>CM067169.1:148499507-148527870 GCA_034093135.1 Erigeron breviscapus | reverse complement strand
AACATATCATTTGCCGAGCAAAAAGCTCTGCAAATGATACATTTCATCAAGAACACAAGATTTTACCCAACCCGTGATCAAACATGCCCAGAAAAATTTGATTTCATGCAGATTAAGGCATATAATCATATAAACAATAAGTACAACACCTAATCATGTATCTATCATACTCAAAACATGAATCAAAACATCATATTACACTTAAGATCATGAGCAGTTCATTTTGACATTTCATCAAACAGTTGGTAACAAAGATAGAGGTTAAGTTTATTACCTTGAAATGGAAATATGATCGATGAACAGAAATAAAATAGTAAACACTGGTGATCAAAGTAGCAACTTTACTTTAAGTGATACCCAAATGATGATTGATTTGATTGATTAATGACAAGTTTAAGACTAATGATGAGAGAGAAAGACTTTTTGGTTTGAGTTTGAAAAATGAATGAGGTTAACCCGCCCATTTTTTTTTATAAGATTCATATTCGGGTCGTGGTTCTGGGTATAACCCGCGTGTTGAACCGAAATGAAATTGGTTATGGGCTTCTCATGGTAAATGGGCTTAGATTTGTTTTGGGTTTAAACAATCAACAACAAACAAGCAAACAAGCAAATTTAAAAAAAAATAAAACAGAATATATAAAAAAAAACTAAAAACAAAATAATAAACGATAAAACAAACAAAACAAATCAAAAAAAATCTTTTTATCATTTTAGATTTTTCTAATTTTGTATTTGGTTTTTCAGATTTAAACACAAACCCACATAAAAAATATACAACTAAAATAAACAAACAAGAATTTTCATACATTGCACACTCCCCCTCAAGATAAGCATATAAGACTATACTAAATTTACAAACTCCCCCTAAAATCATGCATTCTACCATTTTTCTCCCCCTCAAACATTGCATGTAATATCAATTAAAACACATCAATGTTTGAAACTGAAAATGGACATAGAAAACATGGCATGAAAACAGTTAAGTTTGTAAATCAAGCATTCCCAACTTGGTTTTCAGAAAATTGAACCTGTTCTCATCCAAAGGTTTGGTGAAAAGGTCTGCAAGTTGGTAGTCTGTTGGGACAAAATAGAGTTCGATGTTACCTTTTTCGACATGATCTTTAAGAAAATGGTACCGAACATCTATGTGCTTGGTCTTTGTGTGCTGTACAGGATTGCAAGAAATAGCAATAGCACTCTTAGAGTCACAGTAGATGGGAATCCTGTTGAACTGAAATCCATAATCAGTCAACTGTGTCTTCATCCAAAGAACTTGTGAACAACAGCTTGCTGCAGCAACGTATTCAGCTTCTGCAGTAGATGTGGATACACAGTTCTGTTTCTTTGAAGACCAACTGACTAATCTATCCCCTAAAAACTGTACACTCCCAGAGGTACTCTTTCGATCAAGCTTGCAACCTGCATGGTCAGCATCCGAGTATGCAATCAATTGAAACCCGGTATCCCTTGGATACCAGAGACCAAGGTTCACTGTGCCTTTCAGATATCGGAAGATCCGTTTAACGGCCTGGAAATGACTTTCCTTGGGATTGGCCTGATACCTGGCACACATGCATGTGGCGAACATAATATCCGGGCGACTTGCAGTCAAATACATTAATGACCCTATCATACTGCGATATTTCTTTTGATCAAAAGATTTTCCATTTAAGTCAGCATTGATCTTTGTTCGAGCTTCCATGGGTGTCCCTATTGTTTGACAATCCATCATTTCAAACTTTTTCAACATGTCAAGAATGTACTTAGATTGACAAATAAAAGTTCCATTTGACAACTGTTTTACTTGAAGACCAAGGAAAAAGTTCAATTCACCCATCATGCTCATTTCAAATTTCTTGATCATTAAGGCAGAAAAATTCTTGCAGTATTTAGGATTAGTTGACCCGAAAATTATGTCGTCAACATAAATCTGGATTAGAATAATGTCACTCCCTTGTCGTTTTATAAACAAGGTAGTGTCAATCGAACCTTTGCTAAAGCCAGATTTCACAAGATAAGAGGATAGAGCATCATACCATGCACGAGGCGCTTGTTTCAGACCATATAATGCCTTGTCTAACCTGTAGACATATTCAGGATGTTTGGAACTCACAAAACCTTCTGGTTGTTCAACATACACTTCTTCTTTAAGGATTCCATTCAAGAAGGCAGTTTTAACATCCATTTGGTATACTGTGAAGTTCTTGTAGGCAGCATAGGCAAGAAACATCCGAATAGCCTCAACTCGTGCAACTGGTGCGAATGTCTCATCGTAGTCAATTCCATCTTGTTGGCAATATCCCTTTGCAACCAATCGTGCTTTGTTGCGTACAACAACTCCATTTTCATCCTTTTTATTCTTGAAGATCCACTTGGTTTTAATTGGCTCCTTGTTCTTGTAAGGATTGGGAACCAATTTCCACACCTCAAGTCGTTCAAATTGATTCAGTTCCTCCTGCATAGCTTTCACCCAATCTGGACAACTTAGAGCTTCATTCATTGTCTTTGGTTCAACAATGCTCAGGAAATTCACAAACAGACATTCATTCGCAGAAGCGGATCTTGTCTGAACTCCAGTTGTTGGATTACCAATGATTTGAGAAATCGGATGAGCTCTTGTCCATTTGGTTGTGTGAGGAATTGGGTCAATTGGATCACCGGATTCTTCAGAATCAATAAAATCAGGAGTATGTTGTTCTGTCATTTGTTCAAATGATGTAGCAGTTGGTTCAACAAAGTCATCTGGATCATAGTCTTCTGGATTGGTTGATGGATTTGTCACTTGTGAGATAGCATGAATAGGATGAGTATGCAACTCTGTATTATCGGTAGGTGGAGGAGAATCAGATGGTGAACTAACATCTGATGATTGTGATGGTGAAGACTCATTGGGACCCATTTCTTTCGAATTTGAAGTTGATGGTTCAGTTGAATTCTCATCAGATTCAGGAACCTTCTTCGGAACTTGGAAAAATTCTTCAAACAAGATATCCAAATCTTGTGAAGTCGGAGTTGAGAATGATTTGACATTTGATGCAGTCTTAGTTGCGGAAGCTTGTGGACTTTGAAGTTCGGGTCTTGAACTGTGTTGTTCAAGAACCATCCCTGAGAGTTCATCAAATCTAACATTCATACTCTCTTCGATTCTCTTGGTTCTTCGGTTATATACACGATATGCAATCGATTCTCTTGAATAACCGATAAAATATGCCTCATCGCCTTTTGGTTCAAATTTGCCCAGATTGTCTCGATTATTGAGAACATAACATACACATCCAAAAATGTGCAAAAAGTTCACATTGGGCTTCCTGTTGTTGATTACCTCATATGGAGTTTTATCAAACCTCTTGTTTATTATGGATCTGTTTTGTGTAAAACAAGGAGTAGCAACAGCTTCAGCCCATAAATTCGGTGGCAACTTCGAATAGGCAAGCATTGTTCTAGCTGCTTCAACAAGAGTTCGATTTCGACGTTCAACTACTCCATTCTGTTGAGGTGTTCTGGCAGCGGAAAATTGGTGAGAAATACCCATGGACTTGAAGAAAGAATCAATTTTTGAATTCTTGAATTCAGTTCCATTGTCTGAGCGAACAATTCTAACAGATGATTTAAGATTGACTTGAGTCTTCTTGATGAAATCAATAATCACTTGTGGAGTGTCACTCTTTGCATGAAGAAAGAATCAATTTTTGAATTCTTGAATTCAGTTCCATTGTCTGAGCGAACAATTCTAACAGATGATTTAAGATTGACTTGAGTCTTCTTGATGAAATCAATAATCACTTGTGGAGTGTCACTCTTTGCATGAAGAAAGAATCAATTGTTGAATTCTTGAATTCAGTTCCATTGTCTGAGCGAACAATTCTAACAGATGATTTAAGATTGACTTGGGTCTTCTTGATGAAATCAATAATCACTTGTGGAGTGTCACTCTTTGCATGAAGAAAGAATACCCAAGTGTAACGAGAATAATCATCTACAATCACTAGAATGTATCGCTTGCCATGGATACTTTGAACTTTCATAGGGCCACACAAATCCATGTGAATAAGGTGTAACGGACCTTCTGTACTTAGAAACTTCTTCGGTTTGTGTGTTGCTTTCTTCATCTTTCCAATTGCACAAGCTGGACAAACATGTTCACTTTCATACTTGTAATCCGGAAGACCTTCAACAAGTTGTTTATCCACGAGTGTATTAATCGTTTGAAAGTTAAGATGAGAAAGTCGGCGATGCCATAACCAAGAGTTTTGTGCAGTTGCTTTCGAAAGAAGACAAATCTCTGAAGAATTTGATGGGATGTTGTTGAGATCAATTGTGAACAAATTATTGTCTCTTGTTCCAGTCAGAATATCCACACCATCTTCAGTCTGCACTTTGCATTCATATCTCCTAAATAATACTTGAAGGTCATTGTCACAAAATTGACCAACACTAAAGAGATTGTGTCCAAGTCCTTCAACATAGGATACTCTCTTGATAGTGACTCCGTTTTTGACAATGTCTCCATAACCAAGAATAGGAGCGATATGATCGTTTCCGAATCGTACTGTTCCCATAAACTTTTCAACAAGTTGTTTATCCACGAGTGTATTAATCGTTTGAAAGTTAAGATGAGAAAGTCGGCGATGCCATAACCAAGAGTTTTGTGCAGTTGCTTTCGAAAGAAGACAAATCTCTGAAGAATTTGATGGGATGTTGTTGAGATCAATTGTGAACAAATTATTGTCTCTTGTTCCAGTCAGAATATCCACACCATCTTCAGTCTGCACTTTGCATTCATATCTCCTAAATAATACTTGAAGGTCATTGTCACAAAATTGACCAACACTAAAGAGATTGTGTCCAAGTCCTTCAACATAGGATACTCTCTTGATAGTGACTCCGTTTTTGACAATGTCTCCATAACCAAGAATAGGAGCGATATGATCGTTTCCGAATCGTACTGTTCCCATAAACTTTTCAACAAAGTTCGAAAGAATTGACTTGGTGCCAGTCATATGGCGTGAACATCCCGAGTCGACATACCATACACAAATGAGATATTCCTGCAAGGACAGCGAATATGGTTTAGGTACCCATGTAGATTGGGTCCTTGCAGGTTAGAGGGATAACATGCAAGTACAATCAACACAAACAACAAACTAATAAACATCAAGTAAAATGACATACAAACAAACATTTTATTCAAAAAACAAACAAGCACATATAAATTGTTCAAAACACACAGACGAATTACAGACAAAGAAATGTAAAGGGTTATACACAAGTTTTGATACAAGCAGGACTAGTCCTAGATGTAGTAACATTATCTAATGTATTTGATCTACGGACAATCCACACTTGTTTGACATGGGTATTGTTTCCATCAAGTTTGAGTTTTCTAGTAGCATGCAAGAATCTATCTTTGGAATCCATTTACTGCTACTTTTCATGCACAAGTCACCTGAAACACGAACATTCTTAGAGTTAGAAACTAATTTAGCATTTATGTTCTGACCAGGTGTCTTCTTGATGGGTTCTGTGGTCTTATTTACTTTCTTTATGTTATTAGGTGACAACCAACCATACTGGTCTCTGTATTTAGTCATGCCTGTTAAAGTATCTCTAATCCTTTGTAATGTGCACTTAGGATTCTTCTGAGAATACCTAGGGATACTAGAATACCTAACCTGCGGTGATTGTTTGTTACCTAATGAGAAAGTTTCAATCTTAACAATTTTCGGACCACTGCTTGTTTTGACTTCTTTTTGAGATTGAGGTTCAGATTTGACCTTATACACCTTTGGTTTTCTAGAAGTCTTTTGGACTGTGGGAACTTTCTTTGAATTATGGCCTGAATCCTTCTTGAATGATTGATTGAACTTCGGTTTCGAAACATTCTTTGGTGATGGTTTGGTCTTTGGTTTTACCTCTGTCTTGATTGATGGGTTGGTCTTTGTTTTTACCACTGTCTTGGGTGATGGGTTGGTCTTTGGTTTTACCACTGTCTTGAGTGATGGGTTGGTCTTTGGTTTTTGATTTTCGGATGATGAAAGTTGTGAAGAGTGTGACTTTGGATTCTTCTTTAGATTAAAATCAAGTTTTTCCTCCTTTTGAACAAACAGTTTTTCAAATTCTGGTTCAAAAACATGATTTTCTTCCAAATATGTTGACATTTCATCGGCTTCCAACTTCACACTCAATTCACCTATCTTTATTGGACATGGACTTTTCTTGAGTGGAATTGATGCTTTTTCTTTTTCTTTAAAAGATTGAAGTGTTACTTTCTGAAGTTGAAATACAACTTTTAGATCATTAAGTTCCTTTAGCACTTTCACCCTTTTTTCTTTTTCATTTTTAAATTTCTGTTTTAAAGCATCAATTTCATTCAAGTCTGCTTCAGTTTGCTCATGCAATTTGGTAAAAGTCTCAGTCTTGGAAACAGTCGGGAAGTAATGATCAAGAACATCATCACTATCAGTTTGAAAAACCACATCAATTGGATGATTCTCTTCAAACACTTTGGTTTTCTTTTTCATTGATAAAATCTTGTCATTGATTTTTTCAAATGATTCAGACAACTTTTGGTCAAGATCAAGTTTGCACATATCAAGAATCTGTGATACTTTCTCAGTTTGCACAGAAGCATTTACCAGTTCACACATAGAACTCACAACACATGCAGATTGATCAGAAACTTTGGAATCTACCTTGGGTTGGTCAATGACATAGTGATTTTGATTCTGTAGATTATCTATCAAAGATTGCTTTTCATCAAGTGACTTTTGCAAATCCTCTATTACCTTTTCCAAAACTATTTGTGGGACATAAGGTCTCAAATTTTCAGGTTTTGGATTAGGAATAGAATTTTCCAAAGGTTTCTCAGTAAAACACTCAAGAATTTCGGGTATGACAGCTTCATGATTGTCTTTGAGTGTCTTTTGTGTAGAGTTAGCAAAGAAATCATATGACTCATCCATTAACGCATAGTTAAAATAAACCTTTGCACCCTTTTCTAGAAAATCATCAGCCTCATAATCACTATTCGTCGGTCTCACAAATTGGTCTGTCATCCCACACCTCAAATAAGATTCCTTGTATAGGGATGGGATCTCTTCCTGTGCTTTGAGCAAACATTTTGGATTGTCATAACCCAGCCCTGATGTGAATGTTGTTTCAGAATTTCTTGGCCTATTTAAAAAAACTTGTTGATATGAACGATTGATCTTATACAATTTTTCTTGATAAGACTTAATTTCAGCTTTCAGCTCATCATTTTCTTTATCAAGTTTTTGTTTAAGAGAATCTTTTATACAACATTCATATTTTAGGTCAGAAATTTTGTTTTCAAATTCTGGTTCAAAAACATGATTTTCTTCCAAATATGTTGACATTTCATCGGCTTCCAACTTCACACTCAATTCACCTATCTTTATTGGACATGGACTTTTCTTGAGTGGAATTGATGCTTTTTCTTTTTCTTTAAAAGATTGAAGTGTTACTTTCTGAAGTTGAAATACAACTTTTAGATCATTAAGTTCCTTTAGCACTTTCACCCTTTTTTCTTTTTCATTTTTAAATTTCTGTTTTAAAGCATCAATTTCATTCAAGTCTGCTTCAGTTTGCTCATGCAATTTGGTAAAAGTCTCAGTCTTGGAAACAGTCGGGAAGTAATGATCAAGAACATCATCACTATCAGTTTGAAAAACCACATCAATTGGATGATTCTCTTCAAACACTTTGGTTTTCTTTTTCATTGATAAAATCTTGTCATTGATTTTTTCAAATGATTCAGACAACTTTTGGTCAAGATCAAGTTTGCACATATCAAGAATCTGTGATACTTTCTCAGTTTGCACAGAAGCATTTACCAGTTCACACATAGAACTCACAACACATGCAGATTGATCAGAAACTTTGGAATCTACCTTGGGTTGGTCAATGACATAGTGATTTTGATTCTGTAGATTATCTATCAAAGATTGCTTTTCATCAAGTGACTTTTGCAAATCCTCTATTACCTTTTCCAAAACTATTTGTGGGACATAAGGTCTCAAATTTTCAGGTTTTGGATTAGGAATAGAATTTTCCAAAGGTTTCTCAGTAAAACACTCAAGAATTTCGGGTATGACAGCTTCATGATTGTCTTTGAGTGTCTTTTGTGTAGAGTTAGCAAAGAAATCATATGACTCATCCATTAACGCATAGTTAAAATAAACCTTTGCACCCTTTTCTAGAAAATCATCAGCCTCATAATCACTATTCGTCGGTCTCACAAATTGGTCTGTCATCCCACACCTCAAATAAGATTCCTTGTATAGGGATGGGATCTCTTCCTGTGCTTTGAGCAAACATTTTGGATTGTCATAACCCAGCCCTGATGTGAATGTTGTTTCAGAATTTCTTGGCCTATTTAAAAAAACTTGTTGATATGAACGATTGATCTTATACAATTTTTCTTGATAAGACTTAATTTCAGCTTTCAGCTCATCATTTTCTTTATCAAGTTTTTGTTTAAGAGAATCTTTTATACAACATTCATATTTTAGGTCAGAAATTTTGTTTTCAAATTCTGTCACATCAGGGATAGATTCTTTGAATTTGACATTTAGAGACTCAATGTCTTCAGCCAAAGCATTTGCTCTAAGCATCTCATTGGTCTTTTCAACCTGAAGTTGTCTGACAGTCTTGCTCAGTTCAAGAACTTTGGTCTCAAGTTCTTGTTTCTCAAGATGAAGTTTGGAGGTTGGAGTAAACATGATTGCAGCTTTTTCAGTTTTCAAATTGTCAAAATCCTTTTGAAGTGATTCAAATTTACATTTAGAATTTTGAAATTCGATCTCTTTGTCTTCCAAAAGCTTTGTTAATTGAGAAATCTGTTTACTCAACCCTTTCCCATACTTCATCGATTGAGTACTCTTATTCATTAAGAAATCTAATTCAGATTGAGTAATTTTAATTACCTCATCCTCGACCTCTGAAGAATTTTCATCAGCTTCCTCCAACTCCGTTGATCTCTTGATCTTTGTCATAAAACAGACGTTTGCTGCAAGTTCATCTGTCTCCTCATCAGATAAATGCAACCACTTGTCATCTTCAGCGAGAAGAGCAATGCCACTCTCTTCTTGTCTTGCGAGCATCAGTTTGTATTTATAATACTCGGAGTTCTTTTGTCGAGGTCTGGTGCAGTTTATAGCAAAATGTCCAGGAATTCCACAGTTGTAGCATTTCTTGTCTTCATTCCTTTTCTCCATAACCTTTTTCTCAAACCTCCTCTGATTGTCAAACTTCTTCTCACCACCAACCAATTCTTTCTTCTGATCAAACTTAGGAGCATTCGTATTCTTTGCATACGAAGAGACTGATGAAGTCCTAAGCTGATTGTTGGTTGGTTTTTTCTTGAAGAATTTCTTCTTTAAAGCCTTCGTGAAATAAGCGAGTTCCTTATACATCTCTTTCTGTCTTTCATCAAGATCAGAATCACTCATATCACTCAAATCAGAATCAGTTTCAGACTCAACAAATCTTTGTTTTGATATTCTTGAAGTCTTCTTCTCAGCTACCAAGGCTAATGGATCGGAATGAGAACTCTCCCCTTTTTGCTTCTGAATTCTCTTGACATCCTCAACATTCAGTTGCAGTTTCTCAAATAAGGTGTGAATGGTGAGCTTTCCAAAATCTGATTGTTGGTTGGTTTTTTCTTGAAGAATTTCTTCTTTAAAGCCTTCGTGAAATAAGCGAGTTCCTTATACATCTCTTTCTGTCTTTCATCAAGATCAGAATCACTCATATCACTCAAATCAGAATCAGTTTCAGACTCAACAAATCTTTGTTTTGATATTCTTGAAGTCTTCTTCTCAGCTACCAAGGCTAATGGATCGGAATGAGAACTCTCCCCTTTTTGCTTCTGAATTCTCTTGACATCCTCAACATTCAGTTGCAGTTTCTCAAATAAGGTGTGAATGGTGAGCTTTCCAAAATCTGATTGTTGGTTGGTTTTTTCTTGAAGAATTTCTTCTTTAAAGCCTTCGTGAAATAAGCGAGTTCCTTATACATCTCTTTCTGTCTTTCATCAAGATCAGAATCACTCATATCACTCAAATCAGAATCAGTTTCAGACTCAACAAATCTTTGTTTTGATATTCTTGAAGTCTTCTTCTCAGCTACCAAGGCTAATGGATCGGAATGAGAACTCTCCCCTTTTTGCTTCTGAATTCTCTTGACATCCTCAACATTCAGTTGCAGTTTCTCAAATAAGGTGTGAATGGTGAGCTTTCCAAAATCTGATTGTTGGTTGAGTTGGGTTCCATACACTTGCCATTCCTCTTCCAGATTCTTGATGAATTTGATGTTCAGTTCCATATTGGTTCTCTTTACATCATTTTTCCTCAGCTCGTTGATGACATTGCAGAATCTGATGTACACCTCATTCAATGGTTCACCTTTTTGTTGTTTGAAGGTTTCATACATGTTAAGAACAGTAGATAACCTAATGGTGTTTGATACATCTGATCCTTCCATCTGCTTCTCCACTTCATCCCAAATGTCTTTTCCTGTCTCATAGGAATCAACATTGCAGTAAATGTCATCAGGAAGTGCTTGGTATAGGAAGGCAATTGCACTTTGATCAGCCTCAACTCTGTTCTTCTGTTCTGTATTCCAACTCTCTTCAGGTAAAACTTCTCCACTAACAGGGTTCTTTGGAATCTCACGACCTTCTTTGTATGATTTTCTTAACAGTTTTCCATTCTTTTGCCTGTCTATCCAGTTCAGAAATCTTTTCTTCCATTGAGGATAAGATCCTCTAAATAAGACAGGTGGTCTTCCTTCAGAACCGAGTGCCAAAGCCTCTCTTGAAGCCATTGCAAGAAATAAGACTTAGAAAAAAAATTGAGATTTTTCAATTTCAACTAAATGCAGAGCTCAAACCTCTGCAAATAGAACAAGTAAGAAATTTCAAAATTTCAAAATTTTGATTTTTCAACCCACTCGAAGAATGTTAATGGAAAGTGGTTTTGAGAAAGTTTCTTGAAAAATTTTGATTTGAGATTCTTAAAAACAACTAAGTGCCGAGCTCAGTCCTCTGCAAATGGTACAAGTGACCAATTTCTTAAAAACAACTAAGTGCCGAGCTCAGTTCTCTGCAAATGGTACAAGTGACCAATTTCTTAAAAACAACTAAGTGCCGAGCTTAGTTCTCTGCAAATAGTGTAAGTGATCAAATTCTTAAAAACAACTAAATGCCGAGCTTAATTCTCTGCAAATAGTGTAAGTGATCAAATTCTTAAAAACAACTAAATGCCGAGCAAGTAACTCTGCAAATAGTGTAAGTGATCAACTTCTTAAAAACAACTAAATGCCGAGCAAGTAACTCTGCAAATAGTGTAAATTGAACTTGTACTTGGTCACACCACCCAAAATCACTTGTTTGCCGAGCTAAACTTCTGCACTCAATGCAAGTAGCACCAGTCTCAAATCAAGAAATCTCAAAACAACTATTTGCCGAGCAAGATGCTCTGCAAATAGAACAAGTGACCAGAACACTTCCAAATTTCTTAAAAACAACTCTTTGCCGAGCAAAAAGCTCTGCAAATAGTGCAAATTAGAATCCCACTTAGCCAACGACTTCGGCAAATAGTACAAAGTAAGAACTCAACAACACGACAAAATAGTCGGTTATTTGTTGTCTTCTTCGTTCAACTAACACCTCATTTGCAGAGAAGATTTGTAAATCTTCGATATCTTCTTCATTTTTGCGAATTAGAACTCAAACTTTATATCAAAATGTTCAGAAAATCAATGCGCACAAATCCTCAAACAAATTAGATGCTAATTTCAACTGGAACTCAAACCCTCACGAACATGCGATTTGCAGAGCTCGATTGAAAACTATTCAAATGATGAAATTAGCTTCTGAAATTGATAGCGAAGGGAGATATATTGATATACAATCGATCGGTGAACAAATTAAGGACAGAAACACACTTAATTTGCAGTAATCACTGAAACAGTGAGCTCTGCAAATGGACCTTTCAGAGAAACAACTCAAATTCTCAAATTAAGCACAAATTAAGCTTGTAATAAGCTTGTGGATCGTTCAGCAACTCTGATTGTGCTCTGATACCAATTGTAGATAATAGAATTAGAGTTTTAGTGTGTGTTTTAGTGTGTGTTAATGGAGGTTTCTAGTGAGAGTAAGTAGAGAGAGAGTAGAGAGATGTCAGGGAAAGATTAGATTGTATTATATGGTAAAAGGTTACATATTCACTTATGGAGGGGGTTTATATACATATGAACAATTTACACTATGCCCCCTTCCATATTTACATGTTTACATTCTAAGTACAAAACTACATGAAGTACACAAATCAACTACTACATTTATAATTCTAACAGCAACCTATTCTCAAATACCATATAACATGGTATTTTCTATATATTAAGTACTTCATGATCGCAGGCCTTTGGTTATAATGATGTTGGGAATATCAGGATGATAGTCGGTTGTTGGTTGGATAAAACGAACGCCTACGGGTCAAAGATCCTAACCCTCCGTACTACTTCCTCGTTGAACCATCCGTATAACTATCCGGGCATGAAGTCGTATTAATTTTCAATTATGATTAATACATTTCTTTTGTATTAATTATAATACATACCATTCAAGGTATCTTTTCATATCTCTGCTATTGAAAGCATCTTTTCGCTACAAAGATTAATACATTCTTCGTATTAATTATACTATTCAAAGTATCTCTTCGATACATGATTAATACATTCCTTTTGTATTAATAATTCCAATTAAAATATACATCTATACATAAATATAGATGTACATTCTTGATATTCATTTTTGAATACATTCATTATAAATCTTGTATTGAGATTATCTGGTATATCTTTATTCTTGGAGGATATACCCTTAGCTTATTTTTGATGATTCAAAAGAGACTTTTAAAGATTTAAATAAATATAAATGAGATTTCATTTATAAAGATTTCAAATATATATTTCAAGATTATTGAAATAACTTCAAAATCAATTACGTTGACAAGCGTATTAATGAATAACTATATAGTTAAATTAATTGAAAACAAAGAAATTAAATCAAGTCTATTATGTTAGGAAAACATACAAGCTCATCATCATCTTTCATCAATCCTTAAATCACCTACGAATTAAGGTGAGTTTCATGGATCCCTATTTAATTTTTCAGGGCTGAGAATACACAAAATGTTTTGTTTTATGGACACAATTGTTTGAATGATCCATGCTTATATTTTTGTTACAATGCTTGGTTCGAAATCCCCTATTGAACTTGGACCGATAAATGGAGCGCGAATATTAATAATAGTACTATTGGGTTGACACCCCTATCCGGGTTAGTAGCGCTAACCAGGAAAACGGATAATTAATATTTGAACTGTTACGTGATTGCGTTAAAGCATTAGCATCACAAGAGGGGTACTATACATATGGTTAAGGTATTCGGTTTCCAAGGTATAAGCATGTGATAAACTTGGTTGAACTAACCATGGTTGATTGATATTCGTGTGCACACGATATCTTCTATAAATCTTGTGATCCAAAGGTAAATCCTTATTATAAACTCTATGAGCTCACCAACTTTTTGTTGACATAACTTTAAAACGTGTATTTCTCAGGTGCTTGAGCTGATTGATGCATTTATTTGATGCATATCTTGGAGTCATCACACACTTTGAAATAAAGCATTTGAGATGCATTTAGTTGTTACTATTTTCCCTATGTAAACGAAAGGATTTCTTATGTAATATATTTCCTTGTAACAACAAAGATTTGATGTATAAAAGTTTTCTCAAAACGTCTCATTTAGAGGGCGTTTATTGTAATTTGTGTGTTATGATTTCCATTATTGTTCACCCCTGTCTTCCGCATTTTGGGGGTGTGACAGATTGGTATCAGAGACACAAGTTATAGTGAACTAGGTTGCATTAGTGGGCCTGATACATGAACTATTAGGTTGCATTAATAAACTTAGTCTATAACTGTTTTGTGACAATGTGCTTATACATGCTTAGAATATATACTATCATGCCTTAGTCTTAAAAATGCCTTAGATTTATAATGCCTTAAATTCCTTATGCCTTAGTATTTTTATGAATACAGAAATGGCTGAATATTTCTATGATTCCGATTCATCCGATGATAGCATCAATCAAGTAGCTCCCTATGTAGGTATCGCTCCAGAAAATAATAATGAAAATATATATTTAAACGGGAATAATGGTTGGATTTCAGACTCTTCTGATGAGAGTGTAGATTCAATGGATGATAATCCTGGGGTAGATAATGCAATAATAAATGATGAAGTAATTCCGGAATCACCATTAGTGGTTAACCCACATGTAAACCCCGATGATGTTACGGAAGTTCCAACAATTCTCCATAGATGGAGGACAGATTTAGAATGGCCGATATTTGAACAACCACCATATGAGCCTAGGGATTTTCCCATTTCTCGTGAACCACCTCACCACACGGTACCTCTTTTAGTTTCTAAACTTCACGAAACAGAAAACAAGTTAACACGAGTCGAATTGGAGGGTAGGGCAAACCGATTAAATATTACGAGTACCGATAGAAGATTAACGAATCTCAGAGAAATTTACAATGAGTTCGCTGTTTTCACTCAAGATAATCTTGAAAACTTGGAAGCTGAACACAAAAAGTTGGTGGGCGATCTAAATGAAAATATAAAGATCAGCAACTACAACCAAGAGAGGTTGATTAAGAAAGTCAATGAATTAATAAGGACCTCAAATAAACCCAAGACACGATTCCTTTCCACTACAAGAAACACCACTTTGGTTAGCAAAAGGAAAGCTATCTACGATGCTCTAAAGAAAGTGACCAAAGGAAAGAAGAACAAGTGAAAGCCAATAAAAGGATATGTACTTTAGTCGTGTGTTTGAAATTGTTGTAATATAAAGTATTGTGATGTAATGAAATAAGTATTTTGATAGTGATGTTATGCGTACAAGTTTTTACTTCATCATTTTAAAAATCATGTGATTAGGAAATTTACATGATTTAAAATGAGTAAACTTATGACTTTAGTAAATCTTTAACAAATTTCTAACTCGAACGTTATTTTGTTAAAGAATGGCACCGAAGCAAGCTCCTGTCGTCAAAAGAGTAACCAGATCAACCCCGGCAGTAGTTTCAAAGAAAAAGCAGACAGTACCAAAGAAGGTCCAAAAACCCAAAGCGACAAAGAAAGCCACTCCGATACAGCAAGATGATACGAGTGATGAGGAAGAACATTTTCCAATCACTCAAACGGAACTAGATCAGATTATAGCGGAACATGTGAAGGACGCTCTTGCTGCAGAGGCCAGCAAGAATGGCAGAAGTAAAGGAAAAGGGAAAGTAGGAAGCAAGACTTCCCAACAAACAGAAGGAGGCTCAAACAGATTGATCTTATTTAAAAATTATGTGGATTGCAAGCCAATGTACTTCCATGGAACGGAAGGGGCCGTAGGCCTATTGCAATGGTTCGAGAAGACGGAGTCCACTTTTCGTCTGTGTGAATGCGCTGAAGGCAACAAGACTAAATTTGCCGCCGGCACGCTTCTTACAACTGCTCTATCATGGTGGAATGAATATATTGGTACTATTGGAATTGATGAAGCCAATGCTACTCCTTGGGAAGAAGTAAAGGAAATGCTGAGAGAGGAGTATTGTCCTCGAAATGAAATCCAAAAGTTGGAGACAGAATTTTGGAACCTGACAGTGAAGGGAAACAATTTAGCTGCCTATACTAAACGTTTCCATGAACTGTCAGTAATATGCCCTACAATGGTTCAACCATTGTATAAACAAATAGAACGATACATGTGGGGACTTCCACAATCGATTCAAGGGCATGTAATGGCATCGAAACCGGGCACACTCTCAAGTGCGATTCGCTTGAGCAATGACTTAATGGACGCGGAGAATCGGCATGGGCAGGCATCAAAGACTAGCGAAGTTAAACGCTTCGATAACAAGAGAAGATGGGACGGGAACCAAGGAGGAAACCAAGTAAGGAACTTCACCCCTCAACCATTCAAGAAACCCGACATTGTGAAGTCTTACAATGCAGGCCCCAGCAACAACAAAAATGCTTGTCCCAAATGCAAGCGTCAGCACCAAGGACATTGTGAATATTGTACTAATTGCAAGAAACATGGTCATCTTGCCCGGAATTGTAGGGTTAACAACACAAGTCGACCGAGTTGTTGGCACTGTGGAAGTGATAAACATTGGCGGAACCAATGTCCGAAAATGAATGTCATGATCACTCAGCAACCTATGATCACTCAGCAACCTCCTCGTGCAAGAGCTTTTGCTATAAAAGCAGAAGAAGCTCGAAACGACCCCAACTTAATAACGGGTACGTTTCTTATCAACGATTCCTATGCATCTGTTTTATTTGATAGCGGTGCTGAAAAATGCTTTGTATCTGAAGAATTCACCCCCTCACTTAATAAGATTCCCGATAAATTAGATACTAAGTATACAGTAGAAGTAGCTAACGGAAAACTCATGTCTACGGACAAAATATTTCAAGAATGTACCATAAACTTAGCCGATCACCCTTTTTCAATAGATTTAATGCTGGTAAAATTAGGAAGCTTTGACATAGTCATCGGTATGGATTGGTTGTCAAAACATCATGCCGAAATTTTGTGCCGCGATCAGGCAATCCGAATTCCTCTCTCAAATGGAGAAGTGATTATTATACAAGGAGAGAAAAGCGGCACCCCACTGAACATCATTTCGTGTATGAAAGCTCGGAAGTGCTTGAAGAAAGGATACTTTTCTATCCTAGCACATGTGAAAGAAAAGAAATCTGATAAGAAGAGCTTAGAAGAAATTCCAGTAGTGAAAGAATTTCCAGAGGTATTTCCCGAAGAATTGCCTGGACTTCCACCATCCAGACAAGTAGAATTTCATATAGATTTAATACCCGGAACTAAACCAGTAGCCCGAGCACCTTATCGTCTAGCTCCTTCAGAAATGCTAGAACTATCTAATCAGTTAAAAGAACTATTAGATAGAGGTTTCATAAGACCAAGTTTCTCACCTTGGGGAGCTCCGGTCTTGTTTGTCAAGAAGAAGGATGGATCCTTTCGAATGTGTATAGACTATCGTGAGCTGAATAAGCTAACGATAAAGAATAGATATCCTCTACCCAGAATAGATGATTTATTCGATCAATTACAAGGATCCAAATTCTACTCCAAGATTGATTTAAGGTCAGGTTATCATCAGATGAAAGTCAAGGATGAAGACATTCCTATAACCGCCTTCAGAACTCGTTATGGCCACTATGAATTTCTAGTGATGCCATTTGGTCTAACCAACGCACCAGCAGTGTTCATGGATCTGATGAACCGGGTATGTAGACCTTACCTAGACAAATTCGTGATCGTATTCATCGACGACATCCTCATATATTCAAAATCTAAAGAGGAACATGAGCATCATTTAAGAACAATCTTGGGTTTACTCAAACAGGAACAACTGTATGCAAAATTCTCGAAATGTGAATTTTGGATCGAGAAAGTACAGTTCTTGGGTCATGTTGTTACTAGCAAAGGCATCCACGTAGATCCTGCAAAGATAGAAGCAGTAGAAAAATGGCAAACACCTACAACACCGTCAGAGATCCGTCAATTTTTAGGTCTTGCTGGCTATTACCGACGATTCATCGAAGGTTTCTCCAAGATAGCTAAGCCATTAACAACCTTAACTCAGAAGAATGAGAAATTCTTATGGACAGAAAAACGAGAAGAAGCATTCCAAGTATTGAAGAAAATGCTATGTAGTGCTCCTATTTTAGCACTACCAGAAGGAAACGATGACTTTGTAGTATATTGTGACGCCTCCTATCAAGGGTTAGGCTGTGTACTAATGCAAAGGCAAAAAGTCATTGCTTACGCATCTCGTCAGTTGAAAGTACATGAGAAGAACTACACGACTCACGATCTAGAGTTGGGAGCTGTGGTTTTTGCTTTAAAAATGTGGAGGCATTACTTATACGGTACGAAATGTACTGTGTTCACCGATCACAAAAGCCTACAACACATCTTCGATCAAAGAGAACTAAACATGAGGCAACGACGTTGGGTAGAGTTGATAAATGATTATGATTGTGAAATTCGCTACCATCCTGGGAAAGCAAATGTAGTTGCAGATGCACTCAGCCGAAAGGAAAGATTCAAACCTTTAAGAGTTCGAGCAATGAACATCATAATCCAAACAAATCTCACCTCTCAAATTCACAATGCTCAACAAGAAGCAATCAGGCAAGAAGCACTCAGAACAAAACGTGAGAAGGTAGAATCCTTACGGGGGATGGATAACCAATTTGAAATCAAGGAAAATGGAACTAGGTATTTTATGGATCGGATATGGGTACCTTATTATGGAAATCTTAGAGATTTAGTAATGAATGAAGCACATAAAACTAGATACTCTATACATCCGGGATCTGATAAAATGTACCACGGTTTAAAGGAATTCTATTGGTGGCCAAAGATGAAGGCAGATATTGCTACCTATGTCAGCAAGTGTTTAACATGTTCCAAAGTGAAAGCTGAATATCAAAAGCCCTCCGGATTGTTACAACAACCAGAAATTCCCCAATGGAAGTGGGAAGGAATAACCATGGACTTCATCTCTAAATTACCAAGAACGACTGAAGGTCATGACAAGATTTGGGTAATAGTCGATCGTCTCACCAAATCAGCACACTTCCTACCAATCAAGGAAACTGACAACATGGAGAGACTAACTAGAATATACTTGAAAGAAGTAGTCTCAAGACATGGAGTACCAATTTCTATTATCTCCGATCGTGATGGCAGATTCACTTCAGACTTTTGGAAGTCATTGCAAAGAGCCTTGGGTACTCGTTTGGATATGAGCACCGCATATCACCCTCAAACCGATGGTCAAAGTGAAAGAACTATCCAAACATTGGAAGACATGCTACGGGCATGTACAGTTGATTTTGGAAAAAGTTGGGATACGCATCTGCCTCTAGCAGAATTTTCATACAATAATAGTTACCATACAAGCATAAAGGCAGCACCTTTTGAAATGCTATACGGGAGGAAATGTAGATCACCAATTTGTTGGACTGAGCTTGGAGAAAGTCAGCTCACCGGCCCTGAAATTATTCATGAAACGACCGAGAAAATCGTACAAGTTCAGTATAGGCTAAAAGCTGCTCAAGATCGCCAAAAGAGCTATGCCGACGTTAGAAGAAAACCGTTAGAATTTCAGGTTAACGATAGGGTTATGTTAAAGGTATCACCATGGAAAGGTACTATCCGATTTGGAAAGCGAGGGAAACTAAGTCCCCGATACATAGGTCCATTCGAGATACTTGAACGTATAGGTCCAGTTGCTTACCGTTTGAAACTACCTCAGGAGATGAGTAGTGTTCATGACGTCTTTCATGTGTCTAATTTAAAGAAGTGTCTATCAGAAGAGAATGTAGTCATACCTCTTGATGAAATACAAGTCAACAAACGACTTCAATTCATTGAAAAACCAGTAGAAATTATGGACCGTGAGGTTAAACAGTTGAAACATAGTCGGATTCCAATAGTTAAGGTTAGGTGGGAATCCAAAAGAGGTCATGAGTTTACATGGGAACGAGAAGATCAGATGAAGAAGAAATATCCTCATCTATTTACGACACCAATACCAAACGACGTTCCACTTTAAATTTCGGGACGAAATTCCATCTAACGGGTAGGTACTGTGACAATTGTCAAATTTCATATCTACTAGTTAAACTGTATATTGAACAAATGAGTATATATTGCTAGTTTAAGACATTTTAAGCTAAGATAAGGCATGATTAAGTGTATAAGTATGTGTTAAGTTTATAATCAAACTACTAAAGGAATTATTTTAACAAGTTTGAAAAATCCTGATGATGAGCAATTAGAAGATAAAAATTGTAAATCACCCGGTTAGACGTAAAACGTTTATTTTTCGTACGACCCTTTCTCGTATGAACTTGAGACTTTGGGAAACATAATTACTAGTATTTCTACACTCAATTATGAATTTTAATTTATAAAAATAACATATTCGAAAAATCGTAAATTTTATAAATTATAAGATTTAAACTAGTAAATGAACTAGATATTTCTTTCAACCATCACAAATGAGACACCTCACTTCCACCACATTTTTGACACATAAGTAACAAGTTAAAACAAGCATGAACCCACTCCAAAATCATCCCACAATTCATGGCCAAAGCAAAGAAATCTTAACCATTCATTTTCCAAAATGTTTTACTATAAATACAAGCCTTAAGTCTTCACAAATACTTGCACCTCCCACAATTCTTTCTCCCTCAACTTGGCATTCCACAACTCTATACTCATCCCCTCCCATAATCATAATAATAATCAAGAACTTTTGGAAGTTCTAAGCAAAGAAAAGTCACTTTGATCCTAAAGTGCGCCAAAAATCGTCGGAAGAAGTTGTTATCAACAAGTCTCCTCAAAGTTCTT
This sequence comes from Erigeron breviscapus, assembly GCA_034093135.1. NCBI lineage: Eukaryota > Viridiplantae > Streptophyta > Magnoliopsida > Asterales > Asteraceae > Erigeron > Erigeron breviscapus. The sequence goes on along the minus strand of CM067169.1, from coordinate 148,507,318 downwards.
CAAAAGTCTAGTTATAATACCCAATTGGAGTTAGAAATAATCTCCAAACACTCAGCAAACAAGTCCAAGCTATAGTCGATTCATCAAGATCATTTTCGGTGTTCATTACGATATTGTTACTTTGATCCTAAAAAGTCATAATTCTCCGAACTTGTAAGTGTTTTTATGAAACCTTACTATATTTTGCTCTATGATTTTTGAACTATATGTTATGTATTGAAATGCTTGTCAACTTAATTCTATACTCAATTAATACATATTTGCATACGGTTATAATCGCTTTTATTCAAATATGGAATTATAAGGTTACTATTGCGAAAAATGAATTATAGCCAAAAGTACGAGAAATTGTAAACCTCTTATTGAATCATTCTTTATACTTATTATGGTATATAAAAAGGTATAGTTATATACCTAACTATCCTAATTCATAAAATTACTATTCACCATCGGTGAATTATTTTCGTATTCAAAATACGCAACCTATTCTCAAATACCATATAACATGGTATTTTCTATATATTAAGTACTTCATGATCGCAGGCCTTTGGTTATAATGATGTTGGGAATATCAGGATGATAGTCGGTTGTTGGTTGGATAAAACGAACGCCTACGGGTCAAAGATCCTAACCCTCCGTACTACTTCCTCGTTGAACCATCCGAACTATCCGGGCATGAAGTCGTATTAATTTTCAATTATGATTAATACATTTCTTTTGTATTAATTATAATACATACCATTCAAGGTATCTTTTCATATCTCTGCTATTGAAAGCATCTTTTCGCTACAAAGATTAATACATTCTTCGTATTAATTATACTATTCAAAGTATCTCTTCGATACATGATTAATACATTCCTTTTGTATTAATAATTCCAATTAAAATATACATCTATACATAAATATAGATGTACATTCTTGATATTCATTTTTGAATACATTCATTATAAATCTTGTATTGAGATTATCTGGTATATCTTTATTCTTGGAGGATATACCCTTAGCTTATTTTTGATGATTCAAAAGAGACTTTTAAAGATTTAAATAAATATAAATGAGATTTCATTTATAAAGATTTCAAATATATATTTCAAGATTATTGAAATAACTTCAAAATCAATTACGTTGACAAGCGTATTAATGAATAACTATATAGTTAAATTAATTGAAAACAAAGAAATTAAATCAAGTCTATTATGTTAGGAAAACATACAAGCTCATCATCATCTTTCATCAATCCTTAAATCACCTACGAATTAAGGTGAGTTTCATGGATCCCTATTTAATTTTTCAGGGCTGAGAATACACAAAATGTTTTGTTTTATGGACACAATTGTTTGAATGATCCATGCTTATATTTTTGTTACAATGCTTGGTTCGAAATCCCCTATTGAACTTGGACCGATAAATGGAGCGCGAATATTAATAATAGTACTATTGGGTTGACACCCCTATCCGGGTTAGTAGCGCTAACCAGGAAAACGGATAATTAATATTTGAACTGTTACGTGATTGCGTTAAAGCATTAGCATCACAAGAGGGGTACTATACATATGGTTAAGGTATTCGGTTTCCAAGGTATAAGCATGTGATAAACTTGGTTGAACTAACCATGGTTGATTGATATTCGTGTGCACACGATATCTTCTATAAATCTTGTGATCCAAAGGTAAATCCTTATTATAAACTCTATGAGCTCACCAACTTTTTGTTGACAAAACTTTAAAACGTGTATTTCTCAGGTGCTTGAGCTGATTGATGCATTTATTTGATGCATATCTTGGAGTCATCACACACTTTGAAATAAAGCATTTGAGATGCATTTAGTTGTTACTATTTTCCCTATGTAAACGAAAGGATTTCTTATGTAATATATTTCCTTGTAACAACAAAGATTTGATGTATAAAAGTTTTCTCAAAACGTCTCATTTAGAGGGCGTTTATTGTAATTTGTGTGTTATGATTTCCATTATTGTTCACCCCTGTCTTCCGCATTTTGGGGGTGTGACAATCCATACAAGCATTTGGAGAGGTTCGAGAAACTAGCACGGCTATACCAATATGGTCAAAACCAAATGAATGTCGTGAAACTCGAGACATTCCCCATATCACTTACCGGAGACGCTCTTGATTGGTTTAATGATCTTCCTGAGAATTCAATCACTACTTGGACCCAACTCAAGGAAGCATTTATTGGTGAGTTTTATTCGGTTAGAATTCAAAGACAGCTGGAAAACTTGATTAGGTCCTTTGTACATGAGGAAAATGAAGATGTGGTGGAAGCATGGATCCGTTTCAAGGAAATGTTGAGGAATTGTCCGGGACATGAATTGACCAAGGAGAAGTATGTTGAGGTTTTCTTTGATGGATTGGACAAGAGATCTAAGAGAGAGATGGGTTATGCTTTTGGTGGAAGTTTCAGCAAGATTACACCAAATGAAGGGTATGACATTTTGGAAGCTATGGTGAAAGATAATGCAGCTATGGATGACAAAAGGTTGTTAAAGAATGAGAGTAGAATGAAGAAAGGTGCTAAGGAAGGTAAAGTTGCAAAAGCTGAAGCTAGTAACAGTTCTGGGGTTATTGAAGAGATACAGGCTTTGTCTGCACGTATGGATAAGGGATTTGCAGCTCAAGAGTCTAGGTTTGGGTATCTTGAACGGGATGTTAAGGTTCTAGCTGACGGTTGTGATCATTGTGGTGAGACACATTATTCTGAGAATTGTCCCACTTTGGGGCATCAAGATGTCAACTTCGTCCAGAATCAGCAACAAGGGAACTTCCAGCGCGGCACCGGTTTTCAGAACCGGGCCTCAGGTAGTAATTCTTCTTTTCCTGCTAACACTACTCGTTTTTCAGGTAACAGGTGGCAAAGGAACAATTATCAAAATCAGCCACAGCAGGAAACTCAACAAGGTCAAGGATCAGGATCGTTTTCTTCTACTACCGATCCAAATGCAGAGTTGAGAGATATGATGAAGCAATTGATGAGCAATCAGGTTGAAGCGAACAACAGTATTCAGAACATAAGGAATGATACTAAGGAGTTGAGTGAAAGGTTGGACAGGATAGATGGAAAGGTGGAAATGAATGCGAAAAATCAAAGTGTTAACTTTAAGGATCTTGAGAGTAGGATGGCTTCGCTTTCGAGGCCTACGGATGCTTTGCCTAGCAATACTCAGCAGAACCCGAGGCCACAGTTCAGTCAAGGGCAGCCACAGGGTCCTAATAATGGACAGAAGTACGCACCACCTCCAGTCCGTCAAGAGCAAGCAAAGGCCGTCACTACCCGAACAAGTAGATCTTATGACCCTCCTCCTATGCCTAATTTTGTTGTTTCAGATATGCAGGATTCAGGAAATGATGATGCTGATGTTGATGAGGAAATTGAGATGGAAGAAGATTCGACCGTGAAGACTCCGGTTACTCCATCAAAACCGGCTTCGGTCCAGGAAGCTAAGCCTTACAAGCCTAAGGTTCCATTTCCACAGCGGTTCAAGAAGGCAAAGTTGAAGGAACAGTATGATAAGTTTGTTAATATGATTAAAAATGTTCACATTAATGTTCCTTTAGTTGATTTGATTCAGGGGATGCCCAACTATGCCAAGTTTATCAAGGAACTTGTAACCGATAAAGGAAAGATGGATGAGGTGAAGGCTACATTTCTTAATGCCGAGTGTTCTGCCATTGTTCAGAACCATATTCCACCAAAATTGGAAGATCCAGGGAGTTTCCTTATCACTTGTTCTATTCGTACTTTGACTTGTAAGGCACTTGCCGACTTAGGTGCTAGCATCAATTTGATGCCTTACTCGGTTTGGAGTAAATTGGCTTTGGGAGCTTTAAGACCTACCCGAATGAGTATTAGATTAGCTGACCATTCTTTTCAGTATCCCATTGGGATTGCTGAAAACATGACTGTCCAGGTAGGCCATATTGTGTTTCTAGTGGATTTTGTTATCTTATAAATGGAGGAAGACACTAAGGTACCCCTTATACTTGGTAGACCATTCCTTAACACCGCGGATGCCGTCATCCGGGTGAAAGATAAGGAAATTTCTTTGGGTGTGGGTACTGATAGAATTGTTTTTAATGTCGAAAGGTCTATTATGCATTCGTACTCTACTGATGAATCTTGTTTCAGGATTGATGTCATTGATGATGCCTTGGACCAAGAATTTCAGGAGTTGATGGAAGCAGATATGGGAAATGAAGAGATTGCCGATTTAGGTTCAGGTAATATTTCTGATGATGATTTGTTTGCAGAGGTGATGGCACTTAGTTTGGATGAGACACCTCCAGAAGATGAGAGTTTTGAGAAGGTAGTTGCTGATGGAAGCTCGAGGGTACCGAATTCGGTTGATGTACCCCCTACAGATTTGGAGCTTAAGCCATTGCCTTCCCATCTGGAGTATGCATACTTGGCAGGTAAATCCTCTTTATCTCGTCCTCACTCACGAGTGACGAGAAAAATCTTCTTTTGGCGGTGCTCAAAGCTCATAAGCGGGCTTTTGCTTGGAAGACTACCGACATTCCCGGTATTAGTCCTGATTTTTGCATGCATAAGATAGATTTTGTTGATGATGTGAAGCCCGTTGTCCAGAGACAAAGGAGGCTTAATCCGAACATGAAAGAGGTTGTTAAGAAAGAAGTAACTAAGTTGTTAGATGCAGGGATTATTTTCCCTATTGCCGATAGTTCTTGGGTAAGTCCGGTCCATTGTGTGCCCAAAAAGGGGGGCATGACCGTTGTTGAAAATGAGAATAAGGAACTCTTGTCTACTAGAACTGTCACGGGTTGGCGGGTTTGTATTGATTACCGTAAGCTTAACGATGCCACCCGTAAGGATCACTTTCCCCTTCCATTTATTGATCAAATGTTAGAAAGGCTTGCAGGCAATGAATATTTTTGTTTCTTGGATGGGTTCTCCGGGTACTTCCAAATACCCATCGATCCAAAAGACCAAGAAAAGACCACCTTTACATGTCCATTTGGTACTTTTGCCTACCGGCGAATGCCTTTTGGTTTGTGTAATGCCCCGGGCACCTTCCAAAGGTGCATGATTGCTATTTTCCAGGACATGCTTGAGACCTCCATGGAGGTTTTCATGGATGATTTCTCGGTTCTTGGGGATTTTTTTCGTTCTTGCTTGCATAATTTGGATAAAATGTTGACACGGTGTGAAAGGGCGCACCTTGTGTTAAATTGGGAAAAGTGTCATTTCATGGTGACCGAGGGTATTGTGTTGGGGCACAAAGTGTCAAAGGCCGGGATAGAGGTGGATAGGGCTAAGATTGATGTTATAGCCAAACTACCCCCGCCTTCCAATGTGAAAGGGGTAAGAAGTTTTCTTGGACATGCTGGATTTTATCGTAGGTTTATTAAAGATTTCTCCAAGATTACTCGTCCGATGACCCACTTGTTGGAGAAGGACGTCCCTTTTGTGTTTGATGATGCTTGTTTGAGTGCTTTTCAGGTGTTGAAGGAGAAGTTGACTAATTCTCCCATTATGGTTGGACCGGATCGGAATTTGCCGTTCGAGTTGATGTGTGATGCAAGTGACTATGCCGTAGGAGCGGTGCTTGGGCAAAGGATTGATAAACATTTCAAGCCAATTTACTTTGCTAGTAAAACCTTGAACCCCGCCCGACAAAACTATACCACCACTGAGAATGAGTTGCTTGCTGTTGTTTATGCATTTGATAAATTTAGATCATATTTGGTGTTGAGTAAGACTGTTGTGTTTACTGACCATTCAGCCCTAAAGTACTTGTTCTCGAATCAAGATGCTAAGCCTAGACTTATCAGTTGGATTTTATTATTGCAAGAATTTGACATAGAAATTAAGGATAAGAAAGGGGCTGAGAATTTGGCTGCCGACCATTTGAGTCGTTTGGAAGATCCTCACCGGGAGGAACTTCGAGAGGGGGAGATCAATGATCGTTTCCCCGATGAGTCGGTTAATGTGATTTATAATACTAATGATGGTCCTTGGTTTGTAGATATAGCTAATTATTTGGTTGCAGGAGAGATACCAGATGATTTCTCGAAACAGCAAAAGAAGAAGCTTAAAACCGATGCTAGGCACTATTTTTGGGAGTCACCATATTTATTCCGTATTTGTGCATATGGCATGGTAAGGAGATGTGTAGCTGAGACTGAAACCAGGGAGATTTTGGATGCTTGTCACTACGGGCTAACTGGAGGTCACTATGGTCCTCAAGTTACTGGTAAGAAAGTGTATGATGCAGGTTTCTATTGGCCTACAATTTTTCAGGAAGCTAGAACTTTGGTAGAAACTTGTGACATTTGCCAACGACAAGGGAACATCACTAGACGGGATGAAATGCCTCAACAAGGAATTCAGGTATGTGAAGAGTTTGACATTTGGGGTATAGACTTCATGGGACCATTCCCGCCGTCTAATAAGTTTCAGTATATACTTGTTGATGTTAACTACGTGTCAAAATGGGCCGAAGCCAAGGCTTTGCCCACGAATGATGCTCGGATAGTCATTGATTTCTTGAAACAGTTCTGTCGTTTTGGTTGTCCTAGAGCCCTGATTAGTGACCGTGGTACCCACTTTGCAAATCATCAACTAGCTAAGGTCCTAAAAAGATATGGTGTTGTTCATTATTTTTCTACTTCATATCACCCACAGACCAGTGGTCAAGTGGAGAACACCAATAGGGCTTTAAAAAGAATTTTGGAGAAAACAGTCGGGGATAACCCCAAGGTTTGGTCGAAAAAGTTAGATGACGCCTTGTGGGCATTTGTAGGATCCCTTTTGTTGGATCGTTAATAGCTTGTTCTGGTTATTCAGAGGTGCGGAATCCCTCTCTATAACCTGGTGATTCACAACAAAGCCCCTAGATCATCTGCTGCCTCGCAGATCTTCTTCGGGCTAGCGGAACGACTTTGACCTATTAACCTGCACAAATATGCTTGATAATTCGAAAAATGTTCAACCCTAATCTTGGTTAGGGTCTTGGTATTTATAGGAATACCCTAAAAGGCTTCAGCTTACTGGCCTCGCAAATCCAGCCCAGCTCGACACTTTTGCGAGGTCGTATTCCAGCTCTAGCCTCGTATTTGACCCTGCAAATATGGGGTCGCATTCCCGTAGTATTGCCTCGCAATTGACCCTGCAATTGCAAGGTCGCATTTCTCCTAAGTAGATTAATTACACATTCAATACTTAAACTTAATCTAGTATTCTATGCATAATCCAAAGTTCATTAATAACAATCACAATACAAAGACATATTACAATTTAAGCCCAAACAATCTATACTGCTATTGACATAGATGTGCACTTACAGACTCCCCCTTGGCAATAGCTTCTAGACGTTAAAATTAATGTCTTCGTCTTTGTCTTTGTCATTAATCTACTTCTTCTGCTTCCAAGTATCAGCCTTCTTGAGTCACAGCAACAGACTGCTTAGCCAAACCCTTACCGAGATCTAATCGATCAACGTCAACATCTGTTGGTAAGAAGTTATGCTTTTGGTGTGTAAGACTCCACAGTCATAGTCAACTCTGTGACTACCAGTTCTTGAGTCTGAGGAGCTTCTGAGGTAGCCTTGCTAGCACTACCAGCCTGGCTAGACTCACCCTGAGTCTCTATTCTCAAAACAGAACTCCCTCCTAACTCCTGAGTAGCCTTGGCAGCGTCTGGATCTTCATTCTGATCATCGTCACGCCTGACCCTAGCTAACACATCACCCTTGCAGCCTGAGCTATCTCTCTCGGCTTTCAACTTCATGTAGTTGTCAATGAATTCATGCACTTTCTCCTCCGAGATCTTGA
>CM067169.1:148488437-148498507 GCA_034093135.1 Erigeron breviscapus | reverse complement strand
CCAACTGCTACATCATTTGAACAAATGACAGAACAACATACTCCTGATTTTATTGATTCTGAAGAATCCGGTGATCCAATTGACCCAATTCCTCACACAACCAAATGGACAAGAGCTCATCCGATTTCTCAAATCATTGGTAATCCAACAACTGGAGTTCAGACAAGATCCGCTTCTGCGAATGAATGTCTGTTTGTGAATTTCCTGAGCATTGTTGAACCAAAGACAATGAATGAAGCTCTAAGTTGTCCAGATTGGGTGAAAGCTATGCAGGAGGAACTGAATCAATTTGAACGACTTGAGGTGTGGAAATTGGTTCCCAATCCTTACAAGAACAAGGAGCCAATTAAAACCAAGTGGATCTTCAAGAATAAAAAGGATGAAAATGGAGTTGTTGTACGCAACAAAGCACGATTGGTTGCAAAGGGATATTGCCAACAAGATGGAATTGACTACGATGAGACATTCGCACCAGTTGCACGAATTGAGGCTATTCGGATGTTTCTTGCCTATGCTGCCTACAAGAACTTCACAGTATACCAAATGGATGTTAAAACTGCCTTCTTGAATGGAATCCTTAAAGAAGAAGTGTATGTTGAACAACCAGAAGGTTTTGTGAGTTCCAAACATCCTGAATATGTCTACAGGTTAGACAAGGCATTATATGGTCTGAAACAAGCGCCTCGTGCATGGTATGATGCTCTATCCTCTTATCTTGTGAAATCTGGCTTTAGCAAAGGTTCGATTGACACTACCTTGTTTATAAAACGACAAGGGAGTGACATTATTCTAATCCAGATTTATGTTGACGACATAATTTTCGGGTCAACTAATCCTAAATACTGCAAGAATTTTTCTGCCTTAATGATCAAGAAATTTGAAATGAGCATGATGGGTGAATTGAACTTTTTCCTTGGTCTTCAAGTAAAACAGTTGTCAAATGGAACTTTTATTTGTCAATCTAAGTACATTCTTGACATGTTGAAAAAGTTTGAAATGATGGATTGTCAAACAATAGGGACACCCATGGAAGCTCGAACAAAGATCAATGCTGACTTAAATGGAAAATCTTTTGATCAAAAGAAATATCGCAGTATGATAGGGTCATTAATGTATTTGACTGCAAGTCGCCCGGATATTATGTTCGCCACATGCATGTGTGCCAGGTATCAGGCCAATCCCAAGGAAAGTCATTTCCAGGCCGTTAAACGGATCTTCCGATATCTGAAAGGCACAGTGAACCTTGGTCTCTGGTATCCAAGGGATACCGGGTTTCAATTGATTGCATACTCGGATGCTGACCATGCAGGTTGCAAGCTTGATCGAAAGAGTACCTCTGGGAGTGTACAGTTTTTAGGGGATAGATTAGTCAGTTGGTCTTCAAAGAAACAGAACTGTGTATCCACATCTACTGCAGAAGCTGAATACGTTGCTGCAGCAAGCTGTTGTTCACAAGTTCTTTGGATGAAGACACAGTTGACTGATTATGGATTTCAGTTCAACAGGATTCCCATCTACTGTGACTCTAAGAGTGCTATTGCTATTTCTTGCAATCCTGTACAGCACACAAAGACCAAGCACATAGATGTTCGGTACCATTTTCTTAAAGATCATGTCGAAAAAGGTAACATCGAACTCTATTTTGTCCCAACAGACTACCAACTTGCAGACCTTTTCACCAAACCTTTGGATGAAACAGGTTCAATTTTCTGAAAAACCAAATACAAAATTAGAAAAATCTAAAATGATAAAAAGATTTTTTTTGATTTGTTTTGTTTGTTTTATCGTTTATTATTTTGTTTTTAGTTTTTTTTTATATATTCTGTTTTATTTTTTTTTAAATTTGCTTGTTTGCTTGTTTGTTGTTGATTGTTTAAACCCAAAACAAATCTAAGCCCATTTACCATGAGAAGCCCATAACCAATTTCATTTCGGTTCAACACGCGGGTTATACCCAGAACCACGACCCGAATATGAATCTTATAAAAAAAAATGGGCGGGTTAACCTCATTCATTTTTCAAACTCAAACCAAAAAGTCTTTCTCTCTCATCATTAGTCTTAAACTTGTCATTAATCAATCAAATCAATCATCATTTGGGTATCACTTAAAGTAAAGTTGCTACTTTGATCACCAGTGTTTACTATTTTATTTCTGTTCATCGATCATATTTCCATTTCAAGGTAATAAACTTAACCTTAATCTTTGTTACCAACTGTTTGATGAAATGTATCATTTGCAGAGCTTTTTGCTCGGCAAATGATATGTTCTTGATGAAATGTATCATTTGCAGAGCATTTTGCTCGGCAAATGATATGTTTTTGATGAAATGTATCATTTGCAGAGCTTTTTGCTCGGCAAATGATATGTTCTTGATGAAATGTATCATTTGCAGAGCATTTTGCTCGGCAAATGATATGTTTTTGATGAAATGTATCATTTGCAGAGCTTTTTGCTCGGCAAATGATATGTTCTTGATGAAATGTATCATTTGCAGAGCATTTTGCTCGGCAAATGATATGTTTTTGATGAAATGTATCATTTGCAGAGCATTTTGCTCGGCAAATGATATGTTTTTGATGAAAAGTACCATTTGCAGACATTCTTCTCATCATTAGTCTTTAACTTGTCATTAATCAATCAAATCAATCATCATTTGAGTATCACTTAAAGTAAAGTTGCTACTTTGATCATCAGTGTGTTACCATTTTATTTCTGTTCATCGGTACATTTCCATTTCAAGGTAATAAACTTAACCTCTATCTTTGTTACCAACTGTTTGATGAAATGTCAAAATGAACTGCTCATGATCTTAAGTGTAATATGATGTTTTGATTCATGTTTTGAGTATGATAGATACATGATTAGGTGTTGTACTTATTGTTTATATGATTATATGCCTTAATCTGCATGAAATCAAATTTTTCTGGGCATGTTTGATCACGGGTTGGGTAAAATCTTGTGTTCTTGATGAAATGTATCATTTGCAGAGCTTTTTGCTCGGCAAATGATATGTTCTTGATGAAATGTATCATTTGCAGAGCATTTTGCTCGGCAAATGATATGTTTTTGATGAAAAGTACCATTTGCAGAACATTTTGCTCGGCAAATGGGTACTTTGTTCATATTCATCTTCAAATCATCATAAAACTTCTGGTTAACATGTTCTTGAAATTCTCAAACAAACTTTTTGGATCAAAAGTGCCATTTGCAGAGCTCATTGCTCGGCAAATGCTTGTTTTTAACAAACCAAATTTGTTTTTCATCCAAGTCTTAAAACAACTTGATGCAGAGCATTTTGCTCGGCATTCAAGCCTTTTTGGTTTTCAAAATGTTTTCAAGTTTTAATTTCAACTGTTTGCAGAGCTTTGAGCTCGGCAAACAGTGCTTTTTGAATCTCAAATTTTCCAAGAATGAAAACAACTGTTTGCAGAGCTTTGAGCTCGGCAAACAGTACTTTTTGAATTTCAAAATTTTGTCAAGTATAAAAACTACTGTTTGCAGAGCTCATTGCTCGGCAAACAGTGCTTTTTGTCCAAAAAGTTTTCCATGTTTAAAAACAACTGTTTGCAGAGCTTGTTGCTCGGCAAACAGTACAAAATGAAAAAATTTTCACCAAGTTCTTATTTCAACTGTTTGCAGAGCTTTTTGCTCGGCAAACAGTACAAAATGAAAAAATTTTCACCAAGTTCTTATTTCAACTGTTTGCAGAGCTTTTTGCTCGGCAAACAGTGCTTTTTGTCCAAAAATTTTGTCAAGATAAAAACTACTGTTTGCAGAGCTCATTGCTCGGCAAACAGTGCTTTTTGTCCAAAAAGTTTTCCATGTTTAAAAACAACTGTTTGCAGAGCTCATTGCTCGGCAAACAGTGCTTTTTGTCCAAAAAGTTTTCCATGTTTAAAAACAACTGTTTGCAGAGCTCATTGCTCGGCAAACAGTGCTTTTTGTCCAAAAAGTTTTCCATGTTTAAAAACAACTGTTTGCAGAGCTCATTGCTCGGCAAACAGTGCTTTTTGTCCAAAAAGTTTTCCATGTTTAAAAACAACTGTTTGCAGAGCTCATTGCTCGGCAAACAGTGCTTTTTGTCCAAAAAGTTTTCCATGTTTAAAAACAACTGTTTGCAGAGCTCATTGCTCGGCAAACAGTGCTTTTTGTCCAAAAGTTTACAACTTTTAAAAACAACTGTTTGCAGAGCTTGTTGCTCGGCAAACAGTACAAAATGAAAAAATTTTCACCAAGTTCTTATTTCAACTGTTTGCAGAGCTTTTTGCTCGGCAAACAGTACAAAATGAAAAAATTTTCACCAAGTTCTTATTTCAACTGTTTGCAGAGCTTTTTGCTCGGCAAACAGTACAAAATGAAATTTATTTTAAAAAACCAACTGTTTGCAGAGCTTTGAGCTCGGCAAACAGTACAATTTAAATTTTTTTTTTTCACATTGAAATTTTTCTTTATCAATTGACAACATTTTTGTTGTTCAATAAAAGAAAATTTCATACATTTCAAAAGGAGTTGAACTAAACTGCTCATTTGCAGAGCTTTGAGCTCTACATTTACATGTTTCAACTCCAATATAAATCAAAATTTTGCCAAAACCATTTTTTTTTAATATTTTTTTATTCTTTGTTATTTTTCTTATTCTATGTGATGTATTTTAAAATGTTTAATTGTATGTGTATGGTGTCTGTATATATAGTATGTCATAAGTGTTTTGAGTGAGAGGCAAGGTATCGAACGCCTTTGTGTACTACCTTGTTTTCTTATCTTTTCATACTTATGTGATCCTATATATTGTCATGTTTTGTATATATATTTGAGTGAGATGCAAGGTATCGAACGCCTTTGTGTACTACTTTGTTCTCTCATTTTTTAATATATATGCAAAACATTGTCTGTGTAATAAATGTGTTTCTTTCAAGTTGGTATATTTTATTATTTTTCTGTGTTTGAAATGTATTTTCTGGTCAACAACTTTGGTCAGTTTGTCTTAAACAGAAAATAATAAAGAACCAAGATGGCAATGTTCAGAGAAGGAGATTCAATGAAAATGCAATCCAATCAAGCACTACATATTCCATTTGCTTGCAAATTCCCAGTTATTCCAGAGATTCTTAGCCATCATTCACTGAATAATGCTCTGACTGGAGGAACAATTGTTCCTGAGAAGTATGTTTTTGATCTATGGGAATCGATTGAATATGTACGAGGAAGTAAAAGGCACAACACAGTTGACTACTTCAAATTTACACTAAAGTCAGAAACTGAAGTATTCAATTGTAGATTCAATCTGGATGAATTTAGAACAATCATTGGATTTCCTGTGCAAGATGAATACGAAGAACTACCTTCAGTTGAAGATATGTTGGCTGCTATTCAATCGTTGGGCTATGCAGGAGAGTTGATAACAATGAGAGACTTTAGAAGAAGTAATATTGCAACTCTCTGGCATACAATGTACAATATTCTTGCAACTTGTCTGATGCCATCACAGAAAGGGATTGATCTAATGACAAAGGATTCTCTGGCAATCTACTATGCAGTCACTCACAATGTGCAGTGTGACTTTGCAAAGATCATATGGGCGAAGATGATTCAGGTTGTTAAGGGAAAGAATAAACAAGACAGAAAGTATATTCCCTTTATCAGGTTTTTCACATTGGTTGTCGAAGATGCTCTCGATAATAAAGAAGAAATACCAAGGTTGGAAAACAGTTTTAAATGTGTGATTGCCCTGTATAAATCCAACATGAGAGGCACAAGTTGTGAAACTATTAGACCTTTTCCGATTCCACCTTTCTTGATTAATTTGGTTCCTGCTCAGAGTCCTCACCTTAGGGCTTATCTTGAGTGGTTAGTCTCAGTAATGGGGTCTGAAAGCCGACAGACTCCTTCCCAAGCTGAGCATAGGTCGCCAAGTGAGGGTCCTAGTTCGTCAAAAAGAAAAAGAGGGGTTAGTGATGAAGGGGCCTCTGAGCAGAGGAAAAGAAAATCAAAAAGAGTTATGTTTCAGCAAGATGTTGCTACACCTGAACCTACTTCATCACCTGTTTCACAATCTACACCAAACATTACATCACAAACATCACCTTCACAATCTACACCATCTACACCAACCGTTCGCTTTTCGCAATCTTCACCTTCGCAATCTACACCTTTACCACCTGTAATTTCACCGAATCCACCATTTCTAACACCACCTCGTTCATCACCAATTGCATCAGCCTTACCGGATGAACCAACTCCACCACCAGGTAGACGACTTAAAATGTCTACAAGAAGTGTTTTAAAGCAGTCTTCAAAGAAGAAGAAATCAAAAAGAAAACATAAGTCGTCTAAATCTGCAAGACACAGACATGAATCTACTTTAGCAGATGTGAATGAACCTGGTGCCTCAGCGGAGTTAGATGTTGAACAGGCAACACGAATTGTGCATAATGTTGAATCTGATGTTGAGACTGAGTTTGTGAGCACTGGAGATGATGTTGTGCTGGAGGAACAAGGAAGGAATGAGGGAGGAGTTGAAAATACCAGAGAGGATGAGCGGTCCGGGTTAGGACAAGGGCAAAAAGAAAACGATGGCCCTCCATTAGTTCAAACCAATGAGTCTAGCCGGGTTGTTTACCCTAGGGTAGAAATCGGGAACTGCCCATTCTCGTATGCACCAACCTCTCCTAGCCATTCTGACTCCTCACAACAGGAGTTAGTCTCAGAAATTCACGGGGAACAGCCACGCTCACCACACTCTCCTCATTTGGAGGATGAGGGTGTTGAAATTAGAGAGGACCAGCCCCACCTCTCGCCTTCAATTCATGCACAAGAGTCTAGATCCCCTAGGGACACTGATTCACAAGCCCAGTTGAGTACTGGTGCCGGAACAAGCGGAGAGGGACCCACTTTGTGTGACCCTCAAGGACAGCTTGGAAATCCTGCCTTAGCTAACATCACGCCAGCTTTAGCCGCAGGTAACAGTCCTCAAACCGAGACTGGGGAGCAGTATGAACGCCGTTGTGACACTGCTGTTCCTCAGGATCAACCTGAGACTGTATTAACGGGCATTCTCAGTGACCCCGGGTTGTTAGTGGTGTTGCCCAACAACAAGTCCAGGACAGTGATTTATCACAGTCTAGGACACCAATTGATTCGGGTTGCAAAGCCCATGAATCTGAAACTGCTGGTGAGGGTATCACCCGAGGATCCGCAGGAAATCCTGAATCAGCATCGCTGAATTTAGGTCACACCACAAGTGTGCCAACAACCTCCGGGTTGGATTCTCCACATCAAACACCAACACAAAGAACACCAACACAAACTGAAATTCCATCAACATCAACAAATCAACCAACCAAAGATTCTGCATGTGAGGTTTTATTGAATATCTTAAGATCGGAGGGTGATTTGTTGACTGTTACTGAAAGAGGAGTGTTGAACGCCTTGGAGGTTAGAGAAAGGGAACTTGCAACTGAAAGAAGAGTCAAAGCCTTACAAGAACAAGTTCAACGACAAAAGGCTGAGATTGTTGAGATTCCTGTGAATGTAGAAGATGCAGAGGAACATGTGTTTGAAGACTTTGCAGATCTGGATTATTTTGAAACTGGTTCGTCGAGCAGAAAAGAAATTGGAGAATCTTCTACTCAAGGTTTCACAACTCCACAACACTATACATTTGAAGACTTCAATAGCTTTGATGAATTGAGAAAGACTCCTGAGGCTGCATCTCAAAACTTCAAGAAATCAACTTATAAGCAAGTGTTGAAAGAAGCAATCATATCCGAAGAAGTTCTCCCTGATTATTTTCCAACTGAATTGACTGATGAACAAAGGAGGTTCATTAATCGGGGATACTTCTTGAGGGATAAAGAAAGAATGGTTGCACTGGGTGTTAAGCCAAAGGAGGCAGCTAAGAAGTCTAGATTCTTGGAGGAAAGAGCTTTTCCAATCTTTTGTGGAGCTACCAAGGTTACTAAAACCAAAAGACCTGAGTTGGAGTCAATGTACAAGTTTAAGGAAGCAAGACAAGTAGAAGAATACAAAGAGCTTCTTAAACTCACCAAGCAATATAATCCCAAGCTCCTTGAGGAACAAAGAAATCACAAAATTTTGGTGCTGATCAGGGTCATTTTGGTTAAAAGGAATACTATCTCAATCCCAAGTTTTCATGTAAAAAGGGATAATGGCAAGAGCTACAGATTTACTGAAACACAGTTCAAGCTGCTGCCAGTTGATGATATAATCTTTCTCTACAATCATTTTGTGAATGCTATGCAGAGATATCGTGAAGATGTTATTGCCTTTGAAGCTGTTAAACGATATATGTCAAGTTGCATTCAATATGCTTCATTGGAAGATTTTCAGATAGGATTTGAAGTGGTGAAGAGAAAGATTAATGTGCCTTATCCAGATCAAAGTCTATACACTGCAGACATTGAACAGCTAAGTATTGGTCATATCCTTGAAGAACCATCCTTCGGTGTTGTCTTTTTGAATAGCAGAAAGAAGAAGATTTTCATTCGCATGGATGAACTTGCTTCCTATTCTGATGGAACGTTGGAGTTTTGCAAGAATGTATTGTTGTGCCTGCAAGAAGACGAGCAAGATGAAAAGAAAAGGGAAGTGTTTGATAAAACAATCTCCAAGATTAATCAAAGACTCGAGTACAGAGACAGTATTAGAATGATGAGAGAAGCAAAGAATGCTCAGAAGTCTAAGTACGTTGTACGTCGAAGAGGAGGTTGTTGGATCAAATATGAGCCCAGTCATCGTCCAGGTCCACAGAACATTCCTCCAAGGAACTATGAAGCAAACATGGTTGTTCCTGATGACAGACCTGAAGGAGATAATTGGTTCTGGCATCCAAATAAAGATAGACCAAATACAAGAGCTTGACGAATGACAAGGACTGGATATTTTTCACAAATCACTACTAAGGGGGAGATTGTTAGAATTATAAATGTAGTAGTTGATTTGTGTACTTCATGTAGTTTTGTACTTAGAATGTAAACATGTAAATATGGAAGGGGGCATAGTGTAAATTGTTCATATGTATATAAACCCCCTCCATAAGTGAATATGTAACCTTTTACCATATAATACAATCTAATCTTTCCCTGACATCTCTCTACTCTCTCTCTACTTACTCTCACTAGAAACCTCCATTAACACACACTAAAACACACACTAAAACTCTAATTCTATTCTCTACAGTTGCGTATTTTGAATACGAAAATAATTCACCGATGGTGAATAGTAATTTTATGAATTAGGATAGTTAGGTATATAACTATACCTTTTTATATACCATAATAAGTATAAAGAATGATTCAATAAGAGGTTTACAATTTCTCGTACTTTTGGCTATAATTCTTTTTTCGCAATAGTAACCTTATAATTCCATATTTGAATAAAAGCGATTATAACCATATGCAAATATGTATTAATTGAGTATAGAATTAAGCTGACAAGCATTTCAATACATAACATATAGTTCAAAAATCATAGAGCAAAATATAGTAAGGTTTCATAAAAACACTTACAAGTTCGGAGAATTATGACTTTTTAGGATCAAAGTAACAATATCGTAATGAACACCGAAAATGATCTTGATGAATCGACTATAGCTTGGACTTGTTTGCTGAGTGTTTGGAGATTATTTCTAACTCCAATTGGGTATTATAACTAGACTTTTGAAGAACTTTGAGGAGACTTGTTGATAACAACTTCTTCCGACGATTTTTGGCGCACTTTAGGATCAAAGTGACTTTTCTTTGCTTAGAACTTCCAAAAGTTCTTGATTATTATTATGATTATGGGAGGGGATGAGTATAGAGTTGTGGAATGCCAAGTTGAGGGAGAAAGAATTGTGGGAGGTGCAAGTATTTGTGAAGACTTAAGGCTTGTATTTATAGTAAAACATTTTGGAAAATGAATGGTTAAGATTTCTTTGCTTTGGCCATGAATTGTGGGATGATTTTGGAGTGGGTTCATGCTTGTTTTAACTTGTTACTTATGTGTCAAAAATGTGGTGGAAGTGAGGTGTCTCATTTGTGATGGTTGAAAGAAATATCTAGTTCATTT
>CM067169.1:148418437-148483437 GCA_034093135.1 Erigeron breviscapus | reverse complement strand
CTCAAGCCACCAGCGCCGCTAGCCCATGATAGCCCAGGACCAACGCCGCTGGTCAGCCCACTAGCGCCGCTGGTCGGCCCAGATCAGAAACCAACTTTAACACCTATTTAAGTCGAACTAACCCTCAAAACCCTAAGAGAGAGCCGATTCAGCAACCTTAGCCGCCCAGGAATAACCCTAGATCGAAATTGCAGATTCCAAGAAGGTTTTGGAGCATCTAAACACTTTCCGATCTTCACTCTTGGTCAAGATCTTTCATCTTTATTTACTCTTTGTTATAGAACTATGTCTTTCATCTTCTCAGACTTTGTTATTCCTTTAATAATGCTAGGCTAGTAGGCTGAATACTTGTTTGGATCAATGTGATCATGTAGACGCTTATTGTTTTACTGTGTTTGTTTAGATTCTGTTGGAGTGTGCTTTACTGTTTATCGTAGATCCATGTTTATTAGTAATTCATGTTTGTTAGAAATCTAAAATGGTGTTAAAATGTAATTATTTTAATAATGGAAGGAGTATTAGTGAAAGTTAGTCAAGTGTATAAATACTCCTCTCCATACCCAAAATTGTAAGCCTTTTCCCCATTTCATAATTAATCCCAATCATTCAATTCTAATTCTCTCTCATCTCCATCCCTAACCTCCAAAACATACACTTCACCTTTTCACACACTAACTCCATTTTTGCACAAATCAAGCTTAAATTTCTAGTTATCAATGTTGCTATTGGTTTTATATCTGAACATATTAGTTTAATTCTGATGGTTGTCTATGATCATATACTAGGACTAATATCCTAGGACAGAAAACGACTAGTCGGTCTTTAACTAGAAGTAAAAAGTGATTCACTTGTAACCGAGGGATCCAGAACCATAGTAACTAGGATGAATTGAACATGAAGCTTAACAATACCAGACGCGATCCTTTGACTTGGAAACGAGCACTGTGGTCACCGGAGGGAATTATATCTGGTCATGGCTTAAGAGCCAGATAATTAAAAGATGAATTAGTTACACAAACTTTAGTTCATAATGCTTAAGACAATGAATCTAGCGAGAATTTGTTTTAAAGGGTAGTGTGAGTCTAGCGACAGCACTACTAACTAGGTAAAGTGAATCTAACGAGAATCTGAACCGTGATTAAGTTTCCAACAGGCTGACAAACCAGTAGGTTAGTATATGGTCGTACCATAAGATCGGAGATGCCATACAAGTATTTTAATTTAATTACTGATATTTGCTTTTTCAAAACTACTTTCAGATTAGCCTCTCGCTGCAAAGCGCGTGGTTAGATTTTATTTATTTTACTGTTAAAAGCATTAGTTTATTAGGAGTTAGTGACAAACCCCCAAAACAAACTAGAATTACACGTACTGCTAGATTAGGTAACGCAACGCGTCCCTGCGAACGATCCTGTAACTTACCACTAGGCTATATTGCATTGACCGGGTTCTCTGCTCGTTAAGCGTGTTAGTTTAGATAGTTACTTGTACAACATAAATTTAAAGATCAGATTTAATCATTAAACCACCACGCACATCAGGTCTTTTGGCGCCGCTGCCGGGGACGCGACGCATTGTTGGTTTAGTAGTGTAGTTCGACCCTACTTTGTGTTGTGGCACGGAGTAGTTGCTTTTCAGTATTTCATTAGGTCAAATTAGGTTAAATAGAAAATTAGGTCAAATTAGGTTAATAGAAAATTAGGTCAAATTAGGTTAAAATTAGGGTTAGCTTAGTTAGTTTGCTATTTTCATTTTCTTCAAATTTAAAAATCTAAAAATATTTTCGTTTTTCTTTTAGTTTAGGTAGTTAATCTAGTTTTTCATTTTTAGTTTTATATTGGTGCGTTGATCTTTCTCTTGAGTTTTGCAGGATATTTAGGTGGTTGATGCGTTTGAGATCCGGAACGGTCATAAGACGTAGCTTGACAAGCCTAAGTAGACTTAGACGAAGGAAGAGGCTTTACAGATCCAACTCAACCCCCGTAGGTAATTTAGAACACCTTTTCGACTTAGAAGACTCATTAGGAACAACCGAAACCATGTCTCAACCAAACTCGCCTAGAGATGTAATTAACGATTTCGACCAGCCGATGATGGAAAGGACAAGAGCCGTAGCACCGACGCCAGGATCGGCGATAGTCTTACCCAACTTAGGAGATTCATTCTCAGTCAAAGGACACCACCTTAAGCTAATTCAGGATAACCAGTTCGACGGCCGTGCAAATTCCGACCCTCACAAGCATGTGAGCAAGTTCACTAGTTTATGCAAGATGTTTAAATATGGAGGAAACGTTACCGATGACGATGTGCAACTTAGCTTATTTCCATCGTCTCTCACCGGAGAGGCACGTGCTTGGTTCGATGAGCTCGATGAAGGTACCATCACCACATGGAATCAACTTCGCGAGGAGTTCGTTTCGCGATTCTTTCCCCCAAGTTTAGCCAGAAAAATGCTTCGAGACATCAAAGCTTTCAAACAAGACGAAGGAGAATCACTAGTTGTTGCATGGAAAAGGCTTAGGGAAATGATCAGAAACTGTCACGGGAATGGACTTAGCAAGGATGAAATCATGGAAATCGTTTTCTATGGTTTAACAAAGAGCTCCCAGAAAGACTTAGGCCTAGCCGGCGGTGGTAACTTTTTGTACAATGAGGTAGGTTGAACTTAAAGCTTTATCTAACCGTTTTTCTACTTTTGAAGATAGGTTGAACATTATGGACAAGGACCTCAAGGTTATTGCACACGGGTGCAACAAATGCGGAGAAATGCACTATACCGAAGATTGTGAAGAGGAAGCTACCGAGCAAGTCAACTTTGTCCAGAACCAATACCGTGGAGGCTTTCAGCGAGGACTATTCCAAAGAAACCCCGGTAATTCTAATTATAATGCAAATTATCCTAGAAATAATTTTGGTTCTTTTCAAAATAGGTGGCAAAGGAGTAATGGTCAACCCGAGCAATCTAAGGTGGAAAATGAAGTCAAGGAGGACCCTATTGCCAAGCTTACACATATGATGGAAAAGTACATGGACATGAATGATAATGTGATGGAAAAGTACATACACATAGAAGGAAGGCAGTCCTATGCCAAGGCCGATCTTGCAAGGAAGCTCAAGCTCAAACCCTAGTTCAAGTCAAAAGTACCAACCCCCGATCGGACGAAATGAGAATGTGAACGCCGTGTTCACCGAAGGTAATGATTCCACTGAGGTTTCTAATGACTGTTGTGAAAGTTCCAATCAGGTACAGGTCATACGGAAGCATAATGAAAACGAAACGGACCAAAAAGCAATTCTGGAATCTGTCCAGAACCCACCAGCGCCGCTGGAGATACCCTCCAGCGCCGCTGGAAGCTCTACAGGAAAAACCAGCGCCGCTGGCCTCTTACCAGCGCCGCTGGTAGCCCCCAGGTGAACCACCAGCGCCGCTCGTCTCTCACCAGCGCCACTGGTGAATCCGTCAGCTCAGATTCATGAAAAGTTTTGATTTCGGAAGAAGACCTAGGTACCCAGCTCACATCCAAATGCAAAATGAAGGATGGGGACGATTCAGGCAGAAGTGAAGAAGTTCAAAATCCCAACACACTGAATGACGGGAAACAGCAGCAGCAAGCAACTGAAGATCCAGGAAGTTTTTTTATCCCTTGCACTATTAATAATGAATATTTTTCAAGTGCATTAGCTGATTTATGGTCAAGTATTAATGTTATGCCCACTGCCGTTTATGAAAAACATATGGGGTCACACGAACGTCTCTGCATTTAATGCGGACTTAACCCCAGAAATTATTTTTGGATTTCAAAACCAATCAAAAATTGATTTCAAATATAAAATATTTTATGTGTCTTGGGTTTTGAAATTCAAAATTATTTTTAAATTGTTTTTAGTTGGAAAATCACTTTGTATTCCATCTTAAATTCCAATTCCTTTTCATTCTTTCATTTACTTCGTTTTTCATTTACTTCCCAATCATCAATCTCTCTCTTATTCACTCTCATATTCATTAACTCTTCACATTTCTTTCACTTTCAATTCTTTTCTTAAAAATGTCTAAATCATCATCTTCTTCACAACACAAATCGCTCATCAAATTTGAATACACTCCATCTGATGTTGTTAAAACATCTGCCACTTGGCCAAAGAATTTCACTCCCTCTCAAATTCGATTTAACATGAGCAATTTCTTGGCTCAATTAAATGTGAAATCCAAAACGCTAATGGGAAGAATCAATAATTTTTGGGAGAAATCCCCTTTCCATTATGCTCTGACCGCTAATCCTCAGGTATTGTATCATCGATACTTGCTTGAATTCTGGTATACTGCTGTGGTGAGCAAAGATGAACAATCCATCTCCTTCACTCTCAATGAGGGCACCAAGCAGTGTGTTATCACTCTTGAGGGGTTCAGAAATTCCCTTCATCTGAACTACCTCGAACCTTCCCAGGTGTTTGCTAAAAGACTCAAAGGAGTCAATTTCAGGGAGGTTCTAGTCGCCACCGTTATGGCGATATGGAGGATGCTGATGGTAATCTGAAGACCTCTGGACACATATTTATGTCTGGATTTGGAAACTGTTGGAGGTTCTTCTGGATCCAGATTGTAGAAAGTCTTGGTGGCAACCATGGAGGGTTGGACCAACTTTCATTACCTCAAGTTGAGATGGGGTATTATATTTGGAATGGGATACAAGTAGACTTTGCTGAGATTCTCTTTTCTCAGCTGATTACAAAATTAAAAGGAAAGAGAAGTCTACATATCGCCTTTCCAAGATTTCTAAGCTTATGTTTCATGGATATACTTGGTGAAGCTTATAATCAAGCTGGACCTGAAGCTTCAGTACCAGAATACAGTAGAGATTTCTCAAAGGCATCCACTGCTGAAAATGAGCATGAACTCTCCTCTGCTATGCTTCAGGTATTTAATAAAACTGTTTCAGATACACTAGCTGGTTCAGAAAGGTCACTAAGTGGGCTACAAAAGAATGTAGGACCCGTTAGTCGACCTAGAGATAAGCTGCTGAACATTATCAAAACTCCAGCACCTATATCTATTGTCCCTATCGATGATTTTACGGTTGAGAAAATCGTAGAAACTGGTGACGATGCAACTGCTTCTGCAGCTGTTGAACCAGAATCTGGTGCGGGTACCAGTGACCCAAACCAGGGCATATCTGACCAGACTGCAGTAGTGAATGCACTCTGGGATGACGATGAGCTACCTCAAGGGAATCTCGATTCCTTTGCTGATTTTGAGTTTGACGAGGAATTATTGGAGGCGAATCAATCTGATTCTGAGCCAGCCACCATCCTCACAGACGCCCCTCCTCCTCCCCCAGAATTCCAAATTCACCCAGACCAACAAGAACAAAACATTAATCCTTATGTTCCACCACTTCCATCTCATCAACATCCAATCTTTCCACCAGGCACTAATCCTGCCTATGTTACAGCCGGTACCTTTAAACCTTCACTTCAATTTCTTCACCCCCAAATTCACCAAGTACCACCACCTATCAATTATGATGCCCCAATAGAAAAGGTGTTGGACTCTGAAACAGAATCTGAGAGTCCAACTGATACACAATTGAATAATGTACTTAAAGGGCTTGGTAAACTCCCATTTGTTGCTCTTGCTTCTGCACAGCCACCACCACCTTTAAATGTAGAAGCACAGTTAGAGAAAACACAAACCGAAGTCCAAAGCCTTATTCTTAGGGTGGAGGATTTAACCAAGTCTCTAACTACCAATACTAGTTCAGT
This sequence comes from Erigeron breviscapus, assembly GCA_034093135.1. Lineage (NCBI taxonomy): Eukaryota > Viridiplantae > Streptophyta > Magnoliopsida > Asterales > Asteraceae > Erigeron > Erigeron breviscapus. The sequence continues at coordinate 148,477,677 of CM067169.1, read as the reverse complement.
TGCTGAAATGAAAGGTGCTCAGATGTTTCTTGGAACTGAGTTAACCAAGGTTGCTGGTAATGAAGGACTGGTAGTTGGGAAGTTGAATGAGTTGGTGATGACTTGCAATAAGGTGAGCTCTGCAATCAGAGAAGCCTTCAAGCTAACAAAAAGAGATGTGCAAGCTTCAGTGGTTGCAAACTTGACATCTGGTGTTGAGCTTATGAAGCAAGAGGTTATGGCTGTTGGAAGAGAAGTGCATGAGTTGGTTCAGAAGCCAAGTACTGATGAAAAAGAACTTGGGGCTTCTATAAGTGCTGGTATTTTGGAAAATCTGAAGTCTGAGATAACTCAGAATCTAGTCACTCAGATTTCAGAATCCGTTTCTTAGAAGGTTGGTGAGAAGGTTAGAGGAATGATTGCTGAACTAACCAAAGACACAAATGAAAAAGTGGACAAGGCTGTGAATGAAGTTAAAGATTCAGTGTCCAAGCTTGAAGGGTCAGTTCAGAATCAGTCCAAACAGTTAGATGAAATTCTAACTCTTCTCAAGAAAGAAAGTGCTGTTGCTCCTCCACCCCCTGCTTCATTTACTGAAGAAGATCGAAAGCAATTAAAAGAAATAATGGATACAGAGTCGCTGAACCTGAACTCCAATTTCAGATTAAGGTCTCAGTTTGCTCAGCTTTCTAAGGGAATCACTGAATGCTTACAACGACAGAGTTGGGAACCACTGAAGGGCATGCAAATGGCCATAGAAGAATTCGCTAAGTTGCCCTCAGAGGTCCCCAAAGGGGGAAATGTTGTGCCTATTGGTCTGCTTGCAAGTACACAAGAAATTATTGAAGCAACCAAGAAGCAAACTGAGGTGCCATCTGGTAGTGCCTCAGTTCAGAAGGAAACTGAATCTGAACCCACAAAGAAAGATAAGGGCAAAGCCCAAGTGGAACAAGAACCATCCAAGAAAAGTTCTAAGGGTTCTGGAATTATCATTGGTGAAAATGTGGATGAACATGGTTATCCTCTGCACGATCTTGATGCAGATAGTAAGAAATTGGAGGCTTTGCAGAAGCAGGTCTCCAATCAATTCATAATGTGGAGAGAACACAAAGAAAGAGAAAGGGAACAACATCTGAAGATGGGGACCCTTGATCACATTGATGCTGCAGCTCTTGGTTTATCCCTAGAAAGGTACTTGAAAATCAAAAATGATCCAAGAGTGCAGAAGGCTGTTGTTGATATGCTTGAATATGAATGTGGGATGAATTATTCACCTCTGGAACAAAAGTTGGAGAGTCTGACCTTCAAGTTGTCCATTGAAGACTTAAAGAAAAATAGAGAAAAAGAAATGGCAATCAAAAGGAAAGAAATTCTGGCCGAAGTTCTGAAGGTTGAGAAAGAGTTGTCCAGACCACCCACAAAGCCCAGAACTAGAACAAGGACTGCAAAGAAAGATTCTCGTGATGTTGTCTTTACTTCTCGCAAACCAATGTCTGATGATGCTGCTGAACTTGAAAGAAAACATGAGAAGGACCAGTATGATCATTACATGAATCATCGATCGCATCCAGCCAAAATCATTGATATGGAAGTTACAAAGGCTGATGGATTGAAGTTGTTTGACTTGATTGTGAAAAGAGAAGGTAGGGCAGCTGAAGAATACAATCAAGTTTCAGTTCATGAATTTGGGATTTCAGAGCATAGGGAGATGATCCAGATTCTGAGGGGGAAACCAAAATCTGCCTTGACTGGTGCATGGTTAGCAAGAATACAACAAAAGATGCAAGCCAAGGTAGAGATTGAAAACAGATTGTTTGGTAAGAAGGATCATTCTCCACTGAAGAGGAAACCTACTGAAGCACCTTCTGGTTCAAGGCCTGCCAAGAAGTAGTTCCTCCTTCAGTTTATCATGTACTTGTAATTTATTTACATTTGTAACAAACAATTCAGTTTGTATATATATGTTGCAACTTGTAACCAATAAGTAGATGATAAGTTTAAGTTAGAAAAACCAAGTAAAATTCTGAGACATCAATGATCTATAAGATGTACTTAGAAAATTTTTACAACTTAAACAAAAAAACTTGTATTTCAGACTTACAAACATGTATAGATAGAAGTCTGGAATGCATGCACTATTTCAGAACAAATAGGGGGAATTTGTTAGGTCGGAAATCGACCAAGTATAATTTGTTCAGAAATAGCTTGAAGTTTAGTGAAGACGTTTGTACAGAATTCTGAGCAGTCTCAGAATTACTTCACTGAAGCTTCACTTCAGTTCAGATCGAGACAAATCTGAAGTATTCATTCTGAAGTCAAAGACTGAAGTATGAAGAATAGAATCATCTCAGAAGCGAGCAAAGAGTGATTCTACCAGATCGAAGACTGAAGCATCTCAGTGTAAAGTATTTACAACACTTTACACTGATTACGAGGAAGACTTTTTACTTTACATACCTTTACCCAGTTAATAGATTTATCTATTAATAAAAGGTACAAGGTAAAAGTATAGGTTTGGAACATAGTATTATAAGTCACATCAACTGACTTATATACTCTTCCTAGTACAAGCATGTAAGGAATTAGGTTTAATTCCTTAAATGCTCACAACCACTTTTATACGATCTTGTCCATGTCATCATGGACTTGGCCTATAAATACAAAGTCTTCTCATAACTTGCAAAAGGCTTGAAACTTAGCATTGCAACTTGTGAGATATACTCTAAGTAAACTTACGAGTATTTCCAAGTTATTTAGATCACTTGTATTTTCAGGATTGTTTAGATATTTACACTTGGGTGTTTATCTTTGTTCCGCAACAATCCTTGTATTTGTTTATATCAATAAATCAAATACATTTGAGGAAAATAACGTGTCTCAATGCTACATACTTGATTATACTTATATATATCTTTATATAGTTTCTGCCATTTAGTTCTTGCATTTTACTTTAAGTCAATTGTTCCTTGTTATCCATATCTGGATCGTAAACTGAACTTGTCCATCAAGATCAGTTGTACTTGCCAGTCGGGTTTAGTTAATCATCTATATTTGGGACTCACAACTTAATTTTAAGTGCTTAAAAGGATATTCAGGAAATTGGATCCAAACATCAGAAGCTAAGTCAATTTTTAGTTTGCGATCAGGAGCCCTAATAATTGTACCTTTGGGAAAATATTGCTTAACATGTTCAAGATCAGCCTTCTCAAGATCACTAACATAATCTTTTTCCATAACATTCGTTTCTATAAAATCACTCATTTCTATGGCGGAAGGAGAATCAACAGACATTATAAATGCGAGAAATAAAGAAATAGGAGAAGTTACCTTGAGAGAAGTTGAGAGGCGATGCAAACGGTGAAAAGAGGAAATAAAGAAGAGAGAGAAAAGTTAACCTAATATAGTGGAACAGTAACTTCGTGTGATACGTGTCTATAAAACTAACCGCCCATTTTTACTATGTGGGAAGCGTATTTGAGAAGTTAAAGGATTTTAATTAGATAATGAATAAAACTTATACTTATCCACAAAAATATATTAATAAATATCTTTAACAGCGAAGATAATGAATTACAAATACTATGAAGATAATAAATTACAAAGACGAAAACTGTTTCTTCTATGCTATTTGGCTTTTAAAGGATAGGCTCTTTCAAATTTATAATACCAAGTTATGAGGTCTCCTATGGATCAATTATTCTTCTAGAAGCCCAATTTCATGATATGTTTTTGACATTAGCTTAAGCATAATCTTTGTCTTCGATTCAAATTATTTCTTCGTATTTTCCTTCAACTCCCTCTATATTCTTATTTCCGTCTTAAATAATTCGATAATTGACTATAAGAAAATCCGTCCTCGTGTTTCGAGATTCGGGTATCTAAAATAATTGATGATAAAACAGTGTAATAAGAAATGTATGCGATACTTTTAATAGGCAGGGCGCTTGACATCTTGAAGACTATTAATAAAATCTAATTGAAATCAAATACCTATATTGCTTAAAGAAACTCTTGGCTATCCAGGTTCCACGCGTTTCATTTCTACTGGATTTTCTGAAATTAACTTAATGACTTTGGTCAAAGCGTATTCCGGAAGATTCAAAGTTATTTTAAAAAAATGGTTTTTTATTTAAATAACTTTGGGGACAATTGTTATGAGCGAAATTTCAGGTTTCATTATCTTGAAGCTCTAAGATCTTGGACCGCCAGGATCTTGACATATTTGAATATTCCAATTATTTGTTACTTGTAAGTCCCTCGGGTCTTGTACTCTTATCTAACCGAGATCGACTTAAGGATATGTCGAGGTGCGGAAATTCCTCGAGATAACCCACGGTTTATATATCAACCTTTAGATGATATATATATATCACTATATATATATATCTTTTTGCGTGAAAGTAAACACTCGGGAACGGCTCTCCGGATTCACCTTACCAAACACGTGGTAATCTAAATCTACGAGCCGTTCGGGGGGCCGGGTGTGTGTTTGCGGTTCGTGCACGAGACGAGTATCACCCACAAGACAACCTTATGCGTGTTCTTAAGTTTCTCTCTCTAGGATCTGCTCGTTTCTCTCTCTACACTCTTGTTCGAACACGCATGACACACACCCCTATTTATAGGCAAAGACTGGAACACGCAAAAGCCCATTTGCGTGTTTCAGGAACACGCAAATGCATCTGGGCTTTGCGTGTTTCTTTAAGTCTAGGCCCATTAGGGTTTGGCCTGTTTGCGTGTTTCCCTGAACACGCAAACCATTTGAGAGTTCTTGAGAACAAGCATACTTTTGCTTGTTTCTTAGAAACTCTCAAATGACCATTTGAGTGTTCTTACTTTGAACAAGCAAAACTTTTACTTGTTCCTAAGAACCCTCAAATAACACTTAGGATATGTTGAGTAAATGTTCTTACTGCTGTCAAGACGCAGAACCGACATTGTACTCTGAGTTAATGTCCTTACTGCTGTCAAGACGCAGAACCGACATTAACTCAACTAATGCTCTTACTACTGTAAGTATACGCAGAACCAGCATGAGCCTTCGACAACATTTCAACTGCTGTAAGTTACGCAGAAACAACGTCGTCTATATTACCTATGTGAAGTATATATATTTAAGATAGTGTTCGCCGTGGAAACACAAGTATCTTAACTTCACTTTTGGAAGTACATTAAGTTAATATCTCAACTGCTGTTAATACGACGAAACAATATTAACTTAATGACTCTTTACATGTTATGTCTAAAACCTGCGGAATACAAATAATAAACAAACATATAAACATAAATGGATCCCAATTGGTTCAACATTATATGCCAAGGTAATATTAAGGACAAACGGTAATTACAAGATAATTACAAGACTTGAACAAATAAGCAAATATGCTTCAGATATCTAGAATGCTATGTCACCGAGAATCATGCACTAACAGTCTCCCCCTTGACATTAGCATCTAGATATGGTCTTCATGTCTTCGTTTGTCATCCTAAGTGGTGGCCAAAAAAACCCTCTTCAGGAACTTCAGGTGTTGTACCCACTGGATTCCTGCTCTTTTGATCAATCATCTCAGCTGTCACCGACCCTTGTTTTGTGTCTAACCCTGATTGATTTTCTACTTCAACCTTGCCTTTTGCACTGGTTGTTTGTAGAGACAGCTCATCTGATCCCTTCTCCTTTGGATCAAGTAGGTCAAGTAGTGCATTAACATACACACACTTGTCTTTAGCTGAAGAGTCTAACGGAATTTCCAACATGTTCCCGTACTCATCAAAATTGAAGTATGCAGCAATGTCGTCCATGAGCTCACTCCCAACTTCTTCCTCAGTAGCTAGTCTGCCCTGAGTACCGACTCCTACTCCTCCAGTCGGTTGTTCCTGGACACCAGCCACTTCTTCTACAGCTGGTTGATTAGATGAAGGAGCAACAGTCGATTGCCCCTGTTGACTTTGCTCCCCCTGAGCTACATTGACGTTTGAGCTCGGAAATCTCTGAATCTCCTCCTGTTGTCTGGAACCGCTTGGATCCTCATCCTCATCATCTCTTTGACGATGTTTGAGAGCGTCATCCTTGCATCCAGACTTCTCCCCCTGAGATTCAAGATTTTTGATCTTCGTATGCAGCTCAGCTGACCTCTTCCCCAACTTTTCAAGATGTGCAGCTTGACCTTTAAGCAGTTTGTGGTGCACCCCAATAGAATCAACAATCCCATTGATAGAATTAATTGATGCTTCTTGGGTTTCTTGTAGATCAAGCTGACTATTTTCAAGCTCTTGGAGATTTTGTCTTATGAGGCCAGCATCTCTTTGGTGTGACTCTTCTTTTCCTTTTAGCTTGTCAGACAAGCCTACAACTAGAGCTCTCATCTGCTGAATATCAGCAGCTAACTTGGCAACACGATCCTTGTTAGTCTGAGAAACTCCTTGCTGTGAAGAAGTCACTGATGGTCATGTTGTAGATGGTGGAGTCGTTGACGAAGACATGATTGGTGTGATGGAAGCTCTGCGAGGTCTTGCAGCCATCAAGACTGGTCTATCTCCAATCTTGATTCCCAAAAGTCGTACAATTCTGGGAGGTGGCTGGTCATCTTCTGCACTAACCAGTGATACTACAGCTGGTTTAATGACAGCAGGAGTAACAGGTACTACAGGAGTTGATGGTGCTGTTGAACTAGAGGAAGTTGCACCAATCAATCCTTTACCTCTATCTTCTGCTAAGGTCTGCACAGGCTCTTGAACACTCATTGTTGCTTCATCCAATCCTTGTCTTGTCTCTTCCACCTCAGAGTCTTGACGTTGTCTCTTTCTGCTTGGACTTCGCCCTGACCCAGAAGGTTCTTCTTCTTCTACAACTGGCCGGGAATCAGCTTCGGCCATGGGGAGATCAACTACTGCAGATGTACTACCAACACCTTGACCTATGGGTACTCTGCCGGCAGCATTATCTTGACCATCATCCCCGTTGTCATCTCCATAATCATCCCCGTTACCTCCTTCTCCTTGAATGACATCTCCTCCTATGTCATCAGCAGCGTCTTCTTGGTTATCAATAACCATATCTTCGACCTGCTCTGCACCCAAACCCTGAACATCAACATCCATGTTGACTTCTTGGTTTTGCGCAAAAAGGTGTTCAGCAACGATAACAGGATCTGCTTAAGCAGCCTCTTCCTGGATCAACAACTCTTGAGGAGCCTCTGCTGCATCTGGAGGTGGTTGTTCTGGTTGCTGCTGTTGTTGATGTTGTTGTATCACTGGTGCAACGGGAGGTTGTTGAGGCAATGGTTGTGGAGCAACAGCAACGTTACCTTCAACATCAGAATCATCATGTGCAAATCCATTATGTTCTGGAGCAACATAAGCGGGATTTATAAGTGCACCAAAGAGGTCTTTGTCCCTCGGTAGAGCTTGTAGAGCTAAGTTTCCACGATGCCTATAGCTATCGCTAAAAATGCGATTAGGCATTGTAGTTACCGAATCAGTAGGACCCTCCGGAACAACATCAGGTAGTCGAGCATTAATGATCAGCATCACAAACCTTGGATACATCAAGAATCTCTCATCACCCCTCGCCCTTATTTGTCTGCACATCTCATTAAAGATATAACGAGAAAAGCTATAAGGCTTGTTCAGCACCAAAGATATCACTTGTGACTGGGTTTTGACATTTAATGAGTCAAAACCCGACTTCTTATTGCTCAAAGCAACAAGAATCACATGTGAAAAGAATTTCCACCTGCCCATCAGACAATTCTTCTTGAATGTGTTCTGATTGGCGGGACCAACATACCCCATTCTTCTGAATGCTCCCAATCTAAGTGCTTGGGGATATGTGGTTGGATCATTCACACCTCCTTCTTGGTCTTCAGTTCCCAAGTCAAGAATACCAATTAAGTCAGAGGCAGTGAACTGGAAGGTCTGATTATTCACCCTCGCTTCAATACTTGGGACAGCACCGGGTAATAACCTTGCAGATTCCCAGAATTGACTTAAGAAAGTCAGATAGATAACTGGGTCAGCAGTGAGAACACGTCTGATTCTTGATTGCTGCAGAAAATTCAGAATCCCGACAAATCTCTCTGCATTAGCCTGATTCACGTCCAAATAAATCAGATAATTATGATTTCTGTGAAAGTGTCTCTCAGCCATCTGCACAAATATACAAACAACAACAAAACAATTAGTTAGCAACAACAATATAGTCGAACCTTAAAGTTCTTAATCATTTCCTAAGCCCCTGAAATATCTTGTTTCATCGGCTCCGGAAATGTTATCAACTTTAATCTTCAACAAACTATGTCAATCCTTAAGGTTCTGAACAATATTTCTAAGCCCCTAGAACTCTATGTTCTATAGGCTCTGAGAATGTTACTGACCTTAACTATTGACAATTAATGTCAAAATTTAAAATTCGTAATCAAATTTTCTAAGCCCCTGAAACATCTTCTTTCATTGGCTCCGAAAAATGTTATCAATTTTAAATATTAACAAGCACTGTCAAGTCTTAAAATTCTTAATCAATTTCTAAGCCCCTAAAACTCCTTAGTTTCATCGGCTCCGAAAAGATTATCAATTTTAGTCATTGACAAGCTATATCAAAGTTTAAAGTCCTTAATCACTTTCTAAGCCCCTAAAACACTTTGTTTTATCGGCTCCAAGTGTGTTATCCACTTTAAACTATGATATATGTTGAATGATAAAACTTTTTATTCTACGTAAAATAGAAACCATTTGTTTACATATTTCACTAAAATATTATATAGTTTATCAAAACAACACGTCGAATATTAATACTTTTAGTTTTACAAAAGAAGTGAGACCATTTTTCTCAAAATCTTTCAAAACATGTAAAGTTTTATAAACGACAACATAAGGCATATGTCCTTTCTAATTTGACCAAATTAAAATTTTTCCATTTTGAAAATTTTATAAGTCTTAGAATCGACAATTTCCTTATACACACACATATGGTGACAATACACACATATGGTGTCGGGTTTGACAAGTCAATGCGAGTGGTGTTTCATATTTTACTTTTCAAAAATTTCAATCTTTAAAAATTTTATAAGTCATGAAACACGCATATGCCCAAAACACGCAAATGATGACAAAACACGCAAATGGATGAATTTGGCACAAGAACTCGCAAAAGGGTGTTGACTGGTCAAATGCGTGTTTCTTGCGATGACGTCATCACAAACACGCAAATACTAAAAATGTTTGATTTTGAAGATCTGGGTTCACAAAAAGAAACACGCAGATGAAGAACACGCATATGGTTCAAGAACACGCATATGACTGTTCATCTTCTTCAAACACAATCCAGTGGAATTGAACTCAAAACCTTTAAATCTGGTACGATTAGCCTCGTATTGACCCGATTTAATCGTTTTTAAGTTCCATTTCCTTATCCATTTCGTGTTTATGAACCAATTTAAAGATTTTATATCCGAAAATAAAACCCTAAATATTTTGTCATTTTAAACATGAAATCTGGACTTAGAAATCTTGTTAATCATATACCTTTGTTCAAAAAGTGTTAAGGATAGTGTTTCTAGTCACACAAACACGTAAAGATCAAGTATAGTGAATCGAAAAAGAGTGAATAGTGCTTGAGCAAGAACAAGCAAATGGAGAGGATTTCAGCAAGAACACGCAAATGATTTCAAAATAATCATTAAATGCGTGTTATTTTCTTATTTATATCCACCCAAAATACGCAAACCCTAAGCCACTAAAACACGCATATCCGGCCCACTTGGCCAAACACGCAAATAGGCCCAAAAGATGAAACACGCATATCGAAGCCCATTTGGCACAAACACGTAAATCATCCCATTGTAAAACATCCAAAATTAACCCACTTGACTACAATATGCATAATTAGCCCGTTTTGCTCAAAACATGCATATGAGTCCACTTGGTACATTTTGTATGTTAAACATGACCTATTTTTCTCCGATTCAAGGAACCTTGACTTACACAAAGTCAACTTTCACAAACTTGATTAACACATTTAAAACTCACAAAGAGTTTTATCGAACCCGATATGATTAACGAAAAGAGTTCTTTAGAGAACATGACAATACTGATATAAACCACATTTTCATACCAAAATTATCATATTTTTCTCGATAAAGGAACTCTTTACAATTGTCGCCACTTAACTATCTTGCAATGTAAACATATTAAATTGTGACCCATTATGTCAATAATTAATAAAATTTAATGCACCATCTTTAAGTGTTGACAATGACAGCCATTGGACACACACAATGCTGTATGATAAATTCAAATACAACAAATATAAATGATACAAGATTGATCACCCTTTAACAATCTCTCTGTCATTATTTTTGTCTCCGTTTGAATTTAGCTGAGTTGTTGATGCGTAAGTGTACTTTGCTTCCATTTTAAGCTTGAATTCTCTCCATTCCGGACTGGATAGACTCAATTTTCATACACTTTGGAGATCTTTCATCTTGTCGGTTGACACACATCCAGATAAGATAAATAAAACTGCAACCACATCAGCGAACTCATGAGATCTATGCAGCTATTGCATTCACCTCAAAAAGAAATAATTGAATTTCAAAAGTACTTAAACAGATTAAACTGATAACACACATTAGATTCTCACACTTAAGATTAGAATCTAAACAATTATCAAGTTATCTCATACAATAAGCATATTCTATTCAATTATTCTTTATAAATTACAAATCAAAATATCTGTCAAATACATAAATTAAATGATTCTGTTTGACCCATTTTGACCGAAACCTTAAGTATCAAGACTTAACTTTCCGTGCAATTTGCATAAAAGACCTAATTTAAGGTGTACCAAACACACTTAAATTCATGTCTTTAAGTTACACTTCTTCCTTGTCACGATGCACTTTTGTCTTGCGTTCACCAAGAACACAATCTGCAAGTCCCTCTGGAATCCGAAAAACCCTAACAATTGTTGTCTCTCGTGCAATAGAACCTTTTTATTCTGAGCAAGAACCTTACGGAGCATAAAGTTACAAAATCAATCACAGTGACTTTTGAATCAAAATCACTCTAACCAATCTTGTAATAGTCATGCTTAATACTGTCCTTGCGATATGCCTTACGGAGCATAAAGGTACAAAATCAATCACAGTGATTTTAGAATCAAAATCACTCTAATCAATCTTATAATAGTCATGCTTAGTCCGGCATATGCAATATACCCTACTGAGCATGAAATTTAAAAGTCAATCACATTAATCTTTAGGGATAAAGTTACTCTAATCAACCTTAGAACAAGCATGCTTAGTCAGATACATGCACTAGGTTCTAGAAAAAGCAATTACTACTCAAGATATCGGATATAGCAAATGAGTAATCTTAAATGCCATATTGAATAGTCATTTCTCTTGCAGTAACGACTCCCCCTTTAACCATTATTGTATTTTTGTGTTGCATTTTCTGATTTTCCACATTGAGTAGGTTCTAGAAGGAACAATTACTACTGAAGAGATCGGATATAGCAAATGAGTAAACTTAAATGCCATATTGAATAGTCATTTCTCTTGTAGTAACGACTCCCCCTTTAACCATTATTCTATTTTTGTGTTGCATTTTCTGAATATAGGATGATTCTTGAGAGATAGAGACTAAGGGTTTCTCATTCCAGGCAACTGGACTAGAAACTCAAAACGTGATCGATCAAAAGCCTTAGTGTAAAAATCGGCTAGATTGTCTTCGAAAACCACTTTCTCAAGATGAATTAGCTTCTTCTCGGCACAATCACGAATAAAATGTTATCTAATATCAATATGTTTCGTCTTACTGTGCTTAATAGGATTGTTGGTAATGGAAATAGCAGATTTGTTATCAATCTTAATAGGAGTATTGGAAAAATTCAAACCATAGTCACGCAGTTGTTGTTGGATCCAAAGAACTTGTGAGCAACAGCTTCCAGAAGCCATGTATTCTGCTTCACAGGTTGAATTTGCAACAGATGTTTGCTTTTTGCACTGCCATGACACCAATCTATCTCCCAAAAATTGACATCCTCCCGAAGTAGATTTTCTATCAAAGTTACATCCACCGTAATCAGAGTCTGTATATGCATACAGATCAAACTCTCCTCCTCTAGGATACCATAAACCAAGTGATGGTTGCCCTTTGAGATATCGAAGAATTCTCTTTACTCCTTTCAAGTGTGACTCTTTCGGACAGGATTGAAATCGAGCACACAAGCAAAAAGCGAACATAATATCAGGTCTCGATGAAGTAAGATACATGAGTGATCCTATCATTGACCTATATAATGTTGGATCTACATCTTGATCCAAGCTGTTTACCGCTCCCAACAAGTGATTAACTTGTATTGGAGTTCCTATGGGTAAAGAGTCATCCATACCAAATTTTTTGAGAATGTCATGGACATATTTGGTTTGATGAATAAAGATACCTTCTTTCCTTTGTTCAACTTGCAAACCTAGGAAGAAGTTCATCTCACCCATTGCACTCATTTCAAATTTGTTTTTCATGATTTCTTCAAACTCTTTGCACATGCTCTCGTCAGATGCACCAAAAATAATGTCATCTACGTAAACTTGTACGAGTAAGAAATCATTTCCCTTCCATTTTGTAAACAATGTGATATCAATCTGACCTCTTACGAACCTATTTTCCACCAAATGTGTGGATAATGTATCGTACCAAGCTCTGGGTGCCTGATGAAGACCATATAGAGCTTTATCCAATTTATAAGCTCTATCAGGATAGTCAGGATCAGTAAACCCAGGGGGTTGAGACACATAGACCAACTCATGTACTTTACCATAGAGAAATGCACTTTTTACATCCAATTGGTATACTTTAAAACCTTTAAAAGATGCAAAAGCTAGAAAGAGCCTGATTGCCTCAATTCTAGCCACTGGTGCAAACACTTCGGTATAGTCCAATCCATCTTGTTGTGCAAATCCTTGAACAACTAGCCGAGCCTTGTTCCTAGTAACAATCCCTTTATCATCCCTTTTACATCTGAACACCCATCTTGTTCCAAAAGGGTTGATATCAGCAGGCACATCTACCAATTCCCAAACCTTTAATTTTCTGAATTAGTCTAACTCTTCTTGCATGGCATCTACCCAAGATGGTTCCTTTAATGCCATTTGTACATTCTTTGGCTCCACTTGAGAGATAAAGCAACTGTACTTACATGTTTCCAGAATGCCTGTATCTTTGATGCTAGCAAAGAGACTTGTGCTCTCCTGAAGACTGCTCCTAGTTCTAACACCAACTCTAGGATCACCCAAGATATTCTCTACAGGATGAGCCTTCGTGATGTGTTTTTGTGTGACCCGATCAACATCAAGATTTCCACCTAAATTGGTAGATATCTCTTCCTCAATCTGAACTGAGGGATGCTCCTCTGTCACAACATGTCTAGAAGTATTCTCAGTTGAAGTATCTGGACCCATTGGTTCATCAGATCTTCTTGAGATAACTTCTTATTCAGAATCCTGACGTCTTCTTCTATCCTCAGAGATTGCATTTGATATTGGTCCTCCGTAAGATGGTGAAGCAAACACATCGTCATCCCGAACCACCACTATATCATTCGAATTGTGCAACTCTACAATAGAAGGATTAAGAGTACTGAAAATGTCTTCATCATTAAACATTTTCTCAGGACCTGAATGAATACCGGGTGAGCAACTGGTAATCTCAACATTGTACGCAATGTCAACTTTACCGGTGGCTTTGTTATAAACACGTCAATTTGGTGTTCCTGGAACATATCCAAGAAAGTAACCTTCATAAACCTTTTCATCAAACTTTGTTATGTTTGGTTTAACCTTTAAGAAGGTACATGGTACACCAAAAGGTTGCAAATGACTTAATGTAGGTTTTCTATTGTGTAACAGCTCATAACACGTTTTGTTAAACCGCTTCACAGTTAGAACTCTATTAAGTACATAGCAAGCAGTGTTTATAGCTTCACCCCAGAATATGGTTGGAAGTTTGGAGTCAGCCAACATTGTTCTTGCAGCTTCAATAAGTGTTCTATTCTTTCTCTCAGCAACACTGTTTTGCTGAGGTTGATACGGAACACTAAATTGCTGATCAATGCCTTTGCTTAGACAGTAAAACTCCATCAACCTATTCTTGAACTCTGTTCCATTATCACTACGAATTTTCTTAATTCTCGTGTTATAGACATTTTCCACTTTTGCAAAGAAATGCACTAGTATTTGATATGTCTCATCCTTAGATGTAAGAAAGAACACCCATGAAAATCTTGAAAAATCATCTGTGACAACTAAACAGTAGTACATTCCTCCGATACTTCTCACATTTACTGGTCCAAATAGATCCATGTTAAGAAGTTCAAAAGGACTGGCCGTAGAATTCTGAGACTTGGACTTGTGATTAATCTTGTGTTGTTTGCCCTTTTTGCATGGAACACATTTATCTTCACTTCCATATCTCTTTAATGGAACACCCTCCACCAATCCATTTTTGGTGATGTAATTCATTTTACGAAAATGAAGATGAGCCATTTTTCTATGCCAAAGTAAAGAGTCTGATTCTGAGGCTTTAGATAGAAGACACGTGGTCTCAATCTCAGGGTTAGAGATACCCAATGCCATAGCATATATATCTCTTTTCCTTGGAGCCCTTAATAGAATCCACTCTTCTGGAATCACATATCCCGGTTTTAGGATAAGTGCCTCCTCTTTGGTGAAGTGAACAAGATTCCCTTTGTTACAAATTTGAGATACACTCATTAAGTTGTGATTTAACTGTTCAACATAATTCACCTTCTCAAGCTTGATCTTCCCGTTAGTGACATCACCAACACCGGTAATTGAGCCACCCTTGGGACCAGCAAAGCTTACATATGCTCCCAATATCTCAACAAAGTTTGACAATAATGATTTATCTCCGGTCATATGTCTTGAACAACCACTATCGACATACCATATACTTATGACCTTTTTCAATAGGTCATGTTGTTCATCCGGAATATTCATTCTTGCCATGAAGTTAACCAGATCATTTGAGTCTGTTTTTGCTGATACCTCAGATGTCTTAACTTCAACTTTATTGGTACACTCTGCATCCTTACTATCAAGACTATTAACAACAGACCCCACATCATGTGTTTCAGCCAAAAGGGCTTGATCACCATATGTTCGGACATTGTTTTTCTTTTGATGACAATTAATCACCCCCTTTGAATTGTCGTCATATTCAGTCTGGTAGTTTCTTTGATGCTGTGTGTTGGAAGCAATTTGTGCTATTCCTCCATTATCGAAACCTTGATAAGTTATATTTTCCATATCAATATTTCTAGATCTCTGGCATTCCCTAGCAAAGTGTCCAAACCCCCCACAGTTGAAACACTTAACTTTTAGCTTGTTGAATCCAAGCTTGGAACCCACGACCTTTCGCCATGTTCTTGATAAGAACCGTTTAGCTCGAAGAGTCAACATGGCCATTTGCCATTGTAGATCCATCTCTTCTAGGTCCAAAGGATCAATTTGCTCATAGTCTTCATCTATAAGACTAGGGTCTTGAACCTTTCCTTGGATAAACTGTTCATAAGATGTCACAAATGACGCAAGAACGGATAAGTGACTTTCCGCACATTTGACACTTATAGGCTTGGTGGAACTAGCACTGGAGGTAGGATATTCACGATTGCCTGAAATGTTGCTCTGACTTGAAACAAGACACATATTCCCCTCAGAGTCAATAGTGATTCTCTGTAAGTCAACATCTTCACTCAGGAATGCTTTTGTGCTTCCATCTGGGGAACCTGCACTTACATTGATCGTAGGCCTACCGTAATAAAGCTCGGGAATCTGAGCATTATTATATCCTGCTTCCCTCCGTTTTAGTTTCATTTCTTGTCCCCTACACTTAGCAACTATTTGAGTTAGAGACATGCCGCCGAAATCTGCTTTCTCTTGCAGAGTGGTAATATAATGATTCCACTTTTCTGGCAAAGAGCTCAAAAATTTCTCGACCTTCTCTTCCCCAGAATACGTAACCTCAAATGCTTGCAACTCTGCTAGCAGATGATAATATCGTGTAATTAGTTGATCTAAGTTTTCACTTCTTAACCCATTAAATACATTATACTGATGCTTTAGAAGGTCTTTTCTATTCTTCTTAAGAGTTTCATCCCCTTCACAGTGATTTTTCAATGCTAGCCAAAGTTCTTTAGATGTCTTATATCCGCTAAATAAATGTAAAATATCTTGAGGCAATGACATTTTTAAACATGATAGTGCCTTTTTCTCTGCCTCATACAATTTTTTATCGGATTCAGTCATATCTTGATAAGCATAAACTTTAGTAACACCACTGTCCTCATATGTCGGGGTTTTATATCCTTCTGTCATACAAGTCCACATTCTAATATCTGTGAATTGCATAAAGGATTCGAAACGACCATTCCAAGAAAAGTATTGGTCAATGATCATCAGTTTGGGTGCTGAATTACCCTTACCGGTCTCATGGTCCATTAGTATTAATTGGTTAAGATAGTTTGCTGCCATTGTGTATGTGGTTCGACTTACAAACACGCAAATGACACAAGAACACGCAAACTGGGAACACTCAAATGAAACGAGCAAGAGTATAGGAACACGCAAAATCCAAGAACACGCAAATCCTTGGAAACGCGCAAAATCTGAGAAACACGCAAACCAGAGAAACACACAAAATTCAAAAAACACACAAAATTCAAGAAACACACAAAATTCAAGAAACACACAAAATTCAAGAAACACACAAAATTTCAAGAACTCTCAAAATTTCAAGAACAAGCAAAAAATAGAAACACTCAAATGCCTTGGTAATATCGAAACGCGCACGAAAGGTACAATGCTCAAAGAACACGCAAAGTACACTTTCAAGAACACACAAAACACCACTTTTACACGATTTCTTAGATTCCAAGCCCGATATTGCTCAAAATCAACGAAATTATGAGAAAGTGTTACTAGGATATAGATTAATCAATATTTGGCAACAAGTTTGAACCTTTATTTCAAAACCGTGCCCAAAGAGTAATCCTCACCTAAATCACGCAAAAAAAGGGATACCCGAAAACCGTTGTCAATCTCTAACCAAAGTTATAAATAACCTGTGGCTCTGGATACCAGTTGTAAGTCCCTCGGGTCTTGTACTCTTATCTAACCGAGATCGACTTAAGGATATGTCGAGGTGCGGAAATTCCTCGAGATAACCCACGGTTTATATATCAACCTTTAGATGATATATATATCACTATATATATATATATATATATTATTTGATGATATATATATCACTATATATATATATCTTTTTGCGTGAAAGTAAACACTCGGGAACGGCTCTCCGGATTCACCTTACCAAACACGTGGTAATCTAAATCTACGAGCCGTTCGGGGGGCCGGGTGTGTGTTTGCGGTTCGTGCACGAGACGAGTATCACCCACAAGACAACCTTATGCGTGTTCTTAAGTTTCTCTCTCTAGGATCTGCTCGTTTCTCTCTCTACACTCTTGTTCGAACACGCATGACACACACCCCTATTTATAGGCAAAGACTGGAATACGCAAAAGCCCATTTGCGTGTTTCAGGAACACGCAAATGCATCTGGGCTTTGCGTGTTTCTTTAAGTCTAGGCCCATTAGGGTTTGGCCTGTTTGCGTGTTTCCCTGAACACGCAAACCATTTGAGAGTTCTTGAGAACAAGCATACTTTTGCTTGTTTCTTAGAAACTCTCAAATGACCATTTGAGTGTTCTTACTTTGAACAAGCAAAACTTTTGCTTGTTCCTAAGAACCCTCAAATAACACTTAGGATATGTTGAGTAAATGTCCTTACTGCTGTCAAGACGCAGAACCGACATTGTACTCTGAGTTAATGTCCTTACTGCTGTCAAGACGCAGAACCGACATTAACTCAACTAATGCTCTTACTGCTGTAAGTATACGCAGAACCAGCATGAGCCTTCGACAACATTTCAACTGCTGTAAGTTACGCAGAAACAACGTCATCTATATTACCTATGTGAAGTATATATATTTAAGATAGTGTTCGCCGTGGAAACACAAGTATCTTAACTTCACTTTTGGAAGTACATTAAGTTAATATCTCAACTGCTGTTAATACGCAGAAACAATATTAACTTAATGACTCTTTACATGTTATGTCTAAAACCTGCAGAATACAAATAATAAACAAACATATAAACATAAATGGATCCCAATTGGTTTAACATTATATGCCAAGGTAATATTAAGGACAAACGGTAATTACAAGATAATTACAAGACTTGAACAAATAAGCAAATATGCTTCAGATATCTAGAATGCTTATGTCACCGAGAATCATGCACTAACAGTTACTAACGATATGTTTCAAGTATTGTTTCCACATAAGATTATTCAACACATGTTTTATTTGATCAACACATGTTTTATTTGATCAACACGCAAGAAAGACCGAGTCTGCCAGTATAATCGGAGTTCTTCGTAATTTCCACACGAGAGAATATCTTCCAACGGCTATCATATCAAGTCAAGATACACAGCAACGTTCACTTGACGAAGACCAGGAGAATCCCTACAATATCGGATAGTTTGTTATTTCGTAGCTCTATATAAACAAGGGGTCTGATCGATCATAGGACATTCATACGTTCTGCTTTTTATTCACTTCTGCTCAAAAACACACACACATCTTTTGTTACTTTATACTTTACTCACTTAGAAAGATCGATCAACCCGCTTCATCATTGTAATCAATTTAACACAATTAATATAAGAACAAGGCAGGGACGATTGCTTCCTCCCGGGGTTTTTATGCCGGCAATCCTCAAAGGATTAAGGGCTTTTCCTCGATAACAAATCTCGGTGTTCTTTGATCCTTAATCTTTTATTTACTGCACTTATTTACGATTATCATTCTTTATCTTGTTTTTCTTATCATTATTTACGTTATATTTCATCATTATACAGTTTGCGAATTCTTTTGACAACCTTCTTTTGCTTAAGTCGATATAATCTTGGTTTATCATACTTATTTTATACGCATCTTCGAATCTAAACATATTTTACAAGCCCTTAACCTCACGAACGAAAGTTTGGTTACATAATTGATCTAAGTTTTCAACGGTGATTATCTTAAGTGATTTTTGACCAAAACACCAAGTGCCTTCCGACTTTTTTTTTTGGGTAATGGGATACCCCGATGAATTATATTTCTCAACAAAGAAAGTTTAGGTACAAGTGGATTGATAGAGTGTCAACCAATTCAAAAGAAATGCCCTCATGAGCCCCCTCATAGTAAATAAAGAAGACCCATGATGCAGGAAATGAACCAGCTAGGTGACTGGACAGGCTCAGATCACCCAACTATATCAAGAACACATGAATCTATCAAATGAAACTATGACTAGCAATCTAATTAACAAGAATGTAAATAAAGCTAGTCTATATAGTACCCTTCATGAACTGGGCAGTCTCTCCTGTATCTGACTCAACCTCCTCTATATCTGCTGGATCTGTTGATAATGTTATGCCTGTATCTGGGTCCTGCTGAAGTATAGTGGGGGAAGATGGTTTGCGAACATCATCATTGTTTAAGGCACATAGTGCCTCAAACGGGTTACCAGTAGTAATAACTGGTGCAGAAGTAGAAGGAAAATCCTTCGGAGAAGCAGCACGTGAACCGGTATGCGTATCTGGAGTGATCCTCATAGACTGTGATGGATCTGTAGATGCTGAGGTATCTGGAGCAATCATCGGAGCCTTGACAATTGAGTTGGCAGGCCTCTCTGGTATCTTAGGGACATACTGAAACTTGGGCTTAGGAATCTGAAAGCCCGATACACCTTGGGCCTTCTTGGCCCGTCTACGTCTCTTCTTAGGCTGCTGAAAGCCCTGCTTATCCTGTGAACCCTGAATATCTTGTGTTTTAGTACCTGAAGGACCTGCCTCATTAGCTGGAACAATATTGGTTGCCCCAGCTTCCATCTCCTCAGAAGACTTAGGCCTATCAACACAATCAAGAAACTTATGCCCAAAGACATCACAATGAGAACATCTATCCGGCTTCCAGAAGTACTGAAGCCTAAATTTCTGCATTTTGCCCAACACAAGTGCCTCAACAAAAGCAAAAATATCATGATCAGCACTAACTTTAATCAACACCCTAGCAAACATAGCCCTACCCGACTTCTTTTCAATCATCTCCTCAGTAAATCTATCCAAAGCAACGGGTACACCAATAACACTAGTGATGTGACTCAAAATATCATAACCCCACATGGTAGAATCCAAATCATAAATATTTACCCACATATGGACTGATTTAGGCCTAATCTTATCAGACTCAATGCCAACCTCCCATTTCTTCAACAAAACAGGCACATCATTAAATAACCAAGGGCGATTATTAATAACAAAATCCAAACCCTCAACACTATCAAACTTAAAGTAAAATATACCTTGGTTGTTCAAAACTACATCAACCAAACCATACTTTTTCCACATTCGAAATGCATGAAAACGAACAAATGGAAAAGCAGGTCCCTTTCCAACAAAACAACCAACCAAAGTCAATAACCATTGCTCACTTTGTTTCACTATGAGATCATCTGGGATAACAGCATGTCTAGTGCCTATCTCAGTGAACACAGGAGGGATGAATCTAAGCTTACCAGTCCTTCGGATGTTTGCCGCCTCTTTAAAGAGATTGGCAAATGAAGTAGGAATTTGATTACCTTTCGGACTAGTATTAGCAAAATGCTCATCAGTGATAGGTAGAACACCATTTTCATCTAAGGTCGTCGTCATTTCATTGACACCAATTGTAGTGCCATTGATTCCATGCGGAGCATTATGTGAATGCTCAAGTGGGTTATTGAGTAGATCAGCAGCGTGAGTTAATTTATCCAAGAATGATGCAACATTAGCAGTATCATTCTTAGGAATAGAATTTGGGACAAAATGAATATCAGGGTCATGAACAGGAGCTAGCTTAAAATAAGAAGAGCCAGGAGGAAACTTTGGAGGATCTGGCATAGGAGGCATGTGAGAAACAGGCGTGGCATTCGACAAACCATCACCATGCAAATCATTCAAAGTGCTACCCTCATCAACTTGAGAAACAACTTTTTTATCCCACGAATCAGCCACTTTCTCAATGGTAGTCGTATCATCCAACTTGTTACAAGGTGAAGTTGAAACAAGATCATCCCCAGCACTTGTATGATCTCTAGTAGAAGAAGAAACAGGTGGCTGCACCTTAGACCGCGATGATAGAGACTCTATTAAATCATTTACCGCTCGAATAACAGAAACATAAGAACACTGCTTAAAACCTGAATCCTTCTCATCATGCGAATTAAGGTTATCATTGAGATATTCGGGACTTAACATAGATTTCTCGAACATGGGATTAGTGTTCCAATTATTTTCCTCAACACCTGTATCCTTCTCATCATGCAAGGTGATATTTGTATCCTTTAAGTCAGCCGCCAAACCAGTGGTGGCTAGTGGTGGCTGAACAATAGCAGCCCCCAAATAAGGGTTTTCGGTGAGTTTTTCGACCAACGAAGAATCCATAGTAGCAATATGTGATACATCAATTACTCCCAGCCCTTCGCTAATCAGATTCGCACTAGCCACATCAACAGAATGAGACGATGGGTGGTCAGTGGTGGCTAACGGTGGCTGTCTCAAAATTAGGGATCGGTTTGTGCATAGATCCAGAACCAGAAATCTGTCCACCCATAACCGACCCTCCATCTTCATCTTTCTGATCTGAATTAATAGCAGAAGCGACCAACATTAAAGGAGACTGAATAGTAGCGGCTGCATCTTCAAAACTAGGGTTTTCAATAAGGGTTTGAATATTAAGAACCCTAGATTCGACTGCTCTAGCATCAGGCCTCGCTCCAGAGTTAATCCCAGCCCCGATCAAATCCTCCCCAGTCCGCAACTGCTCAAACTCAACAGATTTAAAGGGTGGTAGCGTGGTGGTTTGTGGCGGCGGATGAACATTCGATTGAGAAGAAGATGATCTAAGATTATAACTTGATTGTGCATGTCCTTTATTGGCTTCTCGATCAGTGTTTCCTTTTTTCCCTTTCTTTTTACGTGATGGAGACATGATGTATTACATGGATTAGAAGGTAATTTAACAAAGAAAAAGATGGAAACAGAATCGGATCAAAATCCGGCCAAAGAGTGGCCGGAATAAGCCTAGAAGTGGCCGGCGGCCCTTGGAGATGAAAATCGCCCCTAGGGTTTGGGAGAAAAGCTTTTAAGTCCCTTCCGACTTGATACCCCTAATAGAAGATTTTCTTCTGTTCTTGTTTACTAGGCCATGAAAGAATTTAATATTTTCATCCGCTTCCAAATACCACTTAGCTCTCAACTTTTGTTGTAATTGAGCATTATACTTTTGATCAGCTAACAAGAGGTCTTTGACAATTGAAATGCGTAGAACTCCTGAATCATTTTTGAATCTACCTTCCTGAATTTCTTTATCCAAAAATACCAACTGATCTCGTAATGAAGAAATATGAGAGTCTAACTTTCCTTTGGATGCAACCCATCTTCTAATGTCACCTTTAAGACACTTCAGGTGGTTCTTAAGATCAATCGTAGCATTTGAAGAACGATCATAATCTACCCGTCGCCAGGAATTAATGACAACATCTTCAAAGTAAGGTCACTCATCCATGAATGACAAAGTTTAAAAGGAACAGGGCCATAATCCATACTCTTCTGACTTAGTAAGATTGGGTGGTGATCAGAAATATTGCGGTCTAAGACAACCGCCTGTAATGAAGGAATAGTACTCCATAAGCTATCCGACATCAAGAACCTGTCAATCTTGCTCGCTTTGGAACACGTTACGTCTACACGGGTGAACCTATATCCACCCATAGGAACGTCGACCAACCGACCATTAACAATGAAATCATTAAAACATGCAGACGAGGCAACCGAAATTGCAGTACCCATGCGCTCTGCTTCGCATCTCACAACATTGAAATCTCCAAAAATGATGTAGTGCCCATGGTTGGCACTTATAAAAGCCAGAATGAAGGACCACAACTCTCGCTTTTTACTATCCTCTTGAGGCGCATATACATTCAACATAAAACATTTGACTTTTAAACTATTCCATACCCCTTCCACAATCACAACGTTCTGAAAGCAAAGAATTCGTGTCTTGGTGAAACTGTCTGGGTTCCAAATGGACGCTATCCCACCCGAATGACCCCTAGAACACGTTGCTGCAAAGTCAAATTGGTTGTTACCCCATAAAGCACGAAGACATGAAAAATTAATTGATGTCATAAAAGTCTCCTGGAAACCACAAAAATCAACGTTATGCTTTTGTAACAAATCAGCCACTTTTTTCTTTTGTAGGGATCTCGGCTCTTAGTGCCACAAATATTCAGCGACATAATATTCATTTATCAACAAAAATCTCGCTCATTCTGTTTAACAATTTTTTTAGATCTTTCCGAGTTCCGGGCATATCTAAACCAAAAATGCTGCCCAATTTAATCATCCGAGCAATATCCTCTAGCATCGAACCATTACAAGCCATGTTATTATGTGAAAACCGAGATCCCAAAGAGCCGTTTAGATTCAGTAAACTACTCACTTCAAGTTATATAACTTTTTGTTGTATGTCATTTACGAGGAATTATCGAGAAATAAAATAAGCTTGTAGAGCGCACGGATATAACCTATTTTATTTTTCAATCCAAATGAACATCTAATTTATTATATATATAGAAATCACAAATAACCGGTGCAACGCACGGGTTTCATCTAGTTCCTTATAATATCACAAAAATATGACATACAGATATCAGAAACTTTCTTTTCTAATCTATTTTGTTATATCAAATGTAATCATCTTATAAAAAGACTTTTATGGAGTAAAGATCCTCTCGTATAGATATCACAAACTTTCTTTCATAATCTTGACCTTATGAAAATTAATGTTCAAAGTTCAAAGATCATCTTTAAATCTTTAAATCTTGACTTTTATCCAATTTGATTAGTCAAGTTGAGAAACTTATAGAATCACCGCCGGATATCATAAAAATATTACTCCACGGTCTTAAAATGAAGGTTGCATTACTATATGGAAAAATGTGACAACCGCCAAAAATTTCAGGTTGATTAATTTACTATTATGTGTACGATTTAAATTTTTGTAGATCAAACAACATGAACAAACATTTTATGGCAAAATAAACTGAGCAAATATTCTTTTGATAAATCATGGACAATTATTGTCAAGAACTCAAATGGTATTTGAGAGTTGCTTGGATATACTTTTCCATACTTATACTATCAATAACCGTATTTATGAATAGTATCGTATTCGTGAATAGTAACCGTATACATGAATAGTACAGTATCTGTGAATAGTAACCGTATCCAGTAATCGTATTCATGAATGGTAATCATGAATAGTGAACGTGAATAAGTACTGTGAATAGTGACTGTGAATAGTAACGGTAAATAGTAAAGGTAAAAGTAAATTGTAAATAGTAAAGATATAAAGGTAAATTATGTGCAAATTAAATATTTTGAACAAACATCATTATGAGATACTGAATCAAACAAATATTCATCAGTTTGATGAACATGTTGCAAACATACTTTAGTTGCACACTTAATCTATAATTAATTATTATAGATTACTCAAATGAAACGTTATACATGTTAGATTGTATACACTGTCTATATTACCCTTCTAAATAATAGATACTAGAAACGGATTTATAAACAATACATTAAATAAATATTTATACATTGCATTATTAATAAATTCTAAACTTCACGTGTTTTTGAATTATCTCTTTCCTTTATACTATAGTATCACGAGGTGAACATTTACTTTATAAAAAAATCCTTTTCTCTTTTTGTCCTAAATCATAGATGGGAATCTTTCGAAGCAATCATAGACAAATAACCAAACACAAAATTCCGTATAAAACAAAAGTTAATTAAAAATAATTGAACGGAGCCCACGTCAAATAATTCGACGAGCTTTGATTTCTGAATTCGAATAAATTCAAAAGTTGAATAGTGTTGAATAGTAAACATCGCTTTCATACTTTATTCTTATAATATAAACGTCCAAAACCCGCTCACAAAGGATAGTTGAGTAAAAATTATTAAAATGAAAGTTGTAGATCTTAATTTTCTGATCTTATAGAAACTTGAATTTTCTCAATAGGAGCCTGTATGCATAATTTAGGATTAAAACAATGTATAAATATATACTACTAGTATAAAAGAAATCTATCATTAGAAACGTCCAAGAGGTAGTGGGAAACACACTTTTATCTACTTTATAATTTAAATTTATAAATTATGAATCACGGGTTTAGTTCACTAGATGTATGGACAAAAAGAATACTATATATATACATACCCCTTATTCATGATTAACTTTATAATATAATAATAATATAATATAATAATATTATATATAAACGAGTACGTTGAAATTTTCTTTTCGATAAAGTCTTCTACGCGTTGTTTTTTTTCTAAATTGGCGAGTAGTTTTATTAATATAATAATCAATATATATATATATGAATTACAGATTTTATATAATATAATATATTATATAACTCCGCTTTCTTATTTTACCTTCGGGGTAAAATACAAACTATTATATAACTCCGCTTTCTTATTTTACCTTCGGGGTAAAATACAAACTATTATATAACTCCGCTTTCTTATTTTACCTTCGGGGTAAAATACAAACTATTATATAACTCCGCTTTCTTATTTTACCTTCGGGGTAAAATACAAACTATTATATAACTCCGCTTTCTTATTTTACCTTCGGGGTAAAATACAAACTATTATATAACTCCGCTTTCTTATTTTACCTTCGGGGTAAAATACAAACTATTATATAACTCCGCTTTCTTATTTTACCTTCGGGGTAAAATACAAACTATTATATAACTCCGCTTTCTTATTTTACCTTCGGGGTAAAATACAAACTATTATATAACTCCGCTTTCTTATTTTACCTTCGGGGTAAAATACAAACTATTATATAACTCCGCTTTCTTATTTTACCTTCGGGGTAAAATACAAACTATTATATAACTCCGCTTTCTTATTTTACCTTCGGGGTAAAATACAAACTATTATATAACTCCGCTTTCTTATTTTACCTTCGGGGTAAAATACAAACTATTATATAACTCCGCTTTCTTATTTTACCTTCGGGGTAAAATACAAACTATTATATAACTCCGCTTTCTTATTTTACCTTCGGGGTAAAATACAAACTATTATATAACTCCGCTTTCTTATTTTACCTTCGGGGTAAAATACAAACTATTATATAACTCCGCTTTCTTATTTTACCTTCGGGGTAAAATACAAACTATTATATAACTCCGCTTTCTTATTTTACCTTCGGGGTAAAATACAAACTATTATATAACTCCGCTTTCTTATTTTACCTTCGGGGTAAAATACAAACTATTATATAACTCCGCTTTCTTATTTTACCTTCGGGGTAAAATACAAACTATTATATAACTCCGCTTTCTTATTTTACCTTCGGGGTAAAATACAAACTCTTTACTGTTATGATGAACACAAGTACTCAGAAATGTATATATGGTTGATTCTATATATATATGAATTACAGATTTTATATAATATAATATATTATATAACTCCGCTTTCTTATTTTACCTTCGGGGTAAAATACAAACTATTTGCTTGCAAATGAATGCAAGTACTCATAACACTTTTACATGGTTGATTCCATGTCTCTCTGGAAGTCCTCATCATGAACGATTAATTATGGAAACATAAACGGGGGTATATTGGATAGTACTATCTTGGGTTGACATCCCATCCGGGTTGGTCGCGCCAACTAATATAACGGATGAAAATATACAGCTGACAAGGTTACTCTTAAATAAAGTAACTACTCTCGAGGCAAAACTAAACACTGTCGAGTTTCGGTTCATGGGTATAGAGTACATTTACTCTATCTTTAGCATTGGTTACGATCAATGACTACTTAAACTTTACTATTAAAACCTATGGTACTCTTTGCTGATATTGTACCATCACTACTTGACATTGCAGTATGGCAATGGTCACACTTTTCTATTAAAACCTATGATACTCTTTGCTGATATTGTATCATCACTACTTGACATTGCAGTATGGCAATGGTCACTCTGAACTCTATTTTCTATTAAAAATCGATGATACTCTTTGCTGATATTGTATCATCACTACTGAACTAATGATATTTTGTGAAACTATATTTTATATATGAAAAACTTATGGAACTCACCAACTTTATGTTGACGTATTTTAGCATGTATTCTCAGGTAACTAGACGATACTCTTTACATGGGACACTTTCCGCTGCATACAACATCTGGACCTTGGCCTACCCTCAGACTCTAGTAAAGACTCATCAATTTGCTAAAGTCTCAGCTACTGTTTAATATTGTTTATGTAACATCCTAAACTTTTCGTTTAACGGCTGACTTGAGTTGTTAAGTCAACATTTTGCTTCCGTCAAATCTTTAGATGATTTATATGCATATGTGTACTTAATGTGTAACATTTGTGAAATTTGACTAGATTTGACTTGCAAATTTAATGAAAATGATTTTCGTTAATATTTGTGAATAGTACCGTATACATGAATAGTAACCGTATTTGTGAATAGTACCGTATATGTGAATAGTAACCGTATACATGAATAGTAACCGTATTTGTGAATAGTACCGTATACATGAATAGTAACCGTATTTGTGAATAGTACCGTATATGTGAATAGTAACCGTATACATGAATAGTAACCGTATTTGTGAATAGTACCGTATATGTGAATAGTAACCGTATTTGTGAATAGTACCGTATACATGAATAGTAACCGTATTTGTGAATAGTACCGTATATGTGAATAGTAACCGTATACATGAATAGTAACCGTATTTGTGAATAGTACCGTATACATGAATAGTAACCGTATTTGTGAATAGTACCGTATATGTGAATAGTAACCGTATTTGTGAATAGTACCGTATACATGAATAGTAACCGTATTTGTGAATAGTACCGTATATGTGAATAGTAACCGTATTTGTGAATAGTACCGTATACATGAATAGTAACCGTATTTGTGAATAGTACCGTATATGTGAATAGTAACCGTATTTGTGAATAGTACCGTATATGTGAATAGTAACCGTATTTGTGAATAGTACCGTATACATGAATAGTAACCGTATTTGTGAATAGTACCGTATACATGAATAGTAACCGTATTTGTGAATAGTACCGTATATGTGAATAGTAACCGTATTTGTGAATAGTACCGTATATGTGAATAGTAACCGTATTTGTGAATAGTACCGTATATGTGAATAGTAACCGTATTTGTGAATAGTACCGTATATGTGAATAGTAACCGTATTTGTGAATAGTACCGTATATGTGAATAGTAACCGTATTTGTGAATAGTACCGTATATGTGAATAGTAACCGTATTTGTGAATAG
The DNA here is from genome assembly GCA_034093135.1 of Erigeron breviscapus. Classification (NCBI taxonomy): domain Eukaryota; kingdom Viridiplantae; phylum Streptophyta; class Magnoliopsida; order Asterales; family Asteraceae; genus Erigeron; species Erigeron breviscapus. The sequence goes on along the minus strand of CM067169.1, from coordinate 148,449,112 downwards.
TACCGTATACATGAATAGTAACCGTATTTGTGAATAGTACCGTATACATGAATAGTAACCGTATTTGTGAATAGTACCGTATACATGAATAGTAACCGTATTTGTGAATAGTACCGTATACATGAATAGTAACCGTATTTGTGAATAGTACCGTATATGTGAATAGTAACCGTATTTGTGAATAGTACCGTATATGTGAATAGTAACCGTATACATGAATAGTAACCGTATTTGTGAATAGTACCGTATATGTGAATAGTAACCGTATTTGTGAATAGTACCGTATACATGAATAGTAACCGTATTTGTGAATAGTACCGTATATGTGAATAGTAACCGTATTTGTGAATAGTACCGTATACATGAATAGTAACCGTATTTGTGAATAGTACCGTATATGTGAATAGTAACCGTATTTGTGAATAGTACCGTATACATGAATAGTAACCGTATTTGTGAATAGTACCGTATACATGAATAGTAACCGTATTTGTGAATAGTACCGTATATGTGAATGTAACCGTATATGTGAATAGTACCGTATACATGAATAGTAACCGTATTTGTGAATAGTACCGTATACGTGAATAGTAACCGTATACATGAATAGTAACCGTATTTGTGAATAGTACCGTATACATGAATAGTAACCGTATTTGTGAATAGTACCGTATATGTGAATAGTAACCGTATACATGAATAGTAACCGTATTTGTGAATAGTACCGTATATGTGAATAGTAACCGTATTTGTGAATAGTACCGTATATGTGAATAGTAACCGTATTTGTGAATAGTACCGTATATGTGAATAGTAACCGTATTTGTGAATAGTACCGTATATGTGAATAGTAACCGTATTTGTGAATAGTACCGTATATGTGAATAGTAACCGTATTTGTGAATAGTACCGTATATGTGAATAGTAACCGTATTTGTGAATAGTACCGTATATGTGAATAGTAACCGTATATGTGAATAGTACCGTATACATGAATAGTAACTGTATACATGAATAGTAACCGTATACATGAATAGTAACCGTATACATGAATAGTAACCGTATTTGTGAATAGTACCCTATATGTGAATAGTAACCGTATACATGAATAGTAACCGTATTTGTGAATAGTACCGTATATGTGAATAGTAACCGTATTTGTGAATAGTACCGTATACATGAATAGTAACCGTATTTGTGAATAGTACCGTATACGTGAATAGTAACCGTATTTGTGAATAGTACCGTATACATGAATAGTAACGTATTTGTGAATAGTACCGTATACATGAATAGTAACGTATTTGTGAATAGTACCCTATATGTGAATAGTAACCGTATACATGAATAGTAACCGTATTTGTGAATAGTACCGTATATGTGAATAGTAACCGTATTTGTGAATAGTACCGTATACATGAATAGTAACCGTATTTGTGAATAGTACCGTATATGTGAATAGTAACCGTATTTGTGAATAGTACCGTATACATGAATAGTAACCGTATTTGTGAATAGTACCGTATACATGAATAGTAACCGTATTTGTGAATAGTACCGTATATGTGAATAGTAACCGTATTTGTGAATAGTACCGTATATGTGAATAGTAACCGTATTTGTGAATAGTACCGTATACATGAATAGTAACCGTATTTGTGAATAGTACCGTATATGTGAATAGTAACCGTATACATGAATAGTAACCGTATTTGTGAATAGTACCGTATATGTGAATAGTAACCGTATTTGTGAATAGTACCGTATACATGAATAGTAACCGTATTTGTGAATAGTACCGTATATGTGAATAGTAACCGTATTTGTGAATAGTACCGTATATGTGAATAGTAACCGTATTTGTGAATAGTACCGTATATGTGAATAGTAACCGTATTTGTGAATAGTACCGTATATGTGAATAGTAACCGTATTTGTGAATAGTACCGTATATGTGAATAGTAACCGTATTTGTGAATAGTACCGTATACATGAATAGTAACCGTATTTGTGAATAGTACCGTATACATGAATAGTAACCGTATTTGTGAATAGTACCGTATACATGAATAGTAACCGTATTTGTGAATAGTACCGTATATGTGAATAGTAACCGTATTTGTGAATAGTACCGTATATGTGAATAGTAACCGTATACATGAATAGTAACCGTATTTGTGAATAGTACCGTATATGTGAATAGTAACCGTATTTGTGAATAGTACCGTATACATGAATAGTAACCGTATTTGTGAATAGTACCGTATATGTGAATAGTAACCGTATACATGAATAGTAACCGTATTTGTGAATAGTACCGTATATGTGAATAGTAACCGTATTTGTGAATAGTACCGTATATGTGAATAGTAACCGTATTTGTGAATAGTACCGTATATGTGAATAGTAACCGTATTTGTGAATAGTACCGTATATGTGAATAGTAACCGTATACATGAATAGTAACCGTATTTGTGAATAGTACCGTATACATGAATAGTAACCGTATTTGTGAATAGTACCGTATATGTGAATAGTAACCGTATTTGTGAATAGTACCGTATATGTGAATAGTAACCGTATTTGTGAATAGTACCGTATATGTGAATAGTAACCGTATTTGTGAATAGTACCGTATATGTGAATAGTAACCGTATTTGTGAATAGTACCGTATATGTGAATAGTAACCGTATTTGTGAATAGTACCGTATATGTGAATAGTAACCGTATTTGTGAATAGTACCGTATACATGAATAGTAACCGTATTTGTGAATAGTACCGTATATGTGAATAGTAACCGTATTTGTGAATAGTACCGTATATGTGAATAGTAACCGTATACATGAATAGTAACCGTATTTGTGAATAGTACCGTATATGTGAATAGATTATTCCCGATCACCTCCACCTGTACTTGAACCCTCCGACTCTCCTCGTCATGTAATGGATCTGCCAATGGAGGAGACCGATCACGTTGGAGAAGAAGCTGATAACGCAGTTGTCCCTGGACCAAACACTATTGTCACCACTAATGCCCTTACTAGCACTACGCCTACTTTTACTTTTTCAAATCCATCCGGGGAAGGTCCTTCAAGCTCATCTCGACCTTTAATACGAAGGATCCGGATGCCTAGATACCCGGCGATTAACCGCCCTCAACAACGACGTCCTCGACCTACTCATCCTGAACCACCCGCTCAGCGGCTGCGGCGAGCTATCGATCCAAACGATATACCAAGATTCCTGGCGGAATGGAGATTTGAAGAAGGACTCATTAACTCTGACCGGTTCAGAAGAGCCAGCGGTCCAACTAATATTCCTGCACTAACTATGGAACCTCTGCATGACATTGTCCCTACAATGGTCTTACGCATACACCGAGCAGAAAGGTGTATTACGGAGTTGAGGGAAAGAACAAACATACTGCGGAGGAAGGTGGAAAACCATAATAGTCAGATAGTCAATTTGGAGAGCGAAATGGAGGAAACTCAATTCAAGATTCATGGCCTTGAAGAAACGGTGTTAGATTTGCAAGAGAAGATAGCACGGTTTGAGGCTATGTTTGAAGCCATATCTAGGGCCGCCACTATTATTCCATCTACTCCATCACAGTAGATATTATCTGTACATTTTGGTTGTTTACTATTTACGGCACATGTGCTGGGAAATGTAAATTTCGATAAAATTATGGATTTCTGAGATGTTCATATCTCCATAATTGTTATGCAATAAATCTACTTTCTTTATCGTAATTTACATTTCTTTTAGTTATAACTATTACGTTATGATAATTGTGACGGGATTATGTAACGACATTTAGTAGTATCTTATGATTTTCTCTATTTTCTTGAAGAATCATGCCGCCAAGAAGAGAACCAGGATTGTCTGCTGCTGATATCGCAACAATAGTTTCTCAAAGTGTAGCTGCAGCTTTCGCAGCTCAAGCAGCAAACGGGAATAATGGACATAATGGTACACCTAATGGTTGTACCTACAGGGCATTTGAACAATGCAAACCACTCCCTTTTAAGGGTACTGAAGGACCCATCGGGTTAACCCGATGGATTGAAAAGTTAGAATCTGTATTCCGTGTCAGTAATTGTGCAGAAGATAGTAAGGTTAAGTATGCTACTTGCACCTTGCAAGATATTGCACTTACCTGGTGGAACGAAATTGCTGCAACAGTAGGGATTGATGCTTCTTATGCACTACCATGGGAAGAATTGAAGGAACGTATGAGAGCTAAGTATTGCCCTAGGAGTGAGATTCAAAAATTGGAGGCAGAATTTCATAATTTGAAGACAAAAGGGTACGAAGTATCTGAGTACACCAACCGCTTTCATGAGTTGGCACTTCTTTGTCCAACAATGGTTACACCCCCATATAAGAAGATTGAACAGTACATCTATGGACTCCCACCAAAGATACAAGACTTGATAACTACTACTGAACCCACAGACATCGAGCATGCAGTTCGTTTGGCAAACAGTTTAGCCGACAAAGCGAAACTTCGTGCTAACGCGGAAGGGAAGTCCGGCGATCAGAAAGGAAAAAGAAAATGGGAAGATAACTTCGGGAAGAATCAAGGGAACGAACAGAAGAAGCCTGCTCAGACCTCAGGATCATCATCAAATAACGGTTATGTAGGAATCAGGCCATATTGCAATAGGTGTACTTTACATCACAGCGGTCCTTGCACAGTACAATGCAATAACTGCAAGAAAATTGGTCATCTGACCAAAAACTGTAAAATCCCTAATCCAACTGTCAACGATGGAACAAAAATAAGATGTTATGAGTGTGGTGAAGAAGGACATTTCAAGAATAGATGTCCAAAGCTGAGAAACAACAACAACAACAACAACAACAACAACAACAACAACAACAACAACAACAACAACAACAACAACAACAACAACAACAACAACAACAACAACAACAACAACAACAACAACAACAACAACAATAACAATGCTCGAGGAAGGGCATTCATGATCAATGCGGGAGAAGCCCGCCAAGACCCAAACATCGTCACGGGTATGTTTCATTTGAATAATCATTGTGTCTCTGCTATATTTGATCCTGGTGCCGATAGAAGTTTTGTGTCAAATAAAATTATTCATCTGCTCCCAATTATACCTATCCCATTAAATGCTAAGTATTCTATAGAATTAGCAAATGGTAAAATGATCGAAGTCGAAAGCATAATCCAAGGTTGTACCTTAGAATTAGAGAAAGAATTATTTTCTATAGATTTAATACCATTCGAAATTGGAAGCTTTGATATTATCATTGGTATGGACTGGTTGTCTAAAAACCAAGCCGAAATAGTCTGTCACGAAAAAGTCGTTCGAATTCCAATTGCAAACGGTGATAAGTTGATTATCCAAGGCGATAAGAATGGAGTACGATGTAACATTATATCTTGCATGAAGACGCAGAAGTATCTCAGAAAGGGATACCATGCGATTCTAGCCCACGTATCGGAGAAAAAGCCTCAAGAGAAGCAGCTTGAAGACATACCCATTGTACGTAATTTTCCAGAAGTCTTTCCTGAAGACTTGCCTGGACTTCCGCCGATCCGAGAAGTATAATTCAAAATAGACTTAGTGCCTGGTGCTCAACCAGTGGCACGAACACCATATCGATTAGCTCCTTCTGAAATGAAAGAACTTGCAAGTCAATTGCAAGAACTTTTGGAGAAAGGATTCATACGACCGAGTTCCTCACCTTGGGGAGCTCCAGTCTTATTCGTCAAGAAGAAAGACGGATCTTTTCGCATGTGTATAGACTATAGAGAGTTGAATAAGTTGACGATTAAGAACCGGTACCCACTTCCTAGGATTGATGACATGTTTGATCAGTTACAAGGGTCGAGTTACTACTCAAAGATCGATCTTAGATCCGGTTACCATCAACTTAGAGTTGCAGAAGAAGACATTCCCAAGACGGCATTTAGAACCCGCTATGGCCATTACGAGTTTCAAGTGATGCCATTTGGTTTGACGAATGCACCCGCAGTTTTCATGGACCTCATGAACCGTGTGTGCAAACCATATTTGGATAAGTTTGTGATTGTGTTCATAGACGATATCCTGATTTATTCTCAAACCAAGGAGGAACACGAGATACATCTGAAGACTATACTGGAACTGCTCAGGAAGAAAGAATTGTACGCAAAATTTTCAAAATGCGAATTCTGGATTCGTACAGTACAATTCTTGGGCCACGTCATTGATAGTCATGGAATTCATGTAGATTCTGCCAAGATTGAGGCTATCAAGAAATGGGAAGCACCAAAAACGCCAACAGAAATACGGCAATTTTTAGGTCTTGCTGGCTATTATAGAAGATTCATCGAGAATTTTTCTAAGATAGCTCAACCTTTAACGTCATTGACTCAAAAAGACAAGAAGTTTGCCTGGGAAGATAAACAAGAAAAAGCATTTCAACTGTTGAAGGAGAAGCTCTGTAGTGCTCCGATTTTGTCACTACCCGAAGGAACGGATAATTTTGTGGTTTATTGTGACGCATCTCATCAAGGATTGGGATGTGTGCTGATGCAGAAAGATAAGGTGATAGCCTATGCTTCTCGACAACTTAAGGTGCACGAGAAGAACTACACGACTCATGATCTTGAACTAGGAGCTGTAATATTCGCTCTAAAGATCTGGAGACACTATTTATATGGTACAAAGTGTACTATATTCACCGACCATAAGAGTCTCCAACATATCTTCGATCAGAAAGATTTGAACATGAGACAACGTAGATGGGTGGAATTGCTCAGTGATTACGATTGTGAAATTCGTTATCATCCGGGCAAAGCAAACATTGTAGCAGACGCCCTAAGTCAAAAAGAAAGGGTAAAGCCACTTCGAGTACGAGCTTTAAGTATGACCATTCATACTCATCTTACTTCCCAAATTCGTGAAGCTCAACTTGAAGCATTAAAGAAAGACAATCTCAAAGAAGAAGCTTTGAGGGGAATGGAAGGGCAATTTGAAGTTAGACCCGATGGAACCCGGTATTTTTCTAACCGAATTTGGCTACCAAACTATGGAGATTTAAGAAACTTGGTGATGAACGAATCACACAAGTCAAGATATTCGATACATCCTGGATCAGATAAGATGTATCATGGACTAAAAGAATTATATTGGTGGCCTAACATGAAAGCTGACATAGCCACCTATGTTAGCAAATGTCTAACGTGCTCAAAGGTGAAGGCAGAGCATCAAAAGCCATCTGGATTGCTACAACAACCAGAGATTCCCCAGCGGAAGTGGGAATGTATAGCCATGGACTTTATCACAAAGTTACCGAAGATTGCTAATGGTTGTGATACGATATGGGTAATTGTAGACCGACTCACTAAGTCTGCACATTTCTTGCCCATTAAAGAGACTGATAAAACGAGCAAGCTGGCTAGATTGTACATAAAGGAAGTAGTATCACGACATGGAATACCTATTTCGATTATTTGGATAGAGATACCTATTTTACTTCTAGATTTTGGCAGACTCTACAGAGAGCCTTAGGTACACGGTTAGATATGAGCACTGCATATCATCCACAGACCGATGGTCAAAGTGAAAGGACTATTCAAACGCTTGAAGACATGTTACGCGCCTGCATAGTTGATTTTGGGAATGGTTGGGAAAAACACTTGCCCTTGTGTGAGTTTTCATATAATAACAGTTATCACACTAGCATCAAAGCTGCACCGTTTGAGGCCCTGTATGGGAGAAAGTGTCGTTCACCTATTTGTTGGGCTGAATTAGGTGACAAAGTTCCAGTGAAGACAAATAGTCCAATTACAGGTCCTGAACTCATTCATGAGACTACTGAAAAGATCGTACAAATACAAAACCGATTAAAGGCAGCACGAGATCGTCAAAAGAATTATGCTGATGTAAGAAGAAAGCCTTTGGAATTTCAAGTAGGAGACAAGGTTATGCTGAAAGTATCTCCTTGGAAAGGAACCATCCGTTTTGGAAAACGAGGTAAGCTAAACCCGAGGTATATCGGACCTTTTGAAATACTAGAAAGAATTGGTCCGGTAGCATATAGGCTTAGACTACCACAAGAACTTAGCCGTATACACGATGTGTTTCACGTCTCAAACTTAAAGAACTGTTTGTCTGACGAAACACTAATTATTCCACTGGAAGAACTTCGAATGGATGACAAGCTGCACTTTGTTGAAGAACTAGTAGAGATCATGGATAGGGATGCCAAGCAGTTGAAACAGAGTCGAATTCCTATCGTCAAAGTCCGATGGAATTCAAAACGAGGTCCTGAGTTTACCTGGGAACGAGAGGATCAAATGAAACAAAAGTATCCTCACTTATTCGAAAAAGCCTTACATTCCGACCGCACGAGCTAAATTTCAGGACGAAATTTAAATAACTGGGGGAGAATGTGACAACCGCCAAAAATTTCAGGTTGATTAATTTACTATTATGTGTACTATTTAAATTTTTGTAGATCAAACAACATGAACAAACATTTTATGGCAAAATAAACTGAGCAAATATTCTTTTGATAAATCATGGACAATTATTGTCAAGAACTCAAATGGTATTTGAGAGTTGCTTGGATATACTTTTCCATACTTATACTATCAATAACCGTATTTATGAATAGTATCGTATTCGTGAATAGTAACCGTATACATGAATAGTACAGTATCTGTGAATAGTAACCGTATCCAGTAATCGTATTCATGAATGGTAATCATGAATAGTGAACGTGAATAAGTACTGTGAATAGTGACTGTGAATAGTAACGGTAAATAGTAAAGGTAAAAGTAAATTGTAAATAGTAAAGATATAAAGGTAAATTATGTGCAAATTAAATATTTTGAACAAACATCATTATGAGATACTGAATCAAACAAATATTCATCAGTTTGATGAACATGTTGCAGAAAAACTTTAGTTGCACACTTAATCTATAATTAATTATTATAGATTGCTCAAATGAAACGTTATACATGTTAGATTGTATACACTGTCTATATTACCCTTCTAAATAATAGATACTAGAAACGGATTTATAAACAATACATTAAATAAATATTTATACATTGCATTATTAATAAATTCTAAACTTCACGTGTTTTTGAATTATCTCTTTCCTTTATACTATAGTATCACGAGGTGAACATTTACTTTATAAAAAAATCCTTTTCTCTTTTTGTCCTAAATCATAGATGGGAATCTTTCGAAGCAATCATAGACAAATAACCAAACACAAAATTCCGTATAAAACAAAAGTTAATTAAAAATAATTGAACGGAGCCCACGTCAAATAATTACAACGTTGAATTCAGAATTCGAATAAATTCAAAAGTGAATAGTGCTGAATAGTAAACATCGCTTTCATACTTTATTCTTATAATATAAACGTCCAAAACCCGCTCACAAGGGTTAGTTGAGTAAAAATTATTAAAATGAAAGTTGTAGATCTTAATTTTCTGATCTTATAGAAACTTGAATTTTCTCAATAGGAGCCTGTATGCATAATTTAGGATTAAAACAATGTATAAATATATACTACTAGTATAAAAGAAATCTATCATTAGAAACGTCCAAGAGGTAGTGGGAAACACACTTTTATCTACTTTATAATTTAAAATTTATAAATTATGAATCACGGGTTTAGTTCACTAGATGTATGGACAAAAAGAATACTATATATATACATACCCCTTATTCATGATTAACTTTATAATATAATAATAATATAATATAATAATATTATATATAAACGAGTACGTTGAAATTTTCTTTTCGATAAAGTCTTCTACGCGTTGTTTTTTTTCTAAATTGGCGAGTAGTTTTATTAATATAATAATCAAACGAATGAATTCGTTCGCCTATAAATAGCAGACGATATTAAACTTTAAAACACACACCACTACATATTCTCTTCTAAATACTCTCTGGTATAACTATACAAGGCTTATTTCATCTACTTGATTTCTGCTATTATCACTAAGGTGAGTTTCCATATTCCCCTTTTAATTCTTTTATATGATTTATTTCGGGGACTGAGATACATGCATATAAAAACTATTTTATGTTACCTATATGTATAACTTTCAAGATTATTTATAAAAATTATACGATATGTAATATATTATGTGAGTTTCCATATTCCCCTTTTAAATTCTTTTATATGATTTATTTCGGGGACTGAGATACATGCATAAAACTACTTTATGTTATCTATATGTATAAAACTTTGAAGGACATTTATATATATGTTATATATACTATGTGAGTTTCTATAATCCCCTTTTCAACTCTTTTATATATTGGGGCTGAGATACATGCATAAAAACTATTTGTTATACTTATATGTATAATTGCAAAATTTTATATAATATATATATATTATATAACTCCGTTTTCTTTATTATACCTTTGAGGTAATATACAAACACTACTTTATTTATTTTACCTTCGGGGTAAAATACAAACTCTTTACTGTTATGATGAACACAAGTACTCAGAAATGTATATGTGGTTGATTCTATATATATATGAATTACAGATTTTATATAATATAATATATTATATAACTCCGCTTTCTTATTTTACCTTCGGGGTAAAATACAAACTATTATATAACTCCGCTTTCTTATTTTACCTTCGGGGTAAAATACAAACTATTTGCTTGCAAATGAATGCAAGTACTCATAACACTTTTACATGGTTGATTCCATGTCTCTCTGGAAGTCCTCATCATGAACGATTAATTATGGAAACATAAACGGGGGTATATTGGATAGTACTATCTTGGGTTGACATCCCATCCGGGTTGGTCGCGCCAACTAATATAACGGATGAAAATATACAGCTGACAAGGTTACTCTTAAATAAAGTAACTACTCTCGAGGCAAAACTAAACACTGTCGAGTTTCGGTTCATGGGTATAGAGTACATTTACTCTATCTTTAGCATTGGTTACGATCAATGACTACTTAAACTTTACTATTAAAACCTATGGTACTCTTTGCTGATATTGTACCATCACTACTTGACATTGCGGTAAGGCAATGGTCACACTTTTCTATTAAAACCTATGATACTCTTTGCTGATATTGTATCATCACTACTTGACATTGCAGTATGGCAATGGTCACTCTGAACTCTATTTTCTATTAAAAATCGATGATACTCTTTGCTGATATTGTATCATCACTACTGAACTAATGATATTTTGTGAAACTATATTTTATATATGAAAAACTTATGGAACTCACCAACTTTATGTTGACGTATTTTAGCATGTATTCTCAGGTAACTAGACGATACTCTTTACATGGGACACTTTCCGCTGCATACAACATCTGGACCTTGGCCTACCCTCAGACTCTAGTAAAGACTCATCAATTTGCTAAAGTCTCAGCTACTGTTTAATATTGTTTATGTAACATCCTAAACTTTTCGTTTAATGGCTGACTTGAGTTGTTAAGTCAACATTTTGCTTCCGTCAAATCTTTAGATGATTTATATGCATATGTGTACTTAATGTGTAACATTTGTGAAATTTGACTAGATTTGACTTGCAAATTTAATGAAAATGATTTTCGTTAATATTTGTGAATAGTACCGTATACATGAATAGTAACCGTATTTGTGAATAGTACCGTATATGTGAATAGTAACCGTATACATGAATAGTAACCGTATTTGTGAATAGTACCGTATACATGAATAGTAACCGTATTTGTGAATAGTACCGTATATGTGAATGTAACCGTATACGTGAATAGTAACCGTATTTGTGAATAGTACCGTATATGTGAATAGTAACCGTATATGTGAATAGTAACCTATTTATGAATAGTGATTGAGAATAGTAATCACAAATAGTAACGGTAAATAGTAAAGGTAAAAAGCATATTGTAACCTCCGTAAATGTTTATATATTTAAATTGCTTCTTACATGAAAGTGACGTAAATGTTTATATATTCAAATTAAGGAATATCAAATTGAAAAGCATGGAAATGACATTTAAGTAAATCAAGTGGGTATCATTTAGTTTTGCTTAGATTTTGTCATTTCAAAGAAAACGTGTCTATATAACTAAATAAACAAGTAGACTGCAGAAAAACGCTGCTAACTTGTTTTGGCCATAACTTTTGAACCGTAACTCCGTTTTTGACGATTCAAATCGCCACGTTTTCGTAAAAGAGTCTATTTTCCAATAGAAACTCAAAGTGGTCGAAGTTAGACTAGCACTGTAGCAGTTCGACCAGCACTATTGAAGTTCGACCTTACTATTCAAGTTTTACCTAGTCAAGGCTCTACCTAGTCAAGGCTCTACCTAGTCAAGGCTCTACCTAGTCAAGGCTCTACCTAGTCAAGTTCTACCTAGTCAAGGCTCTACCTAGTCAAGCCTAACTAAGTATAAATAGAAGCATAACCCATAACAAAAAGATGTTTGAAAAATAGATATTTAACAAGAACTTGTAATCTTGATTTAGTTTTTGGTCAAAGCTTGTTGGAATATTAAAACTTCTGAACTCTTTAAGTTTTGGTTTGGTTTCCTATTGGAATACTGAAACTGTTGAACTCTTTGAGTTTTGGTTTAGATTCCTATTAGAATATTAAAACTTCTGAACTCTTTAAGTTTTGGTTTGGTTTCCTATTGGAATACTGAAACTGTTGAACTCTTTGAGTTTTGGTTGAATTCCGTAAAATCAAGTGGTTGACTTGAAACTTAATCAACTTTAGGTTCTGTATTTATCTAAAATAATGTAGAAGTATTATCTTGTTTATCTTGGCTTGTAATCATTCTCAAGTTAACTCCAGAAGCAAGGAACCAGGGAGTACATTTTGGGCATAATAAAGTACTTTGCAAAGTGTTGTAAACTGTACCAAGGTAAGATACACTACTTTGACACGCTGAGGGTTCAACAAAAACATAGTTTTCATATAATAACTTCCTAAATGTTATCTTGATTGCTTATGGGTATTCGGGGTTACACGGGAGGTGATATGGGCTATGTACATGACTATTGAGGCCTGAAATGCAGTCCCTATGATATAAAATGTAATGATATGCTATGAAATGTTATGCAATGAAATGAGACGTAATGATATGCTATGAAATGCTATGTAATGTCTTGAGATGAATTGAAAGGTGATATATGTTGATGTTATGTGAAATGTGCATGATTACATGGCTTGTTCATCTAGTTCACTAGACTTATTAAGTTGCCATGACACGTGCACGTTTAAGGGCCCAAACGTAAAAGATGAATATGTGATGATGTTTAGGTAACGTGAACACCTAAACTATATGTGATGTAAATCGAGCTCGTAAATGATGTGAAAGTGTTAAGCTTAACCCGTACTTGCCTTGCCCGGTGAGTGCGTAGATGTAGTTGCTTGGGTGGCTCCTTGCAACATAATTACGTGGTTTGAGTATCTCCGGGTGAAGTGATTACCCACCAATGTCTTGAACATACGGACTACTCCTGGATTGGCTTGCCATTCCTTAACGACACTTGATGGACCGCCGTATGGCTCATCCATCTAGTCGGGTGTGAGGTTCCCGTTAGGTCTTATGACCGCCTACACACAAACTTACACCTTATATGATATGCGTGACTTATGTCACATTTGTAAAGATGATATGTGAAAGATATGAAAGATGATTAGGCACATTAGGATGAACTATCCTATATGAAAGATGTTAATGCTATGTTATATGAATTGTGATGATATGTGCCTTAATGAAGAAATATTACTTTTATAAAGTTTTAATAGGACGAATGCTTTATAAATCTTGTGTTATCTTACTTAGCTAATTCGTGAGCTAACACTTGTTTCTTGAAATGTGTTGTCCCCTCAGGTTTAGCAAGCTAGAAGTGTGTTGATGAAGAAAGAGCGAGGCATGGGTAGAATACTTGAAGATGCTATTAGTACCTAATAGCCTCCTTATTAAGACATTTGTATTATGTTGTTATATGTTATAATGTAAACTGGATTGGCATTTATGTTGATGCCATTTGGATTTCCTTATTACTGTTTCTACGATATGGATATGGTAACACCTTTTGAATAAATGAACAAACTGATCCGTTTGGTTTGATCTTTTAAAGTTTACTTCCGCTATCTTTTGACGCCGTTAGGCAAAATTTTTGGAAATCCATATTTTTAAACGACGGGTGTTACAAGTTGGTATCAGAGAAATGGTTTAAGCGAACCAATGACTATAGGTTTACCATAGAAATTGGACTTAAACCGATAGAGATCAAGTTAGACTTAAGTAGGTATACTTAGCCTTTGAGATGAAATCCTTTAAAATGGGTTTGGGGTTGAGTGAGAGTGTAGGTTGAGGCATGAATGTGTATATGTATTGCTGAATTAGATGTCATATAGCCTTAATCTCTCTATTCTCGCTTTAACTCTTGCTAACCGTCGTCATCGTAATGTAGACAACATGGTTAATACTCGTACTAACAATCAACGTGATAGAGCTACGCCAAATAATGCCCCAACAAGATCTGAAATTGATCGGGCAAACCCAATTATCGAGCAGATTCCTACTCGAGCTGAAATGCATGAAGAATTGAGGGCTACTCGAGCCCAACTGAGAAGGACTGAAGAGGAACTTGCTCGGGTAAGAGCTGAAAGAGAAGTTAACTCGCATCAGGAGGAGCATACTAATGGAAATTATTCCAACCGCTCCAACCATGCTGAGCCATCCATTGTGAGATCACAGCCTACTCCTGGGAATAATGCTACTGATGTTAATAATGGAGCAAATGTAGAGGAGCCTCGTGTTGTGGTTGCTCCTCGTGCTACTAACTTTAAATACGAGAGCTTTAAGAGGTGTGGTGCCAAGGAGTTTGATGGTACACTTGATGCAGTGGGTGCCATGGAATGGCTTGCTGATATTGAAGTGGTTTTTGCTTCATGCTACTGTCCAGATGATATGAAGGTGTTATGTGCTACTCATGTGTTAACGAAGAATGCTCGCAACTGGTGGAGATCTGCGACTGTTTCATTGACTCCCGAGGTACTAGCAGCTATGCCTTGGGGTACATTCAGGGAAAAGTTTTTGGAAGAATATGTGGGTACACGTGAGTTGAGGCTAATTGAGAAGGAATTTAGAGCTTTGACCGCTAAGCCTGGTGCCATAGGCGAGTATGCTCGCTCATTTACGGAAAAGCTTCAGTTTGTAGGCCGTATGGTACCTAGAGAGATAGATCAGATTGAAGCTTACTGTGATGGTCTCCCTGCTAGCTATCGTGGCCTTTGTAGGCAACATACTACATTGTCTGCTGCTATTAAGGAGTCCAAAAGGTTAGATGATGATTTCAGGTCTGAGAAAGTGGTTGATAAAGCTGATGATAAGAAGTCCGGATTCAAGAGAAGGTTCAATGGGTCATCAAATACTAATAAAAGGTTTAAAGGTGATTCGTCCTCGAATAAAGGAAAAGATAATAAGAAGAAAAATTCATGGTGTGCAGCTTGTAAGGCCAATCATGATGGGCCATGTACCGACAAGACTAAGCGGTGTGATAGGTGTGGGATGACGGGACATGCTACAGCTGTTTGTAAAGACAAGATTAGTTGTTATAAGTGCCAAGAAACGGGTCATTTGATTGCTAATTGTCCTCAGATGAAGAATGATGGGAAGAAGGTGGCTGCCCAAAAACAAAAGGTTCAAGCTCTTCAGATGACAGTGGAAGCTGCCAAGGACAACGATGAGGTAGTAAGCGGTACTTTTCTTGTTAATTCAAAACCTGCTTCTGTTCTTTTTTGATTCGGGTGCAAATAGGTCTTTTGTGTCTACATTGTTTGCTCCTAAGCTCGAAAGAGTTACTACCCCCCTTGATTGTTCTATAGAGGTCGAAATTGCTAACGGTACTATTAGTGACATCCGTGTGGGTTATGATGATTGTTCTATCGAGATTGAGGGTCGTTCCTTTCCGGTCCAGTTATTGCCTACTACTCTTGCCGGTTTTGATATAGTGATAGGTATGGACTGGTTGTCTCAAAATGATGCTACTATTATATGTTCTCAAAAGATCGTGTGTTTCTCTACTCCGGATGGTAAGGTCATTTCTGTTTATGGAGATAAGAAGAAAGGGACATAAAGATCATTAATTTGATGAAGGCTCTCAATTGCATTCGGCATAATAAGAATCACTTTCTTGCTTATGTTATCGATACACGAAAGGAGAAGTCTCCTACCCCCAATGTTGAAGTAGTTTCTGAATTTTCTGATGTTTTTCCGGATGATCTTCCCGGTATTCCTCCTGACCGAGAGGTCACTTTTCAGATTGATCTAGTACCTGGTGCTACTCCTGTTGCAAAAGCACCATATCGTTTAGCTCCTACAGAAATGAAAGAGTTAATGTCTCAGCTTCAAGAGCTACTTGACAAAGGTTTCATACAACCAAGTTCCTCGCCTTGGGGAGCACCGGTTCTTTTTGTCAAAAAGAAAGACGGTTCTATGCGCATGTGCATAGACTACCGTGAGCTGAATAAGCGAACGGTTAAGAATAAGTATCCTCTCCCGCGCATTGATGATCTCTTTGATCAACTTCATGGTGCTTCTTATTTCTCTAAGATCGATTTACGGTCCGGCTATCATCAATTAAAAGTCAAAAAGGAAGATGTGGCCAAGACAGCTTTTCGTACACGATATGGGCACTATGAGTTTCTTGTCATGCCGTTTGGGTTGACAAATGCTCCTGCCGCTTTTATGGATTTAATGAATTGGGTATGTCGCCCATTCTTAGATCATTTTGTTATTGTATTCATTGATGATATCTTGGTTTACTCCAAGTCTGAAGCTGAGCACCGTGAGCACTTAAGAGCCGTTCTTGAGGTTCTTAGGGAGAAGAAGTTATATGCAAAGTTCTCCAAGTGTGAATTCTGGCTTCGAGAAGTTCAATTTCTCGGGCATGTCATCTCTTCCGAAGGTATTAAAGTTGATCCCGCAAAGATTGAAGCTGTCTCTAAATGGGAACAGCCAAAGACACCTACGGAAATTAAGAGTTTTCTTGGTTTAGCGGGCTACTATCGAAGGTTCATTCAAGATTTCTCCCGTATAGCTAAGCCTATGACTGAATTGACAAAGAAAGGGGTGAAGTTTGAGTTTGAAGTTGGTGATATGGTGATGCTAAAAGTTTCCCCATGGAAAGGAGTTATTCGTTTTGGAAAGAAAGGGAAGTTAAGTCCACGATTTATTGGACCATTTAGGTATCTGAAGCGTATCAAAGATGTGGCGTATCAGTTGGAATTGCCTCCAGAATTGGATGGAATTCATAACACATTTCATGTTTCTTATTTAAGGAAGTGTTCAGCGGAGGAGTCTAGTGTTATCCCTATTGAAGATGTGAGCATTGATCCTAGGAAAAGAATGATTGAGGAACCGGTAGCAATACTCGAGAGAAAGCAAAAGAAGCTACGCCGGAAGGTGATTGATCTTGTGTTGATCAAATGGAAGCATAACCATGGTGAAAGTCTAACTTGGGAAACCGAGTCCGTGATGCGGGAAAACTATCCTCACCTATTTCATGTTTAAGTGATTCCGAGGACGGAATCCTCTTAAGGGGGAGGTAATTGTAACATCCTAAACTTTTCGTTTAACGCTGACTTGAGTTGTTAAGTCAACATTTTGCTTCCGTCAAATCTTTAGATGATTTATATGCATATGTGTACTTAATGTGTAACATTTGTGAAATTTGACTAGATTTGACTTGCAAATTTAATGAAAATGATTTTCGTTAATATTTGTGAATAGTACCGTATACATGAATAGTAACCGTATTTGTGAATAGTACCATATATGTGAATAGTAACTGTATACATGAATAGTAACCGTATTTGTGAATAGTACCCTATATGTGAATAGTAACCGTATACATGAATAGTAACCGTATTTGTGAATAGTACCGTATATGTGAATAGTAACCGTATATGTGAAAAGTAACCGTATTCATGAATAGTGATTGAGAATAATAATCACGAGTAGTAACGGTAAATAGTAAAGGTAAAAAGCATATTGTAACCTCCGTAAATGTTTATATATTTAAATTGCTTCTTACATGAAAGTGACGTAAATGTTTATATATTCAAATTAAGGAATATCAAATTGAAAAGCATGGAAATGACATTTAAGTAAATCAAGTGGGTATCATTTAGTTTTACTTAGATTTTGTCATTTCAAAGAAAACGTGTCTATATAACTAAATAAACAAGTAGACTGCAGAAAAACGCTGCTAACTTGTTTTGGCCATAACTTTTGAACCGTAACTCCGTTTTTGACGATTCGAATCGCCACGTTTTCGTAAAAGAGTCTATTTTCCAATAGAAACTCAAAGTGGTCGAAGTTAGACCATCACTGTAGCAGTTCGACCAGCATTATTGAAGTTCGACCTTACTATTCAAGTTTTACCTAGTCAAGGCTCTACCTAGTCAAGGCTCTACCTAGTCAAGTTCTACCTAGTCAAGGCTCTACCTAGTCAAGCCTAACTAAGTATAAATAGAAGCATAACCCATAAGAAAAAGATGTTTGAAAAATAGATATTTAACAAGAACTTGTAATCTTGATTTAGTTTTGGTCAAAGCTTGTTGGAATATTAAAACTTCTAAACTCTTTGAGTTTTGGTTTAGTTTCCTATTGGAATACTGAAACTGTTGAACTTTTTGAGTTTTGGTTTAGATTCCTATTAGAATATTAAAACTTCTGAACTCTTTAAGTTTTGGTTTAGTTTCCTATTGGAATACTGAAACTGTTGAACTCTTTGAGTTTTGGTTGAATTCCGTAAAATCAAGTGGTTGACTTGAAACTTAATCAACTTTAGGTTCTGTATTTATCTAAAATAATGTAGAAGTGTTATCTTGTTTATCTTGGCTTGTAATCATTTTCAAATTAACTCCAGAAGTAAGGAATCAGGGAGTATATTTTGAGCATAATAAAGTACTTTGCAAAGTGTTGTAAGCTGTACCAAGGTAAGATACACTACTTTGACACGCTGAGGGTTCAACAAAAACATGGTTTTCATATAATAACTTCCTAAATGATATCTTGATTGCTTATGGGTATTCGGGGTTACACGGGAGGTGATATGGGCTATGTAAATGACTATTGAGGCCTGAAATGCAGTCCCTATGATATGGAATGTAATGATATGCTATGAAATGTTATGCAATGATATGAGATGTAATGATATGCTATGAAATGCTATGTAATGTCTTGAGATGAATTGAAATGTGATATGTTGATGTTATGTGAAATGTGCATGATTACATGGCTTGTTCATCTAGTTCACTAGACTTATTAAGTTGCCATGACACGTGCACGTTTAAGGGCCCAAACGTAAAAGATGTATATGTGATGATGTTTAGGTAACATGGATACCTAAACTATATGTGATGTAAATCGAGCTCGTAAATGATGTGAAAGTGTTAAGCTTAACCCGTACTTGCCTTGCCCGGTGAGTGCGTAGATGTAGTTGCTTGGGTGGCTCCTTGCAACATAATTACGTGGTTTGAGTATCTTCGGGTGAAGTGATTACCCACCAATGTCTTGAACATACGGACTACTCCTGGATTGGCTTGCCATTCCTTAACGACACTGATGGACCACTGAAAGGCTTATCCATCCAGTCGGGTGTGAGGTTCCCGTTAGGTCTTATGACCGCCTACACACAAACTTACACCTTATATGATATGCGTGACTTATGTCACACCTGAAATGATGATATGTAATGAGATGAAGATGACTAGGCACAGACTATCCTATATGAAAGATGCAAGATGTGATATGATAGATGTGATGACTTGTGATATGTGCCTTAATGACGAAATATGACTTTTCATAATGTTTAATTGGACAAATGCTTTATAAACTATGTGTTATCTTACTTAGCTAATTCGTTAGCTAACACTTGTTTCTTGAAATGTGTTGCTCCCTCAGGTTTAGCAAGCTTTAAGTGTTGATGAATAAAGAGCGAGGCATGGGTAGATAATCTGAAGCTGGCCTTAGTCACCCTAATAGCCTCCTTATTAAGACGTTTGTATTATGTTGTTATATGTTATAATGTAAACTGGATTGGCATTTATGTTGATACCATTTGGATTTCCTTATTACTGTTTCTACGATATGGATATGGTAACACCTTTTGAATAAATGAACAAACTGATCCGTTTGGTTTGATCTTTTAAAGTTTACTTCCGCTATCTTTTGACGCCGTTAGGCAAAATTTTTGGAAATCCATATTTTTAAACGACGGGTGTTACAAGTTTATCAGAGAAATGTTTTAAGAATAATATCTTTCATAAATTGTAATATAAATTTGTGAACAATGCTTTTATATAAATGTATTTAAAACGACAATGTTTTGTGTCGTTCAGTATATCTTGTGTTGTGAATCCATGTACGTCATATTCCGTTTAGGGCGGGGTGTGTGTGACAAAAAATGATCTTAGGGTGTTGGCATCACCCGGGTGGAAGCTGCGTTGAAAGGCCGACCACTCGTGAAACACCGGCGCCGACGACGAACCACGCACGAGTGGTGAATTTTGGGTGGAAGTTCCACTCGCGTGGAAGGTGAGGCGAAAATGACCGTTGGAGGGGGTTAACGGCTAGATGAGGTACTTTCATTTAATTTTTTTTTTAACCTAAAAACCTATATATATAGATATAAGATATATATTTACAGACATGTGTGGCTGCTTCATGCCCATATCTGCGAAGAAGAGGACACAAAGTCAAAGATTTATTCACTATTTTCGTTTTCAGCCTTTAGTTTAGTATTCTTTTCCAAACTACCCTGAATTAGTTATGTTATTATTATTAGGACCCTTATTTTATATATATTCTTACTATTATTCTTAAGTTTTAATCAATGTAATTTAAAAAATTATTATTTTAATGGAATTTAGTTTTAAAAATAAAATAAAATTGTAGTGAGTGGTGAGTGAGTGGTGATGCCAACAAAATTGTGGGTGAGTGAGTGAGTGGTGGATTTGAGGTGATATAACGTGATTGGTTAGAAGTGAATGGTGAGTGATGAATGAAGGAGATACCATCACCCTTAGTTGTTGGCTATCAAACCTTGGATGCAACAAAGTAGCATAAAGGAATAAGTTGTGTTTTATATATATGTAGATCCCGTGGGGTAAGAATGTAAATTCTTTAAATTAAAACTTAACTTACTTGCACAGTCGCACCAATTTATGGTGTTGACTGTTGTCAACTACAAATGTGATATTTTCTTACAAGGTTCATGTCAACATATGTTCGTATAATCTCAAGTCATTCCCTTAAAACTGTCTTTACAACTGATTTTACCTTGACAATTGCATGTAAAACTCATATATACTCGCAAATAGATTTGTTGAAAACATGTGCTAGTGATCGGATAAACTTGAAAGTAACAAATACCATGTGAAGGCTGTAGTTGATGCTTGCCAAACGCAAGAGATGTGTGCCATTTACACATCCATTGCTTAACTGTGGGTCGAATTGGCTACATTTTATGTTTAACAGATCTTGTTAAAGAATAAAACTTAACTAAAGTTTAGAATGGGTTGGGATGACATTTAATTTTTTTTTGTCCAAAATTTAGTGAATTCCTTACCCCTAATTACAAATCTATGTAATAATTACATTAATTATATAATTATTATAACACAAATATAAGTATGATTGCAATGATTTATGAGATATGCTTAAAAAATATATTTCCAAATGGCGAAGTCGAAAATTTGATTTATGAAGGGCCTAAACAATTTTTAACCACACTAATCAAACAATGGTGATAAAATAACATCAATTTAGGTCATATATATTAGACATATAACTGATAACGAATAAAAATATAATATTTGTAGAACAATACCAAAGCTTACAACATTACAATAGCCAAAAAAGATTATTACAACAACCTAGCTATAGTCTCTCGAAAGAATATTAAAACCAGTT
Source organism: Erigeron breviscapus (assembly GCA_034093135.1). Lineage (NCBI taxonomy): Eukaryota > Viridiplantae > Streptophyta > Magnoliopsida > Asterales > Asteraceae > Erigeron > Erigeron breviscapus. The sequence continues at coordinate 148,427,137 of CM067169.1, read as the reverse complement.
ACCAAGTCAACTATACTATAGTAGGTTACAACTTGTAATTAGCATAAACAACAGATTTACATCAAACTTATGAATGGGCCATGACCTATACTAAGGAGACATGAACAAAATCCGATTCTTGGTCGAACCGGTTTGAAACTAAAACTGGAATCGGTATTGATCAACCAAAGTTGGATCGGTTGTGACCAAAACCGGAACCGGATGATAACCGATTTTTCAAGTTAGGAACCTGAACCGATAAGAACTGTAACACCCAACATTATAAAAATATGGATTTCAAATTTTTTTAGATAAAACAATCATTTAATGCGGAAAGGTCCCTTTTAAAACCTCATCATTTCCTAATGGAAATGTCAATCATAGTTTTGATGTTACATATTGCATCACAACGACAATTCAAGAAATCCATAAACAACCAAATGACAATAAAGTCTCAATCGACATAATAAATAAACGTCTAAGTAAATGAGGCAAAACTATGGCAACAATAAGTCTTCATCATAGCAACCATCTACACATGCCTCACTCTAAGCAAGCTTCAATGATCAACCTAAGGAGACACAACATTTTCAACAAAACAAGTGTCAGCTTAAAAAGCTGAGTAATATAACCACATGTTGTATAAAAATGTTGCCAATTAAATCAATCTTATAAATATCATACGCATGTCAAGCATATAGAAATCGTCATCACATGTAAAGCATATATCAATCATCATCACATATCAATCGAATAACACAATAGGATGATATCATTCCTACATGTGCCTAGTAACCTCAATCATAGGTTATGCCATTTTCAATCGTTAAGTAGTGACTTGCATCACATAATAAATCAATCGCGGTTGTGCATAGGCGGCCATTCGACCTTTCAAGGAACCTTGCACCCGACATGATGGGTAATCCTTTCGGGGTCCATCGGCGTCGTTAAGGATAGGCATAACCAAATCCAGGAGCAAGCCGTTTAGCAAAGCATGGTGATCGGTCCTAACCACCCGGCAAACTCAAGCAATCGTGACCATGTCGTAAGGGGCATCATGACTACCCCGTCCGACCAACCGTAGCACACCAGCCCCTCCCGGGACTAGCATGGGTTAAGCTTAACACTTTTCAACCGTAAGTTTATACTCGAGTTTATCAACCGTATTTACCTTAAGGATTTATCAACCGTTTCAATCGTATAGTTTTATCAATCGTTTCAATCTCATCATTTTAGGGCCCCTATCGTGCAACCGTGAATCATGGCAATACTACATGAGTCTAGTGTACTATATGTATAGGCCAATCTAACATCAAGCATGCAATCACAATCTAAATCAACCATAACCATATATCAACCGTAAGCAATCAAGTTAAACATACCAATCGTCACAAGCTAAAGCATGCATTACATTAATAACTAAAGTTAACTAAGGCATAACATGCATAAAACCAACCGTAAGCCCTCCCAAAGTTCCCATAACTTAACAAGCGTATGAAAGGGCTTTAACCATCGTTAATTATGAAAACTAAGTTCTCGTTGTGTTCCTCGTGTCAAAAGGTAGTTATCTTACCTCTCAACGCTTCTTAACCAATAAACAACCGTTTATTATACTTGGAATGTGTTCTCGACAACCTAGAATGAAAACACAATAATAAGCATCAAACGAATTAAAACGTACAAATCAGCACAAGGTGTGCCGCACCTGAAATCCAGGTGCACCGCACCCATACATCACACCACTAGAGGTGTGCCACACCTTCTTGCAACACCTCAGCTCGGCAACACTAAGTGCGCCGCACCCCATCGCCTGGTGCGCCGCACCTACTGAGAAACGGCCAAAACACCCGTTTTTTGTTTCCAAACATCACTCAAACGATTACCACGACTTTTGAACCCTAAAATACAGTAGATTAAGGGTATATTGATGCAATGAAATCATCAATTAATTCCCGATTGATTTGCAAGACAACGGTTAACATTTTAGGTCACCGAATCGACAAAAACGAGTGATTTCAATCAACAAACACCCTCCCTTGATCAAGATCAGGTGTGAATAATAAAAGGACTCTGTCTAATCATAAAATCCTCATCAGTATCACGTTCATACCTTCAGGGAATCACCAAACCTCAATTGATTGAAATAAGGGTTACCGAACGACCCGAATCCATCGTTTCTATCAATAAAACGTATTTAATCAACCACCAATCAAGAAACCCAGTTATGAACGAATTAATAGAATGAAAATTAATGATATTGAACACATATTTCGATCAATACCTCAATGGATGATTAGAGATTCGAATTCTAACACCAAACAATCACAAATCGACCCGAATTCATTGATTCTAACAACAAAACGTATTCAATTGAATCAAGACCAAGTTTGAACGAATTGAATAGATGAAGATGATCACAAATCAGTAAGGATTTCAATTATTACCTTTATGGATGATTGTGGAATGGAAATCAAGCCCTAGATCGCTCCGAATCGACCCAAAATCAAAGGAATTGGGCAAGGAAGACAAAGGGAGGCACCCCTTCAATTACACACACTTAATTCTGGAAAAATTTTATATATATATATTGCCGGTAGAGCTGAGAGAAAAAAAGATTTAATTCTCTTGCTTCTGATTGGCTGATGGTTTTATTTTCTTGTGTTTTGATTGGTTGAGACTATTTTTGGAAATGATTTGACATATATTTATAGAAAGATATTTTAATTAATGAAGTTAAATATAAAATGGTAATTATATTTGGCTATTTAAAGAAAATGCAAACAAATTATTTAAAGAAATATTATACTTTTGATTTATTTTTAGTTTAACTTGAACATAATAAAAACCAAATTTATATATGGGTTCGTAAATCGGTTAAAGTCTATATAACTAGAACACAATTGTCAAACATAACGATAACAATAGCTTATCAACATAATTATATATTTTTAAACATAGGGGTTTTTTAAATTTGTTTAAAAGAAGTGGGATTATGTACTCCACCATTATTCTTCATGCATAATTATATATTTTTATAATATTGTTACAATAGTTAAAAGAAGGTTTTATAATTCTATCCATTTGAAGAAAAAAATCTTTAAAAATACAAAAGTTATAATTATTTATACTATATAATTTTTCTCAAATTTATGATTACGTTTTTTTAATCAATAAGAGTTTTTTTTAGCCTACATAAAGATTCATGAAAAGCTTTATATATATGATATACATTTGTTAATTAGGACCGCCCCAATTGGGGTGGCAGGCTAAAAATTTGTAACCTTAACCCGACCCACTAAAATTTCATATCAGAAATTACAACCAAGACCAAACTCGGTCAACTTGTAGGTTTGCGGTTGTTAGGTTAAATTGGTCTATATTGGATCAATTTAGTCAAATGAGTTGTTTTCTAGAATAATTAGTTGACGGGTTGAAAAGTCAAATGTGTTGGTTTTGTGTCAAACGAGATCGGTATTAATTATAAATAAATAATTAATATAAAAATATTTCAGGTTGGGAGGTAGACGTAGAGGTGTACAAAAAACCAGGTTGAAACCCAAACCCGAAAAAAACCTGAACCTAAAACTGGTCAACAATCGGGTTTGACCCAACCCGGTTCGGGTTTGACCCAACCCAGCGGCCGCTTTACGCCGGATGGTTTTATGTCTAAGTCGATTAGGTCGACTTAGGGTTTGAGGATTTGTTTTAGGGTTTATTCGGAGGTCGAATAAACTTGTTATTAGGGTTTTGTATGTTATTCGTACGATGATGTGTGAATATCCTGCTATATTTTGTGCCGTATGGGCATTCTCCTATTTATATAGAGGGTAGAAACTTGGAGAGGAGGGTAAGAGAATTAGGGTAAATCTCTTCCTCCTTTGTGAATATCTTATTTCCTTCTTGAGGAGATTTGTGGTAATCTTGTTACCAAGTTATGTCCGGGTATATCGGAGCTTCGATATATGTATAATAGATTAATTATGGAGAAGATCTATATCCGATCTTTATTATATATCTCTTCGGAGCTGGGTAATCGTTACCTTTAGAGCTCTGGGGTAATCATTTATGCGGAGGTCGAGCTCCGTTATGGGCATAAGTAACTTTACCTGTACGAAGGTGACTTCGTATTCTGCTTCTGCTTCGGATACGGAGCTAGAGCTCCGTATGGGTATATCATCAAGCCCCCCAGTCTGATGGGAGGTTTTATCTGTAAAATATCGCATTAGACTTTAAGAAATCAAAATATGTGTCATACCTTCGAAGTCAAAAGGAACGTTCTTCGCTGCTTCGTTAATCCATAAATCGTATCAGCTAAGCCATAATGACTTTTTATTCTTTAGTGGCAACTTGTTGGCACATCTCTCAGGGTTATTTATCACCGGGTAGTTACCCATTATTATGACCCATATAAATACCAATTTGTCACCACAAAATAAGGGTTTTATTTGTGCTTCCCTCTTTGACTCTGCTCTACGTCTTTTCTTCTTGTGTTCTTCGATCCATCAAACGCTAACCAGGTACATCATTCTTTCCTCCTCTTTGTATTCCATAATCCATAATGTCGAAACGATGGATAGAGGATATCACCAATACCTTAAATCGTTCTGCCTATCAGAGCTTTATGAGTACCTATTTTTCCCAAAACCCTAACTTAGTTCGTTACCCGGAAACGGGGCAATCCATATGCGATCCTCCGACGGGGTTTTTTGGTATGTATGTGAAAGCCTTTTCACAAGGTAACCTTAGGATCCCGTTTTCAGATTATTTCCTTGCGGTCATAGATTATTATTGCTGCCATATGTCCATTGTTCATCCTACCGGCATTGCAAAAATTATCGCCTTTCAAGTGCTTTGTTCTGCGAATCGTGTACAACCGTCTGTTGCCTTATTTAATTTCTTTTATAAATTGAAAGAATCTGGTGATTGGGTTACTGTGTCAAAAAATGGTGACTACGAACCGTTTGTTGCTGGTGGTGTAGAGGTTAGGGATTGGAAGAATTTATTTGTTTTTGTTGATCAGTCGTTGGTGCCTCCTGCTCGTAGTGGTTTGTTAGATAGGAGTAGGTTGAAATATAAGTCAATAGACATTCCGAGTGTATCTGGTGTTAGGCAAGTGGATGTAGATTGTCTGTCTTCGTATAAATTAAAGTTGTGTGTGTATCCGGAGGCTGTGTTGTTTAAATCTCAAGTTGCAAGGTGTTGGGAATGTGGCAATTTGGATTTTACAATTGAGTTTGATGGTCAGGGTAGGTCTACTCTTATGCATTTCCTTTTTTCTTTATGTTTCCGGATAGGATAAACACTGATCCAAGTTACTTTTGTCGCAGAGATGTCTTCTAAACAGCACATTGATAGGCAGCCTGTGTTGTCTGGCGTTGTTTTTAGACCGGTGGCTCTGGCTCCTCTACCTGTTGAACCAACTGCTCCTCTTAATCCTGCACCCATTCCTCCTACTATGGCTCAGGAAGGGCCTACCCCGAGTGGGTTGCCTGAGGTTTCTACCCCTGCAGCTCTTGAACCAATGGAGGATGTTGTTGACGTTTCAGATGGTGATGGTGAGGATATAGCCGAAGAGGTGGGAGCTCAAGAGAATACTGTTGGTAGCCGTTTGAGGAGAAGGAAGAATGTTTCGAAGAGTTCAACTAGTCATCGACCGAAGAAGCTAAGGACGAAGGTTAATAGGATTCCTTCGCAGTCGTCATGTAAGTTTTTATTGTCTGCTTTCTTCCATTTGATTGTTCATGATTAACCCTTTATCATTCATGCAGCCTTCAACCCCCTTGAGGAAGCTCTGGATGCTTCTTCTTATCATCGTGATTTACAAAGTATTGCTCCCCCAGGATGGGTGAATGGTTTGATGAACATGAATGTCCCTGAACTGTCTGCCTTCTTCAACCACTCTATCTTTTGCAGTGCTATCGTTGGCAGTGTTATGGATTCGAGATTGCGGGAGAATGCTGAGGAGTCTGGGCCATCGAAGGAGCAGTATGAACGGTTGATGACTGAGAAGCTTTCTTTGGAAGGCAAAGGTAGCTGACCTGGAGTTGGATTGTGGGGCCTTACAATCAGAGCTAAGTACTGAAAGAACTGATACGCAGAGGATCATTGCTGAGAAGGAGAGGGAGGTGGAGTCTTTGGGCGATCAGGTACGGGAAAAAGATGGTCTGGTGAAGGAGGCACAGGATGCACTTGCAGAGAAGTCGGGGAAATATGGAAGGCTGATTGTTGAAGTTATTCCCCGCATATGCAAGTCTTTCATCAATGGTCCTGAGGTTGGCGAGCTGCTATCGAAGGTCTGTAACCTGAACAGAATTGATGCAGAGGCGGGATTAATGCGTGCTTTAACTGTGGACGAAATGATCAATCTAGAGGGCCGCAATATCGCGAAAGACACAACTGATCGCCTTGATTCCGCACTTGATGACCTTGCCAATATTGACTCTGAATATCTTCGTAAGCTTGCCTCTGATCCCGAAGCCTCTCCGTCTGATCTCTTGCAGGTTGCTCCTTAATTCCTCCAGGTATTTTATTGGTTGATGTCTGATGATCGTTGATGGACAATTTGAACAATTTTTATTTGGCTCTTCGAACAATTTCTCTTTTGATGGCCTGTGTGCCTTTGGATAATTTGAACAATAACTCTGTATGGCCTCCTTTTGTGTTGGGGGAGGCTATTGTATATTCTTTTGGTACCTGCAATATAATTTAACCTACCCTTAACTTCGTCATACGTAATGAGTCCGTCTTTAAGTGGTTTTTTGGCCATTCCCTTTGTATTTCTGGAGGCTCTTTATGCTTCGTGAATGTCTTAATGAGCGTCCTCTTAAACATTTACACGAAGTCTTTTTAAATTTAGTACGCGCGTTTTTATTATTTGATCGATCTTAAAAAATTTTATTGAAAGCTTTATTTTATTGAAAAAATAATTGGCAGAGGACATTACATAGTAAGGTTCCTAGCTGCTAGCTTTCTTCTTTGGGACTTATCCGGGTAGCTAATCCGGGCTTATCCCTTTTGTCTTTTTAGGGAGTTTACCTTCTGACGGAGGTCTCTTCGGGCCTCCGTTTTTCTCCCTGGGCCTCTGAATCTGTTGATCTTCCTGGCTCCTTTGTTTTGCATGCGTATCCTCCGTTCGGGCGATGGTGGTCCTGGGATCTTTTTGAGTGAGTGAGAGGTTCTTTGCCTTCGCTATCTGAAGGACTCCATCTGTTTTTTTGCACTTTTTGTTTAGTTTATAGGTTCGATGATAACATCGTTATCCCTACCTCACTCTGGAATTTTATTTGTGCATGAATTGTCGATGCTACGATCCCGAACTGCCGCATCGCCTCTCTTCCAAGGATTGCGTTATTTCCGGAGCTTGCTGTGACTACCAGAAACGTGATTTTTTCCGTTTTCCAGTTCGTGTATTCTCCGATCGTGACTTCTGTGCGGAGCTCTCCGATGGGCCATGTCCGCTCTCTTGCGAACCCTATCAGTGGCCTGTCAACCTTGCACAGCTTTTCTCTGACGCTTCTTGGTAATTTGGAGAAGTATTTTTCGTAGAGAATATCACATTCACTGCCACCGTCTATCTGGACGTTCTTCATCATTATTCCTCCGATGTTGGCTTTAATTACGATCGGCTCACTAGAAGGGATAAAATCCTTTAGTGGCGAAAACTGGTAAAGCTGCTCCTGCGGGGGAGCCCTGCAATCCTTTGGCTCTCCGCGAGTCCCCGTACTTGTTGTGTTTCATTGGTGTATCTTACAATGAAATCTCTTGTTTTTTCACTTTCCTTTTGTTTAATATTATGCACAATGATATGAGTCTTCCTGTGCTTTTTCTGCATGCTAAACTGCGACTTGAATATATTCTTGAGTGTTTCGAAACTATCTATGCTAGTTCTTGGTAGCCCATCGATCCATTCTCGTGCGTCATCTGTTAATGAGTATGAGAACGCGTGGCATGTAGTTGGCATGTCGCACCTCTGTATCACCGCCGCTCCGATGAACTTTTTAATGAAGTCATCTGGATCGCTCTTCCCATGATAATACCCTAAGTGCTGTGGGTATTTCATTTTCGCCGGCAGGGGATGGCTTTGTATGGCCAAAGAGAACGTACTTTCCGGGTTAACCAGGTGAGAGAGATCTACTGGCTCCGTATCTTCCTGTTCATAAGGGTCGTAATCTTGACGGATCACGTTTCTCCTGGCTCGGGGGAGTCCAGGCCGATTTCCTCTCAACCTTTCCTCATCCTGTCGTGTTTCCGAAGATATCTCCGGGCCCCTGTTGGCTGTGGGCGAGTGTCTGCGGGTTTGTTCTTGGAACGTTCTTTCTCTTTGGATCGTTTGACTTGGTCCTTCCTCCACTTGTGTCACTTCCCTTCTTGGTAGGACCGTATTCGTCTGATTGTTGGTGATGGTTTACGCATATGATTTGTTAAGTGTTATTTATATTACATACATGGAAGTCGGTTATGCCTTCATAGGGTTTTAGATGTGGTGGGAAGGCTGCGGGTGACCCTATATATAAGCATCTAGGACTCGTTGAAAGTAGAATCCTCCTAAATGTATGTACATATAGTTTTGGTTGTTTTTGTTGGACATATGGACTTGTTTGTTGATGTTTATGCTTATTGAGACGTATTTGTTGTGTACATTGGAAACTTATACTAAGGCAAGTTGTTGAACTGTAAGGCCACACTTTGAGCACTTTGGGTACTATATGTACTTGATGAATT
>CM067169.1:148324446-148417437 GCA_034093135.1 Erigeron breviscapus | reverse complement strand
TTCAAATTCTCATGTGTTAACTCGATGAGTTCATGTGGTGTGAGAAGTTTTATAGACTCGTTTATTCCATTAAAGTTGCCATGTTTTGATGTTAATTTAATATGCTTCTTAGTTTTTCATGCCAACTATAATAACCATCTAGCGTTGTTACGTTTGTTAAATAATGTTGACCTTGGTTCATAGAATTCTTGTGATTTTTATTTGTATTTCAACTTAAAAATCTTATCATTGATGAACATAATATTTGTGTATATTTTTTTTTTTTTTTTCACGTCACGGGACGGCTAGCCGTTACATCCATTCGGGCAGGCAGTCACTAGCGACCGATCCACGAAGTCAGGGACCACAGGGGAGGGAAAACCCACCAATTAACCGCTACAAAAGGCACGACGCTAAATTGGGGAAAATCTTGATTGCTCGGATTCGAACCCTGGTCTCTCAGGGCCCAAACGTCATTGCAACACAGGGATGTCCACTGCGCTATTAAGGCAGAGACATCAAATATATAGCATAGTTTTGTGTTTTTACTTTAGCTACTTATTGAGTAATTCCATTAACTCTTAATATTCGATTGATATTATATGCAAAATATTGATTAGAAAATCAATTTTGGCTAATATGCAATTTATAATAACGTTGGAATAAAAACAATTTAATGTGAAGGAAAAATCTTATTTTTACAATGCAGATTCTCATTTGTTGCAATATCAACATTAGAGAAATCTAGTTTTTCTATCTAACAATGCCCTATGACTAAGGGCCTAATCAACAGCGATACCAATTTACATCAGTAAATAATATCAGTTCATTATTCTTGATCTATATTAGATAATTTATAACTAGGAATTTTCATGCCGGCGTAAGTTTTTGAAAACGTTTACGTTTATGGGTGGGGTTAAAAAAAACCACAAATTTATAGGCGACAAAAAGTATTGAAAACCAAAAGTTTAAAAATACAAAAGAAATGTTAAACCAAAAAATTAAAAAGAGAACAAAAAAAATACGAAAACTAAATGAAAAAGTTATAAACAAACCAAATGTTACATGTGAAAAGGGTATAAAAACCAAATGTTTAAAAGAATATAAAAGATATATAATGCAAAAAAAACAAAAAAAAATCAAAAAATAGAAAATTAAAAAATATATAGCTTTTTAAAATATAACATTTTAAAAAGTTATAAAAGAATAAAATGTAAGTGTAAAGTAAAAAAACAAAATGTTACAAAAGATTAATTTATATAAAGTTAGGGGGTTGAAGTAATAAAAAAAAAACAGGAGGGACAGAAAAGTAAAAAGAAAAAAATGGAGGGGCCAAAGTGCAAAAACTTTATTATTAAATACAAACTAAAATAATACTTTATTTCATTGGAATAATTTTATTTATGGGCTAATTACTTGGAAAGTCCCTCAACTTGTCACCTAAACCTTTTCTGGGGCTCGAACAAAAAAAAGTTCTATTCGGGGGAAGAAAACCGGCTAAAATAACTTTTGTGGGGCTGCGACCTGCTGTTGCTTACGTGTAACAAAAATATCCGGTTTTAATATTATTTTAATACCCCTCTGCTTACGTCTAACAAAAATATATACATATTTACCCAGATTACAACAACAACAACAACAACAAGGTACTCAATCCCGACATAAGTCGGGCTATGAGGGAGGTATGATGTAGACAGACCTTACCCCTACACAAAGGTAGGGAGGCTGCTTCCAGATCCACCGAGGTGGAAGGGACCTCCGGCCCGGGTGAAAAAAATAGGGTTAGATCCACCGGAGTGGAAGCCTTAACCGGATGGTGATAATCTCGATCTCGAACTCTCAATCTCTAGCTCGATCCCAATCTCCGGTGCACAAGTTCCGATCTCAGATCTGGAAAATGTGACCGTTAGAGAGGGAGAGGTAGAGAGAGAGGGCAGAGAGAGAAATACATATTTACCCAGATTACTTTCCCCCAAATTCAAAGAATCCCAACCAATTCAAAACCCTAAAAAATCAATGTCTTCTTCCATTTCAAACCCCACACAAATACAAACTGAGTTTGTTACCGACACAAACACAAATCATCATTTCTATTTCAATAGAAACAAACCAACTATTTCAAACCCTTGGTATTTCTCCTTCTTTCCTAGCTCCCAAATGGTTAATTTCTGATGGTGTGGGTGTTGGCCGGATACGATGACAAGTGATGGCGATTGAAGGTTGAAGGTTGCCGCTGCGGGAGTGGTGATGGTGGTTGAAAGCTTACAGGCGAGACCGATGGTGGTTGTTGGAAGCTTAGCGACGAGACCAGTGGTGGTTGAATACGATGGTGGTTGATAGTGGTCTGTCGAACGGTGGTGGTCGGCAGGTTTCTCCGGCTATTGCATTTTCTCGACAAGTGTGTTCTCTTATTATTAAGGCTACCACTATCTCCGGTTTCTTCGCCATACCACCACTTTCAGTTTCTCTGCCATCCCAACTGTCCCTTGTTCCGCCTCCGACAGCCACCACCGGCGCCGCCACCAATGGCTTAACTAACCCTTGATTCCAGATCTAATTTTGAATTTTGTTGTTCCCTTGCCGTTGTTGACCGCTATATGTTGCAGGTTAAAAGTAAGACCCAACAACAGATTATGTATTCTTTGGTTGTAGATTTCAAAGTTAATGATTTTTGTTCGTTTGTTATTTTAGTGTTGGGATATCGATACGAGTTTGAGATATATTTGATTTCGGAGGTCAAATTCTTCTATTCGTTTACATGTATGATTTTTTTTGAACATATATTGATATGGTTTAGAAGTAGAAATTCAAAGATCTGCATCAAATTTGTTTATGAATAAGGGGTTGGGATGTTTGTAATAAATATTATGAAATATCCACATGGAATTATTTATTTATTAATAAATGACCTGGAATACCCATCTAAGAAATATAAGACTTTAAAATAAATGAAAATGATTTATAAATACCTTTTTAACCGGCTACTTGTACGGAACCTCACAAAAGATGTTTTAGCCGGGTTTTTTCCTCACAATAGAACTTTTTTTTTTCGAGCCCCAAAAAAGGTATTTGGGACAAGTTGGATGACTTTCCAAGTAATTAGCCCTTTATTTATCTAATACAAAAACTTAAAATGGCACCAAAGCTAAATACATCTGATTTTATCGAGAAAACACCTTCTAGAGCATACTCTGGGGACATGTAACCACTGATCACATCGTAGAAAAGCTAGTTTTGAGAAATAATTAAGTAGTTATAATCGAGATTAAATATAGAATCAAAGTTGAGGTTCTATGGCTGATAGATGTGCATTCTGCATACAAACTCTTATGTGGTAGCTTGGGTCTCGTTTCCAGCTCATATTTCTTATAATTTAATATCTACTAATAAACTAAAACATGATTGTAACATCCTTTGATCGACACGTGTCGCTATATTAAAGCGACAAGTGTATTTTTAATCAGATTCACTTAAAAAAACCTCTATTATAAAATCCTTATTTTAATTCATTTATATCTAATAAAAATAGATATATGTAAAAATGTGTATTTGTATATATATAACTAGTCCTAATACCCGTACGATGTACGGTAGCTATATAAATTGTATCATAAAGAAATTCGAATATGCTCATACATGATTCGTGAGTATGAAATAAATTGTGGTTAAAGTAAATCGATGATCGAAGCTAAATTATAATAAATAGTAATGATAAATATAATATATGTTTAGTTAAGTTTTGGATTTACCTTAAGTTTTTAGAATCACATCAAAATCGAAACTTGTAAGCATAGTGGATGACGACAAATAGCCTTGTGATTTCGGATCGTAAACTCAAATTTTTGAAGTCTTCATGTTAATAACTTATTATAAGTAATATAAGTAATAGGAGTTGAAGAATTGAAATTATTATTACTAGTGCTTAGACCCGCGCGATGCGCATACAACCTTAGATTATTTTTTTAACTTTAATTCAATAATGTAGCAATGTATATTATTGAGTCGGACAATATAACTATATTATTATTGTTAGATGATCTAAAAAAATTTATTATCATCATATATAATACCATCGATTTCGACTCAATAAACATCTGCGATAAGTGATATAGATTGTATGTGTAGTTAAATGAACTTAACTGTAGTTGGTCATTTGATAGACTTAAAAAAATCGTGAACACGAGTGGCAGCTTGCGGCCAGATCTAACAATATAACCACGGTGGCTGGGGTGTAATAAAGAAAGTGTCAATTCATTTTAATCAAAAAGAGATACTTACTGAAGTTGTATAACCTTCGTAAATCTCTTTGTGCAATAATCTATTCTATAATTTTGCTCAAAAAGAGTTTTGGTTCTACATGGCCCATACAAAAATACACCCTTTTTTATCCTTTGATTCTCTGTTCACAACAGATAGATTCTTTTTTGCGTATTTCGGGTCCTCCTTTAATGCCTACATATCATAGATAATAAAACATGTTAAGAGGACTTTGGGTATGTACTTGAGATTACTTATGTGAGTAGGTGTACTTTTGACCTGAGATATAGACGCTCAGTCCACATAAAGTTGTTGGACTTGAGATATGTACTTAAAAAAAGGGGTAAATGGGTGGGAACCCTCTGGTCTCATGTACCATTTTGGTACCCAGAGCGCACAACGCATAAAACTCATGCCCGGTAAGTCACCATCCTCATACATGGGATCACAAGATATAGTTTCTCCACTTGTTTTGACAAGTTTTGAACTGTGACCTCTAGCCTTCATCTGTGGGCCCATGTGGTCACATGATGGCGGTACCACTGGGGTTTCACCCCATTGGTGAGATATGTACTTTTACTTAGCTATATTGGACTAAAAGTGTTCCGATCAACCCACCTGACTCGCCCGTTACCTAACTCAATTGACCGACCATTAAAAACCTTTCCTTATATATTAAACCTGTGAAACCATGGTAAAGATTCAAAACGTTTCAAATCTTTTCAATATAGGGCTGTGTTCCAACTAACAGGAAGATATCAAAAAGGAACATTTGTAAGTAAGATGAGGTCAATGATGATGTTGAGCCATAAGGGAGTGATGCTGGATTACCATTGAACAATCAAAATCTCGTTCTCATGGTGAAAAGTTGTAAGGACTCTGTCAATGGCTGATTGCAACAATGTTTTTTCTCTGACCAATCAAGCATGTAGAACCAAAAATCTGCAAAATATGAAAGGGTAAACTACAGGGACAGAGCTACAAAGTTATCAGTGAGAAAAACTAAAATTGTGAAAACAATTTTTTCCATAAAAAATTTGTATTAATCGAGACAGATTGACATAGATATGACTAATATTCTTAAAATAATAATCTATTTTTCACATGAGTAAATTTTTTGAGAGGACAGTCCCAATTTGGATATGTTCAGTCCACAAAGTGAGATTTATTTCAAAATAGTTCATTCTTTGTTGGTGTCGTGGGTTCTAAAAATTTGGATACATGTCCTGGAGATAATAAGTCATTTTTGCTAATTGTTTACCGTTACTAAAAAATTGCGAGGCAACATCATAGTCTTTCTTCATCATTCTAGTATGGTCATCCCCAAAATTTCCTGTACATGATCTGTAGCTACTATGAACCCTTTCATGTTACATTGAAAGTTTAAGGGATCTGGAGAAGATATACCTTCCATGAAAGAGAACCACATAAGGGAGTGTAGCAGCCAGTGTGGCAAAGCTTAGACCATTAGCAAATGTAAAAAACATGCTAAAATTAATCTTGATATAATCATTGTAGGCTTGTTGGTCAAATGAGAAGGCTGCATCATCCAAGACTTTTGAAACATTTAACTGTTCTCCATCTGCAGCAAACGCATGAGAATAATACAATAAAAAATGCTTGGCTTCATACCAGTTATTTCAGTAAGCAATGGGAATTACTATGTAAACATATACTATATAACCAGCCAATATATTCATGATGGTGAATCGGGGAGTGGCTAAGGGGCTTCCAAGAAAAGTAAATACATTGGCTCGATCAAGCCCAATTGCTTCGACCCCAAGCCCTCGCAGAACAGAATCAATTTGTTGATTTGTGACCGAGTCCTTCCATGTCCAACAAACAAAGGAGATGGTTGTTATTGATTGAAATAAATGATAGGGAACAATGTAATATGCAAAGCTTAATATGAGGACTATCAGAAATAACTGCAGCCGTGACAGGCCGCTTTTTAGTCTATTCTCGTCATCATGTAAGGCCCTGAAAATATAGCTTTTTACTTAGAATTTACAAACAGTAACACACCCTAAGATAATGAAACAGGGAGATGAACTTAAAGAGGAAGACTTGAACCAGATTCGCAGGCCACTACATGTACAGTGAATCAACCATAAACTTTTGGAAAAGACCAGTCCATCCATAACCAAGCATTTGCAAATTACCATCAACTGTGTTATTAATGGTTCTGACTATAGGGGCAATTAAAAATTAAGCAAATAAGTAATCACATGTTGCAAAACATGAATGTGTACATTCAATTTATTACCTTGAAAGTACCAATTTACCTTTGATCGGGTGTCTGAGATGTAGAAGAAGGGAAGGTAATTAAGAGAAATAATAATAATTAAACATATAAACAAATCATTCATTGTGGTTTTTGGAATTAGGCAGCCACTTAGCCATTCTCCTCCGTGTCAAGTAATGTTCATTCAAGATAGTTATCATATTTGATTCTTGACCCACCTCCTTACACAACTTTCAAAAACATATTTCCGCAAGATCATCTACGGACTTATTTCCGTATTGCATGGCGAGATGATTAGTTTTGTTTTCTTCTTACTACATCTTAGAGGTAGCAAGATGGGTGGGTTGCATAACAGGTCAAAACTAAGTTTTTTATTTTATTTTAAAAGGAATAATTATCAGACACCCCAGGTCAAATTACCCAACATCGAACCGTTTTAAAGTATGATTACACTGAATCAAGAATAGGAAGTATAGTATCATAGACAGGTGGAAATGAAATTCATTATACTGTACCAAATAGAAACCAAACTAAAGTAAGTCATCTTTTTATGGACTCATTGCTAACCCGCAGTAGTTAGAAAGACATGGATCATTTATCATAATGCTACAGAAGTGTAACCAATGAAAATGTAATAAAAAGTTTTATGAACTAATAGTAACCTGAGTCAATCGAGTCTTGTGGGAAAATAAAACTCACAACTTCTTTGTTTTGTTTTCTTCTTATATGTTGCCACAATGAGGTTCTCAAGCATGCCCAACCCTAAGACTAATCCAACATTCTGTCATTCAAATGTTTTTTTACCTTTGACTATCCCAAAAGTGACCCATGAAATAGTTTGTACTGCCCCTGCCGTGTTTTTGTCATCCACAACTAACCCATACTGAGTGCATGTGCTGTAGTAGCTGGCCACAACCATGGAACCCTGTGTGTTTTCTGGAATCAACAACAAAAAGCATTGAAGATGCAAACAATAAATGGAAAAGAACCAACCTTGTTTTACAATTTGAGCATTGCAAGCCCTCGACAGTACCACCACCACCAAATCGCTCGTCTTTCCTTTCTTATTCTTCATTTGAAAATAAGGCTTACTCATGCAAGGTAATGAGTGTGGGTTACACAGGTCACAAACTCACAATGCAAGCTAATACATGAATTTATTAATCAATATTGGCATTGTGTTAAATCATAATTGGTTAATCAAAACTTATGTTAGGATCACTTTGTCACTTAAGGTTCCATGAAAGATCGAGAGCAGGAACGTTTGTAATCTGTAGTATGTATTGATAAAGATAAAAGCTATCCATAGTTCTACAAAAACTTGAAACGAACTCTAAAAGTCACAAATAAAGAACTTAAGATCTCGATTGTGTCATTCTGTCTCGCCTAAGCCAATGAAAATCTGGAAAGAATAAAATATGTTTCACGTGACTTTGTTATTGTAGTGACTAACCTAGAGATGATTTCTTCAATAAGATGCTTATATTATTTCTTTTCAATCTTTTATGGATATTAATCTCTATAAAGCAACAAACATCTCATAAAAACTAACATGTATCTCTAACTAAATTTCTAGATAATGGCCCCATTTTGCAGGGCCTCGGGTTTTTGTACTATAGATCTGATCCTTACCTACATTGTCGTATATAATTAGAGTAAATCTATTTTTTTGGCATAAATAAGGGACATAACGTTTATTACTAATGTCATGTGTAAAAAAATCTATACCTTTTCATCACTGTGAGACTTATTATGGATTCAAACTTTTTAAGCATTACCAGACTGCAACACAATAAACAAATAAATGTGAATTAGATAAAACACCAATGAGCACTAACTGAGAACTCACATTAATATTGATAAGTAATGAACTGGCTCGGGCTCGCACGCTAAAAGATCAAGGCATGAAGTGTGAGATGTTGTGATGAAGCAACCACACTAACAAACCAGGAAGTTCAACTTTAGATTAATAACTAAGAACTCAAGCGAACAAAATTGTCAGCTCCATATAGTCGTAATCAACCGAAGGGGAAAAAAAAAGAAGACTGAAAGAAGGCTCTAAGAAAATTTAAAGCATTGACATCCTCCACATCTAGTAAGCGGGTTGCTAAGATAACACTTGGAAGTTAGAACACACAAAATCAATAAAACCTTGGAAACACACTAAAAAGTATCAAAGTGACTTACTAATAAAACCACTAAATTTAAATGTAAAAACTTAATGATAACACTATTATGCTGGTAGATTATATACCATATACATCTTTGCATTCAAAAGGTAACTTACACCCTAACAAATAGAACGACAACACTGGGTATAAATTGCAATCCATGCTTTCTCAAATCTTCAAATAACGCATTCTTAACCAACCAACGATAAGGATAAAGTCAATATGCCCCGCATGGTAGGAAAAAAATCTAGGAAATCTTTTAAGCACACAATGAGCACTAACTGAGAACTCACGTTAATATTGATAAGTAATGATAAGTTTTACAATACTCAGCATTGAACATACACATTAAACTTCTCCCATATGCAACATGCTCATAGCAAATTATCAAGTGAAATTCATTTTGTGCCAAAAGGAAATAAGGAATCAGGAAGCGTTTTTCTGCTTTTTTTAATCAAAAATCACAACAACACGAAGAAGAAAAAATCAGAGAAAATGATTGCCTTGTTCACACAAAATCGTGTCTTTGAGACATAACATCAAACACCTTAAAGGCAACTACTTGTCAACCAAAATCAAAATCAGATTTTGTCTAAATCAAGGTAAACACATGAACTTCCTGGTATCATAAATCATGAATAAACCATACATACATCATCTGAAATAAAATTTGATTACAAAAACTAACCACTGCGTCCATTAAGATCATCTCGATGCTGCCGATGTTGTTCACATTGCCATACACAGGTTGTTTCCACAACCTGATGATCCTCACAGTTATCGCACACGGGTTGTGGTTTGTGTGAAGTTCGCGTATCATTACGGGATTTTTGGAAGCCATGATTGGAATTTGATTTGATGTGTGTGCTATATGGTGAGAAGGTGATCGATGGGTTGTTATTTATAGGCACCAAGGTGGATATTACAACTGCCATACGGTTATTGGGATGTAAATTCAAATTCAATATTCAAAATCGCAAAGAGGAGGGAAGAAGCTGTCGATATGTAACCGCCATTATAACTTAACCGTATGAGGAAATCTAATATACACATGCCACATAGGATCTTTAGTTGTAATAATCACTCATAAGCATGCCACATAGGACAAACTTAGAAAAACCTAAGTAGTCATTTATATAGTGTATAGATAGTAATGGAAGAAAAGAAGTTTAGAAATCCAAATACATCTACAACTTACGGCTCTTTAAATGTAAATCGTTCTTACATCATAAAACATAGTTACTAACTTTTGATAAAAGAAGAATGTCAATTGTAATTTTATTAATGTCGATCGATCAAATGAGTTATTATGTATTTTGTATTTATAGGTCAAAATTTAGAGTTTAATTAGTATTTGATAAGGAATCTGAATAAATATAAGTATTTGATATTTATAAGGTAACTTAAAAAGAACACATGTCATCGAAAGAATGAGCCAAATATCGATCATAAAAAAATATTAATCCTGTTTTAATTTATTGGTAGATAAGTACCCGTAATTAATTATATATAGTGTAGGCTAACTTTGTGATAGCATTATTAAATAAGTTTTTTAAAAATATGACTAAAAAGGACATGTCGTTTAATATATGCCACGTGTCTAAAGAAGTCTACAATCCTGTTTTAGTTTATTGGTAGATAGTTTTAATATTTACTAGCCTTGTGCCCGCGCGTTGCGGCGGTTTGAAAGGTGATGACAATATAAAATAGGTCAGGTGAGGCGAGGACGATAATTGCAAAACCAAACACTTGTGTTAATCCGTAAAAATTGCCATAATATATGGACAACAAACAAAAGAAACATGAAAGTTTATTAAAATAATCCGTAAAAAACATAGTTTGTTTAAAGCCGAATAGAGTAGAATAGACTATCACCAAACATAAACGCTCAAAATAACTATACCAATAATATGATATGACATATTATGACTTGAATCGGAGAAAAATAGGTCATGTTTAACATACAAAATGTACCAAGTGGACTCATATGCATGTTCTGAGCAAAACGGGCTAATAATGCATATTGTAGTCAAGTGGGTTAACTTTGCGTGTTTTACAAATGAGTTAAATTTGCGTGTTTGTGCCAAATGGGCTCAATATGCGCATTTCTCCTTTTGGGCCTCATATGTGTGTTCTGGCAAAATGGGCCAACATGCGTGTTTAAGTGGATAGTAGGGTTTGCGTGTTTGTCTGAGTATAAATAGAAGAAGAACACGCATTGGGTCATTATCCAAAGTTATATGCGTGTTTCTTGAAAAATACTCTCCATTTGCGCGTTTTCCTAGACCCATTACTATTCATCTTTTTCGATTCATTATACTTCATCTTTACGTGTTTCTGTGACTAAAAACACTTCCGTTAACACTTCTTGAACAAAGGTATATGATTAACAAGATTTCTATGTCCAGATTTCGAGTTAATTGTCAAGATTTAGGGCTTTTATTTTCGGTCATAAAAATCACTAAAAAGGACTTGATTCACGAAATGGATAAAGAAATGGAACGTTAAAACTTGTAAATCGGGTATATAGGAAACTATTGGTACCATTTGCATGAGTTTTGATGTTCAAATCACTGGATTGATTTTTGGAGAAGATGAATGGCCATATGCGTGTTCTTGAACCATATGCGTGTTCTTCATCTGCGTGTTTTCTTTTGTGAACCCAGATCTTCAAAATCAAACATTTCCAGTCTTTGCGTGTTTGTGATGACGTCATCACAAGAAACACGCATTTGACCAGTCAACACCCTTTTGCGAGTTCTTGTGCCAAATTCATCCATTTGCGTGTTTTGTCATCATTTGCGTGTTTTGGGCATATGCGTGTTTCATGACTTATAAAATTTTTAAATAAAATTTTGAAAAGTAAAATATGAAACATCACTCGCATTGACTAGTCAAACCCGACACCATATGTGTGTATTGTCACCATATGTGTGTGTATAAGGAAATTGTCGATTCTAAGACTTATAAAATTTTCAAAATGGAAAAATTTTAATTTGGTCAAATTAGAAAGGACATATGCCTTATGATTGTCGTTTATTAAAACTTAAACATGTTTTGAAAGATTTTGAGGAAAATGGTCTCACTTCTTTTGTAAAACTAAAAGTATTAATATTCGACGTGTTGTTTTGATAAACTATATAATATTTTAGTGAAATATGTAAACAAATGGTTTCTATTTTACGGAGAATAAAATAGTTTTATCATTCAACATAAATATCATAGCTTAAAGTGGATAACACTTTCAGAGCCAATGAAACAAAGAGTTTTAGGGGATTAGAAAGTGATTAAGGACTTTAAACTTTGATATAGCTTGTCAATGACTAAAATTGATAATCTTTTCGGAGCCGATGAAACTAAGGAGTTTTAGGGGCTTAGAAATTGATTAAGAATTTTAAGACTTGACAGTGCTTGTCATTAATTAAAATTGATAACATTTTTCGGAGCCGATGAAACAAGATGTTTCAGGGGCTTAGAAAATTGATTACGAGTTTTAATTTTGATAACTAATTGTCGATAGTTAGGGTCAGTAACATTCTCAGAGCCTATAGAACTAAGAGTTTTAGGGGCTTAGAAAATTGTTCAGAACCTTAAGGATTGACATAAATTGTTGAAGATTAAAGTTGATAATATTTCCAGAGCCGATGAAACAGGATGTTTCAGGGGCTTAGGAAATGTTAAGACTTTAAAGTTCGACTTTATTTGTTGTTGCTAATCATTTGTTTGTTGTTTTCTTTTGCAGATGGCTGAGAGACAATTCCATAATAATCATAATTATTGATTAATTTGGATGTCAACCAGGAGAATGCAGCAGAGTTTGTTCCTATTCTGGAATTCTTTCAACGATCCAGAGTTCGAAGGGTTCTCACTGCCAACCCGGTGATTAGATTGACGTATCTTCGTCAATTCTGGGCCTCTGCTAGATATATTGATGGAGAAAATCCAAGGATTGAAGCAACGGTGAACAATCAGGTCATCCGATTCACTCCTCAGGATTTGGTCCAGATTCTTGGATTGGGTACTGAAGCCCAAGAAGGAGGAGCAAATGGTCCAATCACATACCCACAGGCGCTCAGATATGGAGTCTACAGAAGAATGGGTTATGTTGGGGATCCTAATCAGAACACCTTCACGAAGAACTGTATTCATGGGAAATGGAAGTTCTTCAATCACGTAGTTCTGGTGGCTCTTAGCAACAGAAAGACCGGGTATGATAAGCTGAATATCGAGACCCAGTCACAAGTTGTCTCCCTTGTGCTGAACAAGCCTTATAGCTTCTCTCGTTACTTCTTCAACGAGATTAGAAGGCAAATTGGTGCAGTTGCCAACGAGCGATTTCTGATGTATCCTCGGTTTGTCATGATGATCATCAATGCTTGTCTGCCCAATCTTCCACAGGTGGGTCTTGTCGGGCATGTAACTACTATGCCTAATCGCATATTTTCTGATAGTTACAAGTATAGAGGTTCACTCCCACCTCCAGCTCGACCAAGAGACAGACCTCTCTTTGGCGCAATCATCAATCCAGCATACATCGCACCGGATAATGATGGATTTGCCCATGATGGGTCAGATGTTGAAGAAAATGTTGTTGCAGCTCCACAGCAAGTTCCTCAACCACCACCTGCAGCACACCAAGTACAACAACAACAACAACAACAGCAGCAACAACCACAAGTGCAACCGCCCCCAGTTGATGTTGAAGCTGTCGATGACTTGTTCTTTCAAGTGGAACAAGGTCAAGGTAATGCTGAAGCAGCTGCGGAGCTTGCACGGCAAATGTTGGAACCTAATGATGATATCAATCAGGTTCAACATTATAATGCTCATGCAGATCTTGAGGCAGAGATCGATGAGATGTTCGAGGATCACGAGGCCGATGATGAGGCAAGTAGTGATCCTCATGCCACTGAGAGTGATCAAGAGGAGAGCTCCAGTGATGATGATATCATGAGGACCCTCAAAAACGAGCTCACAGGCTTTTGCAAGAAAAGCGTGCTGTTCAATCTGAGAGGGAACTGAAGGCTGATGCAGATTACCAGCCTGAGGAGGAGGATGAAGAAGATAGTTCACCTCTACAGGAGGAGACAAAAGGCTGATGAAGGCACATCTGGCACACAAAAGTCTCCAAGACTGAGTGCAATGATGAGTATGGCAGTTGAAGAAAAACAAGGGCATGAGTCTGAGCATGTGCAGAGAGATACTATGGAGGTAACTGCTAGACCTAGGGGAGCAGGTAAAGGATTGATGATGACCACCGGTTGATCCAACAAACTTAAGAATCAGACTTTCAGCCACAGGGTCTGCATTCACATCTTTCACCAGTACGGCAACAACATCAGTTCCATATACTACAGTTACACTTCTGGTTGTTGGACCTTCTGCATTTCAGCAACCACATGCATCTATAATCAGACCGCCAGTGTCAATACCAACTTTACCACTAACTATACCGCCTCGACCATCAGTGATGTATTCCCAACCAAGTAGCTCCAGAACCGACGATGATGTTATATCAGGGTTGGTAAAGCAAGTGGTTGATATGAGAGCCTTGGTTGCTAGCTTGACAGAGAATCTGTCTAAGTAGGAAGCATCACATCGTCAGGAGCTTGAAGAGCTGAAAGCAAAGAATGCTCAACTTCGAACAAGGCAGGAGGCTCTACAATCTATCCAATCTGAGACAACCAAGCACCTGAAACTGGTTGCCGAAAGATTGGAAAACCACAATGAAGTGATAAAGAGCCAGACTGCGGGTTTGACAAGCTTCGATGACGACTATGACCAGCTGAATGAGATAATTGGAAATCTAAAGTCTCAGGGGGAGATACAGCCAACCTGCAAGGATGATGCCCTTAGGAGGGAAAGTAGAGAGGACGAGGGAGATGATCCTAGCAGACAAAGAGAGACTTCAAGATTTCCAATGGGAACGAGGACTGCCATATCTCAGGGGGAGCAAAACCAGCCTGGTGCTGTTGGTACCTCTGAAGCCCACCTCTATGTCAATGGTGAGTGAACTTTGCAATACGTACATTGTATCTGGAGACGACCAGTTGCAGTGTACAGTATACCAGGTTCTGGGTATTACTTATTAAGGTGACAATAAGTAAAATGCAATGATACAAATACTTGTAAAGTAAATTGGTGAGACAATATGTATTTTTCAAGTGTAATTTATTTATTAACATTAAATAAATTACAAGGTTGTTGCGGAACCAAGATAATACAAAGTATGTAAATATCCTAACAACCTATGAAATACAATTGATCTAATACTTGGAAATTCTCTAACAATCGAAACACTTAAAGTTGTGAAATGTTCCTTTTTGCGATTGAGAGAATGTTGCACAAGTTCACCAAGAAAATTGCAGGTTTGCAAAGTTAAGTTTCTTGGTTGTGCAACGACTCATATTTATAGTCGAAGTTGGTATTGGGAATACAACTTCGACGTATAAAATATAGTTGAGAGTATAAGGAATTATATTTAATTCCTTATAATACTCGATAAAGTATGGAAAACCAATTACTTATTCAACCATTTTTAGTCTTTTGTATTATATGTGTGGAAAAATGCTTTTATCCGTATCCAAACATATAAGACAAAAGGTCTTCCTTGAGATCAGTGTAGAGCTTTGTAAGTGCGTCTACACTGATGGTCTCCAGTTCTTGATCTGGTCAGAATGACAACTGGGCTTCGCTGCCATTGTCATTCTCTCTTTTCCACTTGATGTCTTCGACTTCAACTGGAACGCCTTCAGATGTATTTGTCAGATCCCAAACTGGAGGAAGTCTTCAGTTGCGTTAACTGTACGGTGCAACTGGACTTCTATATTTCTGGACATTTTCTTCAGGTCTCCAGATGCAACTGGAGACTCTCCAGATGCAACTGGAGACTGACCAGTTTAAGTGAAACTGGTCCTAACAATTCCCCCTAAATGTCCTGAAATATTGCTAAGTCTTTTCGAACTTGTTTCTATACAAGTATTAGTTCGAAGGACTTGTTTTGACTAAATCTATTAAATTTTCCAAGGCATTTTTTAGATCAATAAATGCCTTGGGTTTTTCATTTTGTTTTGGTTTGTTAGATTTAATCTATTATCTATCCTGTTTGTTACAATCTGGTAATTTCATTTATATAACATGAAATTTACAAGAGTTTACAAGATTGTAAATAAAAATACAAGTAGATAAACTGGAAGGAGAACTTATACAGATGGCCCTTCGCCAGTTCTCCTTCTCTTTGACACTGAAGAGATAGGTTGAGAGTCTTCAGGGTCAATGTTCAACTTCAGCTCCAGATTCTCTTTGTGTTGAATCTTGCCCTTCAAGAAGTTGACCCATGCCTTTCTCAAACCTATTCTTTTGTGCCTTTGCTTCCAAAAAGTTCACCATTTCAACCCATTCAGAGAACCCATATTGCATTGCACCAGGATTGTCAGTTCTAACCAGTGGCCCTCTGGTGTAACTGACCTCAACATGAAAGTACTTGGTGCCTGGCTTTATTGTTACATAGACACCATTAATTGTACCACTGTGCCTTCTGATTGCCATGATCTGGGAGTAATAGCTTCTGCTTCAGATTCATTTGATATTTTTATACTCCCAGCTCCAGCAGCCAGTACAGCAGACTTGATGTCTTCATTCGATACCTCGCCAGTTGGTTATATGAATGTGCTAAGGTCAGCATCTCTTGGTCAGTGGTCTTCTTGGTTGTGGAATCCTTTTGGTGGATTCAACACCTTTTTCACAACCTTCTTAACATTTTCCATTCCTAAGAATCCCCTATTTCCTTAGCCTTCTCCACTGATATGTTCAAACTTTTGGCATCGAATTCAGCTTCATCATCAGGATAGTGTCTGTCCAGTTCAACATCCAGCATTTCTTTCACGGCATCAACAATTCTTGCATCGTGTTTTACTTTGTTGTATTCAAGAAGTTGCAAACCCAAGAGACGTGCATCAGTGGCATCAACAAGAGTGGGAGGAACAGTTTTTCTTGTCATTGAATTGGTCCTCATTTTCTTTCTCTCCTTGATTGAGTCCCCAAGCCTTGCCAATTGCCTACTTACATCATCTGACACTGGAGGCAGCTGATCAACATTACCAGTTTCTAACATTGGTACATTAGTGGCCGGCTGGGCTACATCAGATGCTAAACCTTTTCCCTTATCCATATTCCCCCTATCCATCACATCCACATTCTCTACCCTTTGCTCACCAGCTTCAGTACTGGCAGCTATAACAATCTCTCTTCCAGTTGATTGTTAGGTTAAGACACCTTGAACGTGCTGGCCAGCATCAGTACTGGGCGCAGCAACATTTGTCTTCCAGATGAGGGTACAAGGACTGATCTTTCCCCCTTGGCAGCATCTAGGCCAGCCCTAACTGCTGCCCAGTCATCATTACTTGAAGGCAACTGGCCAAGAGGCTGCCAATCTTTCATGTCCTTGCACTCCTTAAAAGACAGTGCAAAAATTCATTCTCACTGTCCTCCACAAGGGATTTGGTCCTTGAGATGGGGTCAATACTTTTCAGACTACAACATTCTGCCCAGTCTTTAACTCCTCAAAAGTTGGCGTGCATCTTTCTGCATCCCAGACTACATTTCTTTTCACCTCTTCATCAGTTTTCTTTAACTTTTCCACTTCAGTTGCCAGTTTATCAATAGACGTTGTGTGAGTGGATACCTGGGTGTTCTTCAATGCTGCCTCAACTGGTTGATCTCATTTGTGAGTGGGTCCAGATCAACCTGAGGAGTGGCCAGCTTGGTGATCTCAGACATCACCTTTTCAATCAATTGTGTTTCTCTTGCACCCAGCGTATCATCTATCTTCTGACCAACTGAAGTCATCAACTGATGCCCAAGCTCAGTCACATTCAAGCAGGTCTATCAACCAATCTTTGACCTGTTTTTCAATCTCCTTCAATTCAGATTCTGATGATCTTACAGTTGTGCCAGCAAACTGGAGATTGAGGTTGTGACTTTGGACTGAGTTAAGTCAAAGGCTTCCTTAAAGAGACAGAGTATTGCAGCCATTGACTAACTCATTGAGCTTCTTGAACACCAAGTCCTCATTTTCAGCAAACTTTTATCCCCAGATCAACAACCTTAGAATTTGTGGTGGTGTCTGTTGTATCTGGAGAGGGACTTGGTGTTTTTGTCAATTGCCTTATGAACATCCTCCACCCGTTTGATCAAGTTTTGGATGTCGGTTGGAATGAGCAAATTGAGTGTCCAGTGACGGAGGAGGACGTGTCACTGGACCAGTAGCAGCTACTACTGGAGCAACTGGAGGAGGCACATTTAGGGAAACCTCCCCAGTTGTCATCCCAGCAGTTGTAGAAATTATTGGAGTGGTGAAAGAAGGACTGGAAGTACAATTTGTTGGACATGCTGAGAATGCTCAGGTGTGTCCGACGGCGGTGGGGGTGGCATTTCTCGAAGGAGTGAGAATTGCCCAGATGGTGAAAGTGCCAGACGTCTGTTTCCAGACATATAGTTATAAGTTGGGAATGGAATATCTGTAGGCTCATTTTGGTGGGATGGTGAAACTGAAATTGAAGTATCTGGACGCGAGACATGGGATGAAGGGTCTAAATCCTGTACAGAGGAGTCAAGAATCTCCATGTCTGAAGCAGTTCCTTCTGAATCCGAAGATTCAATGAGGATTTCCTCGTCATTAACACTCATGTCCAGATCCATGAATGTGACTGAGGGCTAACCAGTTACCTGGTCAGTCTCCAGATGACCTTCCCCAGTTTCCTGGAGAGTAGCATCAGTTGTTGGCTCAGTCGTGGTGACTTCATCGCCAGGAATAGAGGTCACTGGGGTTGCCTCAGTTATAACTGCTCTATCCTCAGTCATAACATCACTGGCCGTAGAGATTGGAACTTCAGTTGCCAGTTGTGACTCCAGCAACATCATCAGTTCGTGCATGGTAGTAGTGTTAGAAGTTTGGCCATCGACCTTTTGTGCAGACTCTAACTCTACTCTGGGTTGGGCTGACCCAGTATGGCTCTTCACCACTTCCTCCTACAGAAATTGCGGAAGTGGTTGCTTGCAAGTTTTCCCTTTGACTTTCCTCAGCATCCTGTTGGGAGGATACTGAGGGGTTGGCTTGGGTACTAGTGTCAGTGGCATGTTCTGACTGTTTCCTAAGTCGTCGTGTTCGAGATGCCTTTGGAACACCTGTAAGACCTATTGGGAGGTCTCCAGGGTAAATTGTAGGAACTGACTGACTGGAACTGGCGGGGTTTGGCTGTTGTTCAGGCCCAACAACTGCCATAGTGCCAGAGGACGAACCGGTGGGTCCCTCATTATTTTGAGGCCCGCCCAGTTGCCTTTCTGAACCACCTTGGACTGGTGCAACGGTTGCGAATGCCAGTCGCATTCTATCTGGAATCTCAACCTCACCAGCTTCAGATACTAGAGTGAGTCAAGATTCCTCAACAATCTGGGGCAGTGAAGGGTGATGTTGTATTTTTGTATTGTTCACTGCCCAGGATCAGTTTGAAACAGAGAGAGAGAGATACCTGGAGAAGGGGATGCACAATCCCCTGGTGCCCTTCAGTTTCTGCACCAGACTTCTGAATAATATATCAGCAAAGTCCACTCTCAATCCGTTCCACAAGCAGTATGCCATTTCTGCTTGTGAGGAGTTAATCTGGTCCAGTCCACCAGAACTCCCACCCATACTCTCGACCAAATGCACAAAGAAGTACCTCCAGGATGGTGTGAGGCCCTTCATGGTCATGGCGCCTTTAGTTTTAAGCACGCCCTTTCCAAACACTCATTGTGCCCATTTCAAGGAGTGCTTGGCGAAAATTTATGCTTTGGTGAGGGATGACTACAAAAGACTCTCCAGGTCTTAAATAGTTGAGATTTAGGGCATCCCTCAAAGTCTCTGCCGTAATAGTACACTCGACTGTTCCACTTTTTAATGTGAAATTGATGGCCGAACAGTCTTCGTTGAGTTGTGCAGTGTACCAGAACTCACACAAGTAGTCGTGAAACATCTTGCGTGGGTTGAGAGAATGAGGGTCCAATTGGAGAATCCTTCAAAAATCTTTGGATTCTTCCAATAAGGGTATTGGACCTTTGTGTACCCATCAAACTCGCCATCGGATTATTTGGATTTAATTTAATTACATTGTTTGATGGGGCACCAGGTGCCCTGTGGACATCTGGTGATGGATTGTATGAGTCAGAAAGTAGATTTATGTCTCTTGAACGGGATGATTTAGGTGCCATTTGAAATTGAAATTGAAAATTTGTTAGGGTTCTTGATTTAAGAAGCAAAGAGAGAATGAAGCATATGATGATTGGAAGTAAATGACAGAATGTGAAAAGAGAGTAAATGGTAACCGGAGTAAATGTGAGGTATTTATAAGGGTAGTAAATCCCACTATAAATATAAAAACATTATTTTAATCCCCAAATTTTCTAAAACAAAAGATATTTTGATTTATTGAAAATTTGAATTCAAAAATATTTAATGCCATCACGTCATCAATGAATGCAAAGACGGCTTGAAACCCACGCGCCCACTACTTGTTTACAATCCCCATAAAAAGCGCATCCCTTTTCAGAGATGGTTTTGACACGTCATATGACGGTTTCAAGTGGTAAAACACTTCGAGTGCCATCACGTGTCACAATATTGACCAAGTATTTTACAATGTTATGAAATCTGGTTGACCACCAGTTTTAAGACAAGACTGAACATGTACACTGGAGGATTAGTCCAGTGCCAGTTTCCAACTGGAGAGTTCTCCAGTTGCATTTTCAAACAAAAACGAATTTTAGTCAGAAAATTATTTTGAGTCTTTTCCCCTAAAATGATGATCCAGTAATCAATTAGTGCCAAGATAGTATCACAAAGGCGTTCGATAGCCTGGCGAGCAAAGATTATCTGGACCTCCTCAACTGGAGAACTTCATCAGTGTCACTGACGCGTTCATAACAAAAACCTCCAGTTTTAAGGATTTAACATTCCCAGTTCGCTGATGAGATGTTTAAAGGTTTTCTCATCAAGAGGTTTTGTAAAAACATCAGCGAGCTGTTTGTCAGTGGGGATGAAATGTATTTCAATGTCTCCTTTCATAACATGATCACGAATAAAATGATACCTGACATCAATATGCTTTGTCTTCGAGTGCATCACTGGGTTGTGAGATATGGCAATTGCACTGGTGTTGTCACAAAAGATTGGGGTCTTTGTATTGACCATAATCTAGTAACTGGTTCTTGATCCAGAGAATCTGGGCACAACAACTGGCCGCAGAAATGTAATCTGCCTCAGCAGTGGACATAGAGACTGAAGTCTGCTTCTTGCTGGTCCAACTTACCAGTTTTCCTCCAAGGAAATGAAAACCACCAGTTGTTGATTTTCTATCTATCTTACAACCTGCATGATCTGAATCTGAATAACCCATTAGATCTAACCCTGAGCCTTTGGGATACCAAAAACCAAGGCTAGGACACCCTTTCAGGTATCTGAAGATGCTTAACAGCATGCAAATGTGATTCTTTTGGGTTAGCCTGAAATCTGGCACATAGACATGTTGCAAACATTATATCTGGTCGACTGACAGTTAAATACATCAGTGAACCAACCATACCACGATATTCAGTGGTGTTCACTGGTTTGCCAGTTGGGTCAGAGTCCAAATTTAAGGTGCTGCAATAGGTGTGTTTTTGGATGGGATTGAATCAAATTTGTATTTTCTTAACAAATCTCTGACATATTTTTCTTGATTTATAAAGATTCCATCTTCAGTTTGTTTAATTTGTAAACCCAAGAAAAATGTTAATTCTCCCATTAAACTCATTTAATACTCAGATGACATGATTTTAGAAAACTTTTTACACATTGCATCATCAGTTGAACCAAATATAATATCATCAACATAAATTTGTACCAACAAGATATTACCTTTTTCTTTCAAGATAAATAAGGTATTATCTATTGCACCTCGATGAAAACCATTATCAAGTAGATGTTTAGTTAAAGTATCATACCAGGCTCTTGGGGCTTGTCTAAGACCATACAAAGCTTTGTTCAGTCTATAGACCCAGTGAGGATGCTTCTCATCGATGAAGCCTGGAGTCTGCTTAACATACACAACTTCTTCCAATGTTCCATTAGGAACGCACTTTTGACATCCATCTGGTAGACTTTGAACTGCAGATGGGCTGCATAGGCCAAGAATAATCTGATGGCCTCAAGTCTAGCAACTGGAGCAAAAGTCTCATCAAAATCAACACCCTCTGCTTGACAATAACCCTTGGCAACTAATCTGGCCTTGTTTCTTACAACATTGCCATCTTCATCCATCTTGTTTCGGTAGACCCATCTTGTACCAATAGGTTCTTTCTTTAACCCTGGTGGACAAGGAACAAGTTCCCAAACATTATTCCTTTCAAACTGGATGAGCTCTTCTTGCATAGCTTCCACCCAGCTTGGATCTGCCATAGCCTCGTCAATCTTCTTTGGTTCAATCAGTGATAAGAAGGTGACGTTCAAGCATTGTTCACTTGGGCACTTCTAGTCTGAACCTCACTATCTGGATCTCCAATAATCTGGTCAATTGGATGTACTTTAGTCCATTTAGTGTATTGACTAGGCTGGTGAACTACAATATCAGTGCAAGTCACCTGGTGATCCTCTTCAGTTGTAGCAACTGGAGGAGGATCAGCCCAAACTACTTCAACATCCTCATCAGAGTCAATGAGGTCACGATTGGCATCATGAAATTCTTCAGTTAAAGGCATTTCTTGAAGAACTGGAGAAGTTGGAGTTTGAACTGGTGCTGATATTGGAGTGACACGTACATCTGATCCAATCACCAGTTTCTGTGGTAAATTGAAACTGATGGAGGGATAAAATGAAGTGTCACTGGTAGTTTTCTTCTTCAGCTAGTTCCACGTCAGTTTGACTGGAAACATTAACTGGTGGAACATCTGACTGATGAACTGGGTCAGATGCACCAAAACTGATTGGAATAACTGGAGAGACATCAAGGTTTGGCCTTTTATTAATTGCATCATTTGATTCATCAAATGTGACATGAATTGATTCATGGACCTTTTGGAGTCTATAATTATAAACTCTAAAGGCCTTTCTAATATCTGAATACCCCAAGAAAAATCCTTCATCAGCTTTTGCATCGAATTTGCCTAGCTGACTGGAATCATTTAAGATATAAACTGGACAACCAAACACATGGAAATAACCAATGTTTGGTTTACGATTCCTGAGGACTTCATAGGCAGTCTTCCTATGTCTTTTGACATAAACTGACCGATTTTGGGTATGGCAAGCTGTTGCCACTGCTTCAGCCCAAAAACTGGTGGGAAGACCAGATTCAGATAGCATACTTCTGGCAGCTTCTATCAGTGTACGATTCTTTCTTTCAACAACTCCATTCTGTTCTGGAGAGTGAGCTGAAGAGAAATTCTGAGAGATGCCAGTGTCATTGCAAAATGATTCAAGTACATTATTCTGAAATTCTGTACCATTATCACTTCTCAACTGACAACTTTTCGAGTATACTTGAGCTCAATTCTTTTGATAAGAGAGATGATTTCATCAGGTGCATCACTTTTGGATCTGATGAATACCACCCAGCAATATCTGGTGAATTCATCAACCACAACTAGAGTGTACTTCTTTCCAGCTCTAGTTTGAACATTCACTGGACCAAAGAGATCCATATGCAGCATGTGAAGAGGTCCAGTGATGCTAAAGTTTTGCCTATTTTTGAAACTGGCCCTTTTCTGCTTGCCATCTCACACCCTGGACATGGCTTTTCTTTTTAAAGGAAACTGGAGGTATCCCATCAGCCAGTTGTTTGCGAGACAACTTGTTGATATTCTTAAAATTAAGGTGGGATAATCTTTTATGCCATAGCCAGTTGGTGTCCTCATCAGCTTTGGTATAGAAACATTGCTCTTTTGGAGCTGGTTCCATATCCATGATGTACACATTGCCTTTTCTGGGTGCAATCATAACCACTTGCCAATCCTTGTTAAATATGGTGCCTTGTGCAATATCGAACAAAACTCTGAAGCCATCATCACATAGTTGGCTTACACTGATCAGGTTATATTTTAAACCATTCACAAATGCAACTCTGGTGAATTTGACTTGTCCATTATTGAGCACACCATATCCTTCAGTCTTTCCACTTCCATCATTACCAAACGTCACTGCCGGTCCATCTTGGACAGTGAACTCTTCCAGCAGGGGCTTACATCCGGTCATAGTCCGGCCAGCAGCGCTGTCCAGATACCAGGTGTTCTTTTTACGATCGCCCTGCACACCCACAAGAATCATCAGTTATTTTTGTGAACCCATCTTTTCTTGATGGGTTCACTGGACTTCACCTGAGAAGTCTCAGTAGATTGGTGGGTTGACTGGAGGCTGGAACTGAAGCCTTTTTATTAGCTTCAGGTCCAGGAGTAAAAACAATTGGTACTTGATATTTATTACCCTTTTTCTTTTTAGATTTTGTTCCAGATGAAACATTCTTTAGTTTTAAAGGGGTTTTGATATTTTGTTTATCAACTGGAGGAGATGAACCTCCTTCCAGATTTTTAATTCTGGCAGTGCAACTCTGAACCTGTCTAGACAAAAGTTGGAGTTGGTTTTCCAGTTGTGACAAAATATCTTTTTCATTTGGCTGTTGAACCTTGGACTTAGGTTCAACTGGAGTTTTGGTCTTTTGAGTCTTGGGCTCTTAGACTTTTGAGGTAAAGGCTTATCACCAGTAGCCTTTTTAACTGGAGCTTTAGCCTGTTCAGCTCCAGGTTTAACCTCAGAGGGGTGGTCTCAATGGGTTCAGTTTTGATATCTGTAGGTTGATCATAAGGTGTTTCAACCTTGAGAGCTGGAGGCAATGCATGAAGATCTGGTATAAGAGCTGCCATCTCCAGATCTTCAGATTTCCATGCATTTTTCTGGACATCAATAGTTCTAGAAAATGCATCATAATTCTTTCCAGATGCTTTTACCCATGACTTGATAATCATTTGTTCTTTTTCAAGATCAAATTTTAATTTTTGATTTTCAAGTTCAAGAGCCTCAATTTTCAAAACTGACTCCTTGAGAGCCAACTGGACACTTTGTAAATCATTCAGTTGAGGTTTCAAATTGTTCAATTCAGTTAAAACCATTTCCAGATATCTTTCACAATCAGTTCTAATTGTTTCAACAAACAATAAATCACCATTTAATGATTCAGCAATGTCCAGTTTCAGTTCTGGATCAAGCTGGCTGTTATAATCACTGACCTTTTTCAGAATGATATCCACCCATCTACCAGATACGACATCATCTTTCACCACATGTTGCTGTTCTTCCAAAGCCATGAAACACATATCCCTTATCTCCTCATCATCATCAGATGAGTCATCAGAGAGTTCCCATTTTCCCTCAGTTTGTGCCATCATGCACTGATCTTTTTCTTTTTCCATGGACAGTAAAGCAATCTGGGCTTTAAGCTTCTTATACTTAGCTTTATAGCCATCATCAGCCCGATTGAAATTTGGGACAGAGGGACCAGTTTGGTTGTTCATCTGACTAGATCTGCATTCCTTCATAAAATCCTTTCTTACCACACTTATAGCAGGTAAGATTGGATTTGTCCCCCCCCCCCCCCCCCCCCCCCCCCCCCCCCCCCCCCCCCCCCCCCCCCCCCCCCCCCCCCCCCCCCCCCCCCCCCCCCCCCCCCCCCCCCCCCCCCCCCCCCCCCCCCCCCCCCCCCCCCCCCCCCCCCCCCCCCCCCCCCCCCCCCCCCCCCCCCCCCCCCCCCCCCCCCCCCCCCCCCCCCCCCCCCCCCCCCCCCCCCCCCCCCCCCCCCCCCCCCCCCCCCCCCCCCCCCCCCCCCCCCCCCCCCCCCCCCCCCCCCCCCCCCCCCCCCCCCCCCCCCCCCCCCCCCCCCCCCCCCCCCCCCCCCCCCCCCCCCCCCCCCCCCCCCCCCCCCCCCCCCCCCCCCCCCCCCCCCCCCCCCCCCCCCCCCCCCCCCCCCCCCCCCCCCCCCCCCCCCCCCCCCCCCCCCCCCCCCCCCCCCCCCCCCCCCCCCCCCCCCCCCCCCCCCCCCCCCCCCCCCCCCCCCCCCCCCCCCCCCCCCCCCCCCCCCCCCCCCCCCCCCCCCCCCCCCCCCCCCCCCCCCCCCCCCCCCCCCCCCCCCCCCCCCCCCCCCCCCCCCCCCCCCCCCCCCCCCCCCCCCCCCCCCCCCCCCCCCCCCCCCCCCCCCCCCCCCCCCCCCCCCCCCCCCCCCCCCCCCCCCCCCCCCCCCCCCCCCCCCCCCCCCCCCCCCCCCCCCCCCCCCCCCCCCCCCCCCCCCCCCCCCCCCCCCCCCCCCCCCCCCCCCCCCCCCCCCCCCCCCCCCCCCCCCCCCCCCCCCCCCCCCCCCCCCCCCCCCCCCCCCCCCCCCCCCCCCCCCCCCCCCCCCCCCCCCCCCCCCCCCCCCCCCCCCCCCCCCCCCCCCCCCCCCCCCCCCCCCCCCCCCCCCCCCCCCCCCCCCCCCCCCCCCCCCCCCCCCCCCCCCCCCCTCCCCCACCCCGACTAGATATGCATTCCTTCATAAAATCCTTTCTTACCACACTTATAGCAGGTAAGATTGGACTTGTCCAGAGAGTTGGAGCTGGAAGCATTGTTTGGCCCATTAAATCTATTAGATTTATGCTTGAACCTGTTAAAGGTTTTAGCAATCATGGCTACCAGATCATCATCGTCAGTTTCATCACAACCATCACTGATTTCAGTGGTCAGAGAGTTCAAGAAACTGTTTAACATCTCCTTCATAGAATGTGACTGGACATTCTCAGTAGATATTAAAGCAGCACAAGGTTGCTCAGTTACACTAGCAACCTTGGAACTCTGGGCATGGTTCATGGCATCCTGCTCAGCCACCAGTCTTGCAGCATTATTATCTTTAGTGAATCTGAAGGCTCCATAGAGCGATGCAAGAGTATGGCTGTGCAAGGTTTTACCTTGTCTTAAGACAAGAACCATGTTTTCCCATTTGGAAGGAAGAATATCACAAAACTTCTCAAGAAGAATATCCTTATCCTTCTCTACACCCAAGCCTCTCAACTGATTATGAGGCTAGTAAATCTGGTGTATGTACCAGTTAGACTTTCATTGGGCAAGGCAAAGAAGGATTCATACTTCTTGTTCAGGCAACCTTTCTGGTGACAATGGTGTCATCACCTCCTTCAAACTGAATAACCAATTCTTCCCACATTGCCTTTGCACTGGGAAACAACACAAGTGTTGGAATTAGGTCTTCAGGGACAGCTGCAAGGATCATGTTTTTCAGTCTGGTATCAGTCAACAAGTCTACGATCCTCATCAGACCAATGGTCTTCTGGCTTTTCTCTAGAACCTCTTCTTCCAGTTGGATCAAGAAGAGGACTGACCCCAAGGGACATGGGTATATATGGTCCATCCTTAAGGATTTTCAACATATACCTCTCAATCCCACCAAAATGCAACAGCATTCTGGCTTTCCATGTACCAAAAGTCTCACTGTTTCCATCAAATTTTGGAACAGGAGTGTTGGAGTAATGTACATGGACGTGGTTTGGGGTATTTTTTTTTTTTTTTTTTTTTTTTTTTTTTTTTTTTTTTTTTTTTTTTTTTTTTTTTTTTTTTTTTTTTTTTTTTTTTTTTTTTTTTTTTTTTTTTTTTTTTTTTTTTTTTTTTTTTTTTTTTTTTTTTTTTTTTTTTTTTTTTTTTTTTTTTTTTTTTTTTTTTTTTTTTTTTTTTTTTTTTTTTTTTTTTTTTTTTTTTTTTTTTTTTTTTTTTTTTTTTTTTTTTTTTTTTTTTTTTTTTTTTTTTTTTTTTTTTTTTTTTTTTTTTTTTTTTTTTTTTTTTTTTTTTTTTTTTTTTTTTTTTTTTTTTTTTTTTTTTTTTTTTTTTTTTTTTTTTTTTTTTTTTTTTTTTTTTTTTTTTTTTTTTTTTTTTTTTTTTTTTTTTTTTTTTTTTTTTTTTTTTTTTTTTTTTTTTTTTTTTTTTTTTTTTTTTTTTTTTTTTTTTTTTTTTTTTTTTTTTTTTTTTTTTTTTTTTTTTTTTTTTTTTTTTTTTTTTTTTTTTTTTTTTTTTTTTTTTTTTTTTTTTTTTTTTTTTTTTTTTTTTTTTTTTTTTTTTTTTTTTTTTTTTTTTTTTTTTTTTTTTTTTTTTTTTTTTTTTTTTTTTTTTTTTTTTTTTTTTTTTTTTTTTTTTTTTTTTTTTTTTTTTTTTTTTTTTTTTTTTTTTTTTTTTTTTTTTTTTTTTTTTTTTTTTTTTTTTTTTTTTTTTTTTTTTTTTTTTTTTTTTTTTTTTTTTTTTTTTTTTTTTTTTTTTTTTTTTTTTTTTTTTTTTTTTTTTTTTTTTTTTTTTTTTTTTTTTTTTTTTTTTTTTTTTTTTTTTTTTTTTTTTTTTTTTTTTTTTTTTTTTTTTTTTTTTTTTTTTTTTTTTTTTTTTTTTTTTTTTTTTTTTTTTTTTTTTTTTTTTTTTTTTTTTTTTTTTTTTTTTTTTTTTTTTTTTTTTTTTTTTTTTTTTTTTTTTTTTTTTTTTTTTTTTTTTTTTTTTTTTTTTTTTTTTTTTTTTTTTTTTTTTTTTTTTTTTTTTTTTTTTTTTTTTTTTTTTTTTTTTTTTTTTTTTTTTTTTTTTTTTTTTTTTTTTTTTTTTTTTTTTTTTTTTTTTTTTTTTTTTTTTTTTTTTTTTTTTTTTTTTTTTTTTTTTTTTTTTTTTTTTTTTTTTTTTTTTTTTTTTTTTTTTTTTTTTTTTTTTTTTTTTTTTTTTTTTTTTTTTTTTTTTTTTTTTTTTTTTTTTTTTTTTTTTTTTTTTTTTTTTTTTTTTTTTTTTTTTTTTTTTTTTTTTTTTTTTTTTTTTTTTTTTTTTTTTTTTTTTTTTTTTTTTTTTTTTTTTTTTTTTTTTTTTTTTTTTTTTTTTTTTTTTTTTTTTTTTTTTTTTTTTTTTTTTTTTTTTTTTTTTTTTTTTTTTTTTTTTTTTTTTTTTTTTTTTTTTTTTTTTTTTTTTTTTTTTTTTTTTTTTTTTTTTTTTTTTTTTTTTTTTTTTTTTTTTTTTTTTTTTTTTTTTTTTTTTTTTTTTTTTTTTTTTTTTTTTTTTTTTTTTTTTTTTTTTTTTTTTTTTTTTTTTTTTTTTTTTTTTTTTTTTTTTTTTTTTTTTTTTTTTTTTTTTTTTTTTTTTTTTTTTTTTTTTTTTTTTTTTTTTTTTTTTTTTTTTTTTTTTTTTTTTTTTTTTTTTTTTTTTTTTTTTTTTTTTTTTTTTTTTTTTTTTTTTTTTTTTTTTTTTTTTTTTTTTTTTTTTTTTTTTTTTTTTTTTTTTTTTTTTTTTTTTTTTTTTTTTTTTTTTTTTTTTTTTTTTTTTTTTTTTTTTTTTTTTTTTTTTTTTTTTTTTTTTTTTTTTTTTTTTTTTTTTTTTTTTTTTTTTTTTTTTTTTTTTTTTTTTTTTTTTTTTTTTTTTTTTTTTTTTTTTTTTTTTTTTTTTTTTTTTTTTTTTTTTTTTTTTTTTTTTTTTTTTTTTTTTTTTTTTTTTTTTTTTTTTTTTTTTTTTTTTTTTTTTTTTTTTTTTTTTTTTTTTTTTTTTTTTTTTTTTTTTTTTTTTTTTTTTTTTTTTTTTTTTTTTTTTTATGAAAATATGAATAAGTGATTTAAAATTTAGGTTAGATTGATTGTTTTATTCAAACCCAAAATATCTTCTTGTGACATAGAAGAGGCATTGGCAGCCAGTGCAGACTCAGAGTGTATTAAGGGAGTCTGATCAGCTTTGGGAAGAGCAGCAGTGTCACCTTGGCGTTCGATACTACTCTCCTTTGTCTGACCATCCTCAGATTGTACGTGCACAGACTCTGACTCTTGGATCTGGGCTAGATCCATTGTTATCCCTTTAATGATATCATCAACCTTTTGGGAGGCTGATGATGGCGATTTCGGCACAGACTCAGTATGACCTTGGGAGGAGGTCTTTGTTTCAATACCTTCACCCTGTTTGGAGGGTTGGGTAGATTCAGTTGTCCCTTTTATCTCGTCTACACCCTTTTGGGAGAGTGTAGATGGGCGAGGTGAATTCGGTATGTCAGCTTGGGTAACAGGGACAGCTTCGGAACGTTCCTCAGCTTCCACTGAACCAGGTGGGACTTCTAATGGTTTTGGAGTTGAAATTTTGCCCACCGAAGCTGACACAGATTTCCTTGTGGATCTTTTCTTTTTCACAATGCGAGGCACTAAGTCCTCAACACTGGGTTGTTTTGAAGCTGATTTGAATTGGAGTGAGGGTGCGGCTAGGGTGGCTGATGATGTGGCCAACCCATCACCCTCTTTTAAAGGAGAAGAATGCATAGATCCAGAAGAGTTTGAGGGTTCAGAAGCATGTGTACCTGGGTCCCCCTGATTGGCAGATTGAGTGTCAGACCCAGATCGCGTCGAAGAAGGGACAGCTTCCCTTAATGCTTCTTGTTCCTCCTCTCTTCTCCTGCAAAATCAAGGTAAATCTGCATTGCTCGGGTTAGACCCTGCACAGATACCTTAGGACTGTTGAAAATGTTAGAGTTAATGGACTTGCACTCTACAGTCTGACCAGTTGCCAGGCTGTAATCATTATCAAGGATAGCTTCAATAATGAGTGCAAGAATCCTACCATAGGGAATGGTAAGACTCTTTTTATTTACACGCTCAACAAGGTCCTTAAAGATTAAAGCAGCAAAATCTATTTTGGTCATAGTAACCATTGCATGAAAAATTTGCAATTCTAGGACATTAGGCTGATCAAAGCTGCCTGCCTTTACTTGTAAAGTTTTTGAAATTGTGCTCAAAAGGTAATTCCAAATACCAGTTAAATATTTCATTTTAACAACTGAAGCCAGTGGACCAGTATATCCAACTTCTTGTAAAACATTTTTGGCTTCAGTATGAGACACAACAGGTTCATATTCATCATCAGGCATATATGACAGCTCAAATGC
The DNA here is from genome assembly GCA_034093135.1 of Erigeron breviscapus. Classification (NCBI taxonomy): domain Eukaryota; kingdom Viridiplantae; phylum Streptophyta; class Magnoliopsida; order Asterales; family Asteraceae; genus Erigeron; species Erigeron breviscapus. The sequence continues at coordinate 148,386,814 of CM067169.1, read as the reverse complement.
AGACTTAAGCCTTTCGTAAGAAATATACCTTTTTCTTACCGTTTAGGACTGAGCCATAGATTGCAGCATCTCCCTTCTTGTTTTGTTTCACAACACAGCTTGCCCAGAATTCACACAGGAGATCTTGAAACACCCAATCTGGTTTCTCAATCATTACTTTCCCAAACGGATGATACCACATGAAAGTAACAATCTCATCATATCCTTTTGCCCATGAAGGAGGATGAAGATTAGCATAAACCAGACTTCCAATCTTGATTTTACCAGTATCAAGATCGGAGGGAACAACTACTACCTTATCTCCAACCACATAAGGAGATAACTTATTTGCACTGATTGGAGTTGGAAAATGATTTTCAGATTCAGAAGAAGATTGAGAATTATTTGATGATGATGCCATTTTGAAAACAAATTTAGAAGAAATAAATTTAATAAAACAGTAATCAGATTAGAGAAAAAAAATTGATTTTATGAAGATATGAATAAGTGATTTGAAATTTAGGTTAGATTGATGTTTTATTCAAACCCAAAATATCTGACTTGGAATAATTGGAGAGAGAAAGATTTTGATAAAAAAAAAAAAAAAAAAAAAAAAAAAAAAAAAAAAAAAAAAAAAAAAAAAAAAAAAAAAAAAAAAAAAAAAAAAAAAAAAAAAAAAAAAAAAAAAAAAAAAAAAAAAAAAAAAAAAAAAAAAAAAAAAAAAAAAAAAAAAAAAAAAAAAAAAAAAAAAAAAAAAAAAAAAAAAAAAAAAAAAAAAAAAAAAAAAAAAAAAAAAAAAAAAAAAAAAAAAAAAAAAAAAAAAAAAAAAAAAAAAAAAAAAAAAAAAAAAAAAAAAAAAAAAAAAAAAAAAAAAAAAAAAAAAAAAAAAAAAAAAAAAAAAAAAAAAAAAAAAAAAAAAAAAAAAAAAAAAAAAAAAAAAAAAAAAAAAAAAAAAAAAAAAAAAAAAAAAAAAAAAAAAAAAAAAAAAAAAAAAAAAAAAAAAAAAAAAAAAAAAAAAAAAAAAAAAAAAAAAAAAAAAAAAAAAAAAAAAAAAAAAAAAAAAAAAAAAAAAAAAAAAAAAAAAAAAAAAAAAAAAAAAAAAAAAAAAAAAAAAAAAAAAAAAAAAAAAAAAAAAAAAAAAAAAAAAAAAAAAAAAAAAAAAAAAAAAAAAAAAAAAAAAAAAAAAAAAAAAAAAAAAAAAAAAAAAAAAAAAAAAAAAAAAAAAAAAAAAAAAAAAAAAAAAAAAAAAAAAAAAAAAAAAAAAAAAAAAAAAAAAAAAAAAAAAAAAAAAAAAAAAAAAAAAAAAAAAAAAAAAAAAAAAAAAAAAAAAAAAAAAAAAAAAAAAAAAAAAAAAAAAAAAAAAAAAAAAAAAAAAAAAAAAAAAAAAAAAAAAAAAAAAAAAAAAAAAAAAAAAAAAAAAAAAAAAAAAAAAAAAAAAAAAAAAAAAAAAAAAAAAAAAAAAAAAAAAAAAAAAAAAAAAAAAAAAAAAAAAAAAAAAAAAAAAAAAAAAAAAAAAAAAAAAAAAAAAAAAAAAAAAAAAAAAAAAAAAAAAAAAAAAAAAAAAAAAAAAAAAAAAAAAAAAAAAAAAAAAAAAAAAAAAAAAAAAAAAAAAAAAAAAAAAAAAAAAAAAAAAAAAAAAAAAAAAAAAAAAAAAAAAAAAAAAAAAAAAAAAAAAAAAAAAAAAAAAAAAAAAAAAAAAAAAAAAAAAAAAAAAAAAAAAAAAAAAAAAAAAAAAAAAAAAAAAAAAAAAAAAAAAAAAAAAAAAAAAAAAAAAAAAAAAAAAAAAAAAAAAAAAAAAAAAAAAAAAAAAAAAAAAAAAAAAAAAAAAAAAAAAAAAAAAAAAAAAAAAAAAAAAAAAAAAAAAAAAAAAAAATTTAAATAAAACAGTAATCAGATTAGAGAAAAAAAATTGATTTTATGAAGATATGAATAAGTGATTTGAAATTTAGGTTAGATTGATGTTTTATTCAAACCCAAAATATCTGACTTGGAATTAGTGGAGAGAGAAAGATTTTGATTGGATGAACAACAAGTAGTGGTGGTACTTTTTCAGTAACCGGTATGGTCCACTACACGTGTCACATCCCAATAGGATCAATACGTAAGCTGAATACAATAATGAAACAAATTAAACGCACTGAGATATTTAATAACAAAAATAACCACGAAGCTGGGTCAGACTCAGCTTACTCACTTTTACTTGATAAACATCAAGTATAAAAGAGTAGTCTGTGTCAGACACAGCTTGCCCTCAAAATTTTAGTAAAACTCTAAGGGGTCAGATTTGCTATTACTTAGCTCACTACATTTTACAAATTAAGCATACCTAGCTTACTTATAAGGTAGTTGAACCTTGATTCATCCAATGGCTTTGTGAACAAGTCAGCAAGCTGATTGTCTGTTGGAATGAAATGGAGTTCAACATCTTCTTTCATCACATGATCCCTAATGAAATGATATCTTATATCAATGTGCTTGGTCCTTGAATGAAGTACAGGATTGTTTGAGATTGCTATGGCACTGGTACTGTCACAAAAGATTGGAGTTTTTGTTGCAGTGACACCATAGTCTTGAAGCTGATATTGCATCCAAAGGATTTGAGAGCAACAGCTTCCAGCAGCAACATACTCAGCTTCTGCAGTTGAAATGGAAACTGAATGCTGCTTCTTACTGGACCAGCTTACAAGTCTATTACCTAGCATTTGACAAGCTCCTGAAGTACTTTTTCTATCAATCTTACAGCCTGCAAAGTCAGAATCTGAATAGCCAATTAGATCAAACCCTGAGTCTTTGGGATACCAAAGACCCAGATTGGGACTACCTTTAAGGTATCTAAAGATTCTCTTTACAGCCTTAAGATGAGATTCCTTAGGACTAGCCTGATATCTTGCACAAAGACATGTAGCAAACATAATATCTGGTCTACTAGCAGTTAAATAAAGTAATGATCCTATCATACCCCTATAAGCTGTGATGTCAACAGATTTTCCATTTTTATCTTCTTCTTCTTCTTCTTCTTCTTCTTCTTCTTCTTCTTCTTCTTCTTCTTCTTCTTCTGTTGCTTCTTCCTCCTCTTCTTCTTCTTCTTCTTCTTCTTCTTCTTCTTCTTCTTCTTCTTCTTCTTCTTCTTCTTCTTCTTCTTCTTCTTCTTCTTCTTCTTCTTCTTCTTCTTCTTCTTCTTCTTCTTCTTCTTCTTCTTCTTCTTCTTCTTCTTCTTCTTCTTCTTCTTCTTCTTCTTCTTCTTCTTCTTCTTCTTCTTCTTCTTCTTCTTCTTCTTCTTCTTCTTCTTCTTCTTCTTCTTCTTCTTCTTCTTCTTCTTCTTCTTCTTCTTCTTCTTCTTCTTCTTCTTCTTCTTCTTCTTCTTCTTCTTCTTCTTCTTCTTCTTCTTCTTCTTCTTCTTCTTCTTCTTCTTCTTCTTCTTCTTCTTCTTCTTCTTCTTCTTCTTCTTCTTCTTCTTCTTCTTCTTCTTCTTCTTCTTCTTCTTCTTCTTCTTCTTCTTCTTCTTCTTCTTCTTCTTCTTCTTCTTCTTCTTCTTCTTCTTCTTCTTCTTCTTCTTCTTCTTCTTCTTCTTCTTCTTCTTCTTCTTCTTCTTCTTCTTCTTCTTCTTCTTCTTCTTCTTCTTCTTCTTCTTCTTCTTCTTCTTCTTCTTCTTCTTCTTCTTCTTCTTCTTCTTCTTCTTCTTCTTCTTCTTCTTCTTCTTCTTCTTCTTCTTCTTCTTCTTCTTCTTCTTCTTCTTCTTCTTCTTCTTCTTCTTCTTCTTCTTCTTCTTCTTCTTCTTCTTCTTCTTCTTCTTCTTCTTCTTCTTCTTCTTCTTCTTCTTCTTCTTCTTCTTCTTCTTCTTCTTCTTCTTCTTCTTCTTCTTCTTCTTCTTCTTCTTCTTCTTCTTCTTCTTCTTCTTCTTCTTCTTCTTCTTCTTCTTCTTCTTCTTCTTCTTCTTCTTCTTCTTCTTCTTCTTCTTCTTCTTCTTCTTCTTCTTCTTCTTCTTCTTCTTCTTCTTCTTCTTCTTCTTCTTCTTCTTCTTCTTCTTCTTCTTCTTCTTCTTCTTCTTCTTCTTCTTCTTCTTCTTCTTCTTCTTCTTCTTCTTCTTCTTCTTCTTCTTCTTCTTCTTCTTCTTCTTCTTCTTCTTCTTCTTCTTCTTCTTCTTCTTCTTCTTCTTCTTCTTCTTCTTCTTCTTCTTCTTCTTCTTCTTCTTCTTCTTCTTCTTCTTCTTCTTCTTCTTCTTCTTCTTCTTCTTCTTCTTCTTCTTCTTCTTCTTCTTCTTCTTCTTCTTCTTCTTCTTCTTCTTCTTCTTCTTCTTCTTCTTCTTCTTCTTCTTCTTCTTCTTCTTCTTCTTCTTCTTCTTCTTCTTCTTCTTCTTCTTCTTCTTCTTCTTCTTCTTCTTCTTCTTCTTCTTCTTCTTCTTCTTCTTCTTCTTCTTCTTCTTCTTCTTCTTCTTCTTCTTCTTCTTCTTCTTCTTCTTCTTCTTCTTCTTCTTCTTCTTCTTCTTCTTCTTCTTCTTCTTCTTCTTCTTCTTCTTCTTCTTCTTCTTCTTCTTCTTCTTCTTCTTCTTCTTCTTCTTCTTCTTCTTCTTCTTCTTCTTCTTCTTCTTCTTCTTCTTCTTCTTCTTCTTCTTCTTCTTCTTCTTCTTCTTCTTCTTCTTCTTCTTCTTCTTCTTCTTCTTCTTCTTCTTCTTCTTCTTCTTCTTCTTCTTCTTCTTCTTCTTCTTCTTCTTCTTCTTCTTCTTCTTCTTCTTCTTCTTCTTCTTCTTCTTCTTCTTCTTCTTCTTCTTCTTCTTCTTCTTCTTCTTCTTCTTCTTCTTCTTCTTCTTCTTCTTCTTCTTCTTCTTCTTCTTCTTCTTCTTCTTCTTCTTCTTCTTCTTCTTCTTCTTCTTCTTCTTCTTCTTCTTCTTCTTCTTCTTCTTCTTCTTCTTCTTCTTCTTCTTCTTCTTCTTCTTCTTCTTCTTCTTCTTCTTCTTCTTCTTCTTCTTCTTCTTCTTCTTCTTCTTCTTCTTCTTCTTCTTCTTCTTCTTCTTCTTCTTCTTCTTCTTCTTCTTCTTCTTCTTCTTCTTCTTCTTCTTCTTCTTCTTCTTCTTCTTCTTCTTCTTCTTCTTCTTCTTCTTCTTCTTCTTCTTCTTCTTCTTCTTCTTCTTCTTCTTCTTCTTCTTCTTCTTCTTCTTCTTCTTCTTCTTCTTCTTCTTCTTCTTCTTCTTCTTCTTCTTCTTCTTCTTCTTCTTCTTCTTCTTCTTCTTCTTCTTCTTCTTCTTCTTCTTCTTCTTCTTCTTCTTCTTCTTCTTCTTCTTCTTCTTCTTCTTCTTCTTCTTCTTCTTCTTCTTCTTCTTCTTCTTCTTCTTCTTCTTCTTCTTCTTCTTCTTCTTCTTCTTCTTCTTTAATGCTTTAATATTGTTGATGCAGCTTGAATAACACTTGCTTCCATATAGTATTACAATTACGAACATGAAGCGTGATCTGGGTCAGTTACCTATCGCAAGCTGTGTCAGCTTAGTCTGACCCAGATCCGATTACAAGAACCAAAAGATTACTAAGTGTTTATAGGTCAGATTTGTCATCATTAAATTTACAACAAACATTGGGACTCAACAATCTCCCCCTATTTGATGATGACAAAACCCAACTACACTTCTAACTATCAGCTTACAAAGAATCAAAGAAAAATATGACTAACAGCTTGTGACCCTTTGAATCTTTTGGGTTCTTTTCAATCTGATATGAAATTCTAACAAGACAACTGAATTTGTACAACTACTTGTATATTTAGAGAAATACAAAGTGTTACAATAATACTCTATTCCCCAATTAACTCTACAGTTTCTTGTTTAACTTCAAAAGATGGAGCAATCGTCACATCTACCTTCCTATCTAGTCCTTCATTAATAAGGAACTGCTCATACCCATTACCTTGTTCACTGAAAGCAACACAAAATCTGTACAAGGTAAAAAGGTGCATAGTTGGTACCTCTTTTAGCTCAGCAGTCCTTTGGAATACAAGATTCCCTTTTGTATCAACGAAATACATGCCATGTTCAGGTTCAGTAATGTGCATTCCACTTCTTGCATTTTCCACTCCAGCAGGTAGAGACAGATTAAGATGACTTAGAAGTCTGTCTAGAGCATCAGTAGATAGTAACCCAAGAAACTCTGAAGGGTTCAAATTTCTGAGGAAGTCTGTGTGATCACCTTCAGGAGCTTCGAGCCTAACATTTCTTTTCCTCTTCTTCTTGAGTGGCTCTTCTGACTCATCTTCATCATCCAAATCATATGCTCTTGGTCTTGGAAGGCCAGTGATATCAATTTTGTATTTCACAATGGCAGCTAGCTTCTTCTCAATGGCTTCCAAGACAGCCTCTTTGTGGATTCCAGGCATACCAGTGATTTGGTCATGCAACTCAACCCATTCTGTATAACCTAGATCAAGCAGCTTGTCAAGATCATAGGTTTCCCAGTTGGATTCAAAACCTTTCCTCGTACACCTTATGCTTGGAATGCTTTTTCCCTTTCTTCTTTTCAAAATAACCTGAACGATTGGTTCTGGATGCCTTCTATAATGAACATTTTCAGTTACCTGTCTTTTCTCCAAGGCATCAAACCAACTATGGGCTTTCACACTCTGCCCCACATCTCTAACTTTCTGTGATGGTTTTGAGTGAACCACCACTTTTCTCTTTTCTTTGCTCACAACTTTCCTTTTAGTACCAATGGCTGCAAGATCTTCTTCATCTTCTTTATTCAATTGTTCTTGAACAGCTTTGGCAATTTCAGAATCGGACTTAGTTGCAGCAACTCTTTCTCTTTCTAGTCTGTCTTCCACTACCAACTTATAAGCCTGTTTAATTGTCATTTTGAGTCCAGGTGCATTTTGAGCAGCCAACTCCCAATCTTTTTCTTCTTGGGTCAAGACTTTCAAACCACTTGACCCAGCTTCAGTTTTCCTTTTCTTCAATTGAAACTGAGACAGAGTGACTGTGTCATCACTTGAAGAAGATTCAACATTTACTTCTTTGGGAGCTGTGTCAGTTTGCACAGCTTGTTCAGGCACAGCTTGCACAGGGTCAGCTTGGACAGACTTCATCTTTCTTTTCAATTTTTCAACTCCACCATCCTTCCTTATATCTTTTTCAACCACAACTTCCTTCCTTATTTCTCCAATTTCTTTTTCAACACCATCAGTGGTCTCCCCCTCAATTATATCACTCTCCTTTTCAACTCCTTCATTCACATCCTTTGTACCACCAGACTCAGATTCTGGTATTTTTATCTCCTCTTCCTCACCAACCACATTAGAACCATACACAATCATCCTCCTATCAGCCTGGTTATTTCTTTGTCTTACCCTTTCAAAATAAGCTTCAATGTCCTTGTCCACCTCAGCTCTTTGCCTTTCGATTTCAGCTTCATTCATCTCACTTCTCTTTTTCTTAGAAGTGGAGCCCTTCGGGGGGGGGGGGGGGGGGGGGGGGGGGGGGGGGGGGGGGGGGGGGGGGGGGGGGGGGGGGGGGGGGGGGGGGGGGGGGGGGGGGGGGGGGGGGGGGGGGGGGGGGGGGGGGGGGGGGGGGGGGGGGGGGGGGGGGGGGGGGGGGGGGGGGGGGGGGGGGGGGGGGGGGGGGGGGGGGGGGGGGGGGGGGGGGGGGGGGGGGGGGGGGGGGGGGGGGGGGGGGGGGGGGGGGGGGGGGGGGGGGGGGGGGGGGGGGGGGGGGGGGGGGGGGGGGGGGGGGGGGGGGGGGGGGGGGGGGGGGGGGGGGGGGGGGGGGGGGGGGGGGGGGGGGGGGGGGGGGGGGGGGGGGGGGGGGGGGGGGGGGGGGGGGGGGGGGGGGGGGGGGGGGGGGGGGGGGGGGGGGGGGGGGGGGGGGGGGGGGGGGGGGGGGGGGGGGGGGGGGGGGGGGGGGGGGGGGGGGGGGGGGGGGGGGGGGGGGGGGGGGGGGGGGGGGGGGGGGGGGGGGGGGGGGGGGGGGGGGGGGGGGGGGGGGGGGGGGGGGGGGGGGGGGGGGGGGGGGGGGGGGGGGGGGGGGGGGGGGGGGGGGGGGGGGGGGGGGGGGGGGGGGGGGGGGGGGGGGGGGGGGGGGGGGGGGGGGGGGGGGGGGGGGGGGGGGGGGGGGGGGGGGGGGGGGGGGGGGGGGGGGGGGGGGGGGGGGGGGGGGGGGGGGGGGGGGGGGGGGGGGGGGGGGGGGGGGGGGGGGGGGGGGGGGGGGGGGGGGGGGGGGGGGGGGGGGGGGGGGGGGGGGGGGGGGGGGGGGGGGGGGGGGGGGGGGGGGGGGGGGGGGGGGGGGGGGGGGGGGGGGGGGGGGGGGGGGGGGGGGGGGGGGGGGGGGGGGGGGGGGGGGGGGGGGGGGGGGGGGGGGGGGGGGGGGGGGGGGGGGGGGGGGGGGGGGGGGGGGGGGGGGGGGGGGGGGGGGGGGGGGGGGGGGGGGGGGGGGGGGGGGGGGGGGGGGGGGGGGGGGGGGGGGGGGGGGGGGGGGGGGGGGGGGGGGGGGGGGGGGGGGGGGGGGGGGGGGGGGGGGGGGGGGGGGGGGGGGGGGGGGGGGCTGACATGACTGCCTTAAAGACAGCCAAGTAACCTACAGAGTCCCTCTGTCCAAGGACAGATGCAGACACAGACCCTGCAGGTGTAATGTTAAGGGTAGAGGATTGCCCTTCAACAATGGTGTGTTGTTGCACCAAAGTATCACGAGGGAGAATTGTGGCCTGTACCTCTTCTTGTGACATAGAAGAGGCATTGGCAGCCAGTGCAGACTCAGAGTGTATTAAGGGAGTCTGATCAGCTTTGGGAAGAGCAGCAGTGTCACCTTGGCGTTCGATACTACTCTCCTTTGTCTGACCATCCTCAGATTGTACGTGCACAGACTCTGACTCTTGGATCTGGGCTAGATCCATTGTTATCCCTTTAATGATATCATCAACCTTTTGGGAGGCTGATGATGGCGATTTCGGCACAGACTCAGTATGACCTTGGGAGGAGGTCTTTGTTTCAATACCTTCACCCTGTTTGGAGGGTTGGGTAGATTCAGTTGTCCCTTTTATCTCGTCTACACCCTTTTGGGAGAGTGTAGATGGGCGAGGTGAATTCGGTATGTCAGCTTGGGTATCAGGGACAGCTTCGGAACGTTCCTCAGCTTCCACTGAACCAGGTGGGACTTCTAATGGTTTTGGAGTTGAAATTTTGCCCACCGAAGCTGACACAGATTTCCTTGTGGATCTTTTCTTTTTCACAATGCGAGGCACTAAGTCCTCAACACTGGGTTGTTTTGAAGCTGATTTGAATTGGAGTGAGGGTGCGGCTAGGGTGGCTGATGATGTGGCCAACCCTTCACCCTCTTTTGAAGGAGAAGAATGCATAGATCCAGAAGAGTTTGAGGGTTCAGAAGCATGTGTACCTGGGTCCCCCTGATTAGCAGATTGAGTGTCAGACCCAGATCGCGTCGAAGAAGGGACAGCTTCCCTTAATGCTTCTTGTTCCTCCTCTCTTCTCCTGCAAAAATCAAGGTAAATCTGCATTGCTCGGGTTAGACCCTGCACAGATACCTTAGGACTGTTGAAAATGTTAGAGTTAATGGACTTGCACTCTACAGTCTGACCAGTTGCCAGGCTGTAATCATTATCAAGAATAGCTTCAATAATGAGTGCAAGAATCCTACCATAGGGAATGGTAAGACTCTTTTTATTTACACGCTCAACAAGGTCCTTAAAGATTAAAGCAGCAAAATCTATTTTGGTCATAGTGACCATTGCATGAAAAATTTGCAATTCTAGGACATTAGGCTGATCAAAGCTGCCTGCCTTTACTTGTAAAGTTTTTGAAATTGTGCTCAAAAGGTAATTCCAAATACCAGTCAAATATTTCATTTTAACAACTGAAGCCAGTGGACCAGTATATCCAACTTCTTGTAAAACATTTTTGGCTTCAGTATGAGACACAACAGGTTCATATTCATCATCAGGCATATATGACAGCTCAAATGCAGACTTAAGCCTTTCGTAAGAAATATATACCTTTTTCTTACCGTTTAGGACTGAGCCATAGATTGCAGCATCTCCCTTCTTGTTTTGTTTCACAACACAGCTTGCCCAGAATTCACACAGGAGATCTTGAAACACCCAGTCTGGTTTCTCAATCATTACTTTCCCAAACGGATGATACCACATGAAAGTAACAATCTCATCATATCCTTTTGCCCATGAAGGAGGATGAAGATTAGCATAAACCAGACTTCCAATCTTGATTTTACCAGTATCAAGATCGGAGGGAACAACAACTACCTTATCTCCAACCACATAAGGAGATAACTTATTTGCACTGATTGGAGTTGGAAAATGATTTTCAGATTCAGAAGAAGATTGAGAATTATTTGATGATGATGCCATTTTGAAAACAAATTTAGAAGAAATTAAAAAAAAAAAAGATTAGAAAAAAAAAAAAAAAAAAAAAAAAAAAAAAAAAAAAAAAAAAAAAAAAAAAAAAAAAAAAAAAAAAAAAAAAAAAAAAAAAAAAAAAAAAAAAAAAAAAAAAAAAAAAAAAAAAAAAAAAAAAAAAAAAAAAAAAAAAAAAAAAAAAAAAAAAAAAAAAAAAAAAAAAAAAAAAAAAAAAAAAAAAAAAAAAAAAAAAAAAAAAAAAAAAAAAAAAAAAAAAAAAAAAAAAAAAAAAAAAAAAAAAAAAAAAAAAAAAAAAAAAAAAAAAAAAAAAAAAAAAAAAAAAAAAAAAAAAAAAAAAAAAAAAAAAAAAAAAAAAAAAAAAAAAAAAAAAAAAAAAAAAAAAAAAAAAAAAAAAAAAAAAAAAAAAAAAAAAAAAAAAAAAAAAAAAAAAAAAAAAAAAAAAAAAAAAAAAAAAAAAAAAAAAAAAAAAAAAAAAAAAAAAAAAAAAAAAAAAAAAAAAAAAAAAAAAAAAAAAAAAAAAAAAAAAAAAAAAAAAAAAAAAAAAAAAAAAAAAAAAAAAAAAAAAAAAAAAAAAAAAAAAAAAAAAAAAAAAAAAAAAAAAAAAAAAAAAAAAAAAAAAAAAAAAAAAAAAAAAAAAAAAAAAAAAAAAAAAAAAAAAAAAAAAAAAAAAAAAAAAAAAAAAAAAAAAAAAAAAAAAAAAAAAAAAAAAAAAAAAAAAAAAAAAAAAAAAAAAAAAAAAAAAAAAAAAAAAAAAAAAAAAAAAAAAAAAAAAAAAAAAAAAAAAAAAAAAAAAAAAAAAAAAAAAAAAAAAAAAAAAAAAAAAAAAAAAAAAAAAAAAAAAAAAAAAAAAAAAAAAAAAAAAAAAAAAAAAAAAAAAAAAAAAAAAAAAAAAAAAAAAAAAAAAAAAAAAAAAAAAAAAAAAAAAAAAAAAAAAAAAAAAAAAAAAAAAAAAAAAAAAAAAAAAAAAAAAAAAAAAAAAAAAAAAAAAAAAAAAAAAAAAAAAAAAAAAAAAAAAAAAAAAAAAAAAAAAAAAAAAAAAAAAAAAAAAAAGAAAAAAAAATAAAACAGTAATCAGATTAGAGAAAAAAAAATTGATTTTATGAAGATATGAATAAGTGATTTGAAATTTAGGTTAGATTGATGTTTTATTCAAACCCAAAATATCTGATTTGGAAATAGTGGAGAGAGAAAGATTTTGATTGGATGAACAACAAGTAGTGGTGGTACTTTTTCAGTAACCGGTATGGTCCACTACACGTGTCACATCCCAATAGGATCAATACGTAAGCTAAATAAAATAATGAAACAAATTAAACGCACTGAGATATTTAATAACAAAAATAACCACGAAGCTGGGTCAGACTCAGCTTACTCACTTTTACTTGATAAACATCAAGTATAAAAGAGTAGTCTGTGTCAGACACAGCTTGCCCTCAAAATTTTAGTAAAACTCTAAGGGGTCAGATTTGCTATTACTTAGCTCACTACATTTTACAAATTAAGCATACCTAGCTTACTTATAAGGTAGTTGAACCTTGATTCATCCAATGGCTTTGTGAACAAGTCAGCAAGCTGATTGTCAGTTGGAATGAAATGGAGTTCAACATCTTCTTTCATCACATGATCCCTAATGAAATGATATCTTATATCAATGTGCTTGGTCCTTGAATGAAGTACAGGATTGTTTGAGATTGCTATGGCACTGGTACTGTCACAAAAGATTGGAGTTTTTGTTGCAGTGACACCATAGTCTTGAAGCTGATATTGCATCCAAAGGATTTGAGAGCAACAGCTTCCAGCAGCAACATACTCAGCTTCTGCAGTTGAAATGGAAACTGAATGCTGCTTCTTACTGGACCAGCTTACAAGTCTATTACCTAGCATTTGACAAGCTCCTGAAGTACTTTTTCTATCAATCTTACAGCCTGCAAAGTCAGAATCTGAATAGCCAATTAGATCAAACCCTGAGTCTTTGGGATACCAAAGACCCAGATTGGGACTACCTTTAAGGTATCTAAAGATTCTCTTTACAGCCTTAAGATGAGATTCCTTAGGACTAGCCTGATATCTTGCACAAAGACATGTAGCAAACATAATATCTGGTCTACTAGCAGTTAAATAAAGTAATGATCCTATCATACCCCTATAAGCTGTGATGTCAACAGATTTTCCATTTTTATCTTCATCCAGCTTTTCACCAGTTCCCATAGGAGTTTTCATAGGTGAGCAATCACTAAAACCAAATTTGTTTAAGAGATCTTTAACATACTTTCCTTGGTTTATAAAAATTCCATTTTTAGTCTGTTTAACTTGTAAACCCAGAAAATAGTTTAGTTCTCCCATCATGCTCATTTCATACTTTTTAGACATTAATTCTGAAAACTTTTTGCAAAGTCTTTCACTGCTAGAACCAAATATTATATCATCTACATATATTTGTACCAGCAGAATATCACCATTATACTTTCTCACAAACAAAGTCTTGTCAACATTACCTCTTTTGAATTTATTAGCCAATAAGAATTTAGACAAAGTATCATACCATGCCCTTGGAGCTTGCTTTAACCCATAGAGAGCCTTGTCAAGCTTGAATACATGGTCAGGAAACTTTGAATTTTCAAAACCTGGAGGCTGTTCAACATAGACTTCTTCTTCCAACTTTCCATTAAGAAAAGCACTCTTCACATCCATTTGATAGACCTTGAAACCCTTGTGAGCAGAGAAGGCCAAAAACATTCTGATTGCCTCTAATCTTGCCACTGGTGCAAAGGTCTCATCATAATCAATTCCATCCTCTTGTCTGTAACCAAGAGCTACCAATCTTGCTTTGTTTCTGGTCACAACTCCCCTTTCATCCATTTTGTTTCTGTAGACCCACTTGGTTCCAATCACAGTCTTGTGATGAGGTCTTGGAACAAGTTCCCAAACCTTGTTTCTTTCAAACTGTGTTAGCTCATCTTGCATTGCATTAACCCAAGAGGGATCTTCCAGAGCTTCATCAACCTCAGTTGGTTCCATCTTGCTTACAAAGTTGACAAACATGCAGAAGTTGCCTGTTGCCTTTCTTCTTGTTTTCACACCAGAGAGTGGATCACCAATGATTTGGTCAATTGGATGACTCTTTGTCCATCTAGTAACAGGGACAATGGACTGATTCAGATTTGATGGTCCAGCATGATCAGCTTGAGGAAGAGGCTGATCAGCTTGGACAGGAATGGAGGAGTCTGAACCAGTTGGAGAGTCATTAAATGGATTCTGAACTATGACTTCAGTAGGAGTAGGATCAGTTTGAGCATCTTCAAAGATTGGAACTTCTTCTTCTTCTTCTTCTAAAAGTTGCTCCCCCTGAGTTTGAGCATTATTAGCTCCAACTGGAGGATTTGTTGGAGGCTCATTCTCAGGTACAGCCAGTTCTTCAAACAGCTTGTCCTTCTCATACTTGATCACTGGAAGACCAGACACCAACTCTTTCTTACACAGCTTGTTGATGTCTTTGAAATTCATATGAGACAACCTTTTATGCCACAACCAATTCAGCTCATCTTGAGACTTTGACATGAAGCATACTTCTCTTGTGACAGTTGGATTTCTCATGTCAAAAGAATACAAAGACTCATCCCTCTTTGCAATCAGAACCACATTGCCTTCTAAATCAAGAACAATCCCCTTATCAGACCTGAATCTCACCTCATAACCAGCATCACACAACTGACTCACACTAATCAGATTGTGCTTCAAACCATTAACATAAGAGACTCTTCTGAAAGTAAGAGGACCATTCGAAAGAACACCAACACCTTCTGTCTTTCCTTGAGAATCATCTCCAAAAGTAACATTAGGACCAGCGCGAATCCTAAAGTTACATAGCAGGGACTTACATCCGGTCATATGCTTGGAACAACCACTGTCCAAGTGCCAGGTGTTATCATCATGACTGCCCTGCATTTGCAATAAGAGATTAGTTCATTCTGGGAACCCATCTGGAGATGGGTTCACCAGAGCTGACCAAAGGGTCTGACTCAGATTGGGTCGTAGAACTTTGACTCTTATCACATTTGGATACCCATTGTTGCTTGATCTGTCCCTTACCAGATTTGAAATTCTTTTTAGCAACAACTAAGGTTTCCTTTTGAACAAAACCTTTGCCTATTCCAGATTTCTGACATTCAGTTCTTAATTTTCTTTGATCAACATTTTTGGGATCAGAAACATCTTTAAGAAAATTTGCATCAATTGAAACCTCACTAGTTCTGGACTCAACATATTTGGAAATCATTTTGTCAGAGTCAGATTTAGTGTTATTTGAAATAGACTCAGATTTGGTTTGTGACACACTTCCTTGAGAACCAGACTTCTCATTCTTTAACATCTTAACCTTTTGTTTTGGAACACTGTGGTCTCTAACTTTCCTTTTCATTCTCCTAGAGTTCTTGTTTGTTTTAATATTGGAATCTGACACAGACTGGGTAATGGTCAGTTTTGACAAGTCAAGACTTTCTTCAGGTTTTAACTCAACAACCTTATCAGTCTCAGACACAGCTTCAGCAATGGTTTGGCCAACAATTTCAGGATCACTAAACCCAATACCAGATTTCTGAACCAACTTAATTGGTTTAGAGTTCGTACCTTTGGTTTGGACTTTGGGTGGTGAAGGAGGCTGATAACAAGGCTCCATAGCACATACTTCAGCTATGGCTATGGCCCTGTCATAATCACCATCAAAAATAGCTTGGATCTGATGAGGTATTTGGACATTGACACACTTTGCAACTCTTTTTGAACCAATACACCATGATTCAGTAATTTGTTTAATTTTCAAAAACTTTTCTTCTGCAGTCTTAGCTTCTTTTACTAAAATAGAGTTCAATTGCTTTTGTGCTTTGACTTCAGATTCAAGTTTTTCAATGGTGTGATTTTTGACACTGACATCAAGTTTCAACATATGAATTTCCTTCTTAAGTTCTTGATTAAAGTGTTTTTGCAAAAGGACCTCATCACCAAGTTTGTTCAGTCTGGACAGTTTATCATAATCAGATATATTAGAGAAAGAAGTTACCTCAGGTGGAGCAGTCTGACTGGTGGATGCCTGGTGAGCTGACTCTGACTGCTGTTGCATACTGGCCAGATCTTCAGCAAATCGTTGAGTAGCTTCTTTAGCCATGAAACATTTGGCATCTTTGTACAACTCATCATCAGATGATGTAGCACTTTCAGCCCAGTCTTTGGCTACCAGACTTTTCTCATTTTTGTTCACCTTCTCAGTCAGCTCAGCTATTTGTGCTTTCAAGGCTTTGTACTTAGTCTTGAGCTTTGAGTATTTTTCACCTCTTCCACCTTTGGCTGGCACAGCTTGAGCAGTTTCTTTGGATCTACAATCACCAGCCATATGTCCAGTTTTGCCACACTTGTAACAAGTGACTTTGGACATATCAAAAGGCTTCTTGGCTCTATCAGCTTGGCCACTTCTTCCCTTTCCTTTAAACTTGTTAAAGGATCTCCTTCTGATCCTTTCAGCCAACATAGCTACCTCATTAGCCAGTTCATCACCATCAGATTTCTCATATTCAGATTCAGCACAAACAGAATTATGGTTAGACATCACAGGAATATCATCATTTACATATGGAATGATCTCATTGCTAACAGAATTAGGGTGTTCAGTCATGGAAGCAACAAATGCAGCAGCAGGCTGACTATAAGAATCACCCATAGCTATTAATTTTTCTGCCTCTGAACACTCTTGGTTATGAAGCAAACCAAAGAGTCCAGGGAGATCAAGATCATTGTAAACAGCACTTAATTTAACAGATGAAATATAATTGTTCCATTTAGGAGGTAAAGAATCAAGAAATTTGCTCTTTAAAACACTATTACTCTTATTAATTCCAACAGCAGCTAAATCATTAACCAAAGCATTAAAGCGGGTATGAGTGTCAGTTAAGGATTCATTTCTCAAAGAGAAGAATCTCTCATACTTCCTTGTTAAGGTAGTTATGGTGGACTCCATGGAAGTAGAACAACCCTCAAACATGACAGTCAATGTACCCCACATTTTCTTTGCTGTAGAACACATTTTTATTGAATGATAAAGGTCTTTGGGCACAGCCTGGACAATGAAATTTCTGGCCTTCACGTCCAAGTTAGCCATTCTCCTATCCTCATCCCCCCAATCTGCCCTATCCTTTACTATGGATTTAACTGTGGCAGGAATGGTTGGATGACCTTCCCTAACCACAGCTTCAACCACTACAGTCTGTGTAGGAACATAAGGACCATCCTGAAGGATGTCAGGCATATTGTTATCGATGGATTCAAGGAACAAAGACATTCGACCTTTCCACCCACTGAAATCATCTTTGTCAAACATGGGTGGTCTGGTTGAAGAACCATTATCAATAAAAGATGACATAATGCTTTACTATAATGAAAATATGCAAGGATCAAGTCAAGTTAATTCTCAACCACCGCTCTGATACCAATTGATACGTCCCACGGTGTATCAATATACCAAAGTATATTGTACACAGGATAGTTGTAGAGGGGGGTGAATACAACTTTTCTCGAACTTTACAAACTTTTAAGCAACGTTTTAAGACTCAAAATACTTAATGCATGTAAAGAACAAGAATCATTAAAACAGTAAAGCAGTAAAGGATAAAAGCATTCTTGAACACAGATTGCGGTTTTCAAATGTAACTCTTTATTAAGAAATAATCTATACAAAGAATTACAGGGTTGTTGCGGAATAAAGATAGCCTACAAATATCTAAACAACCCTATGAAATGACAAACAACAATCAATAAGTTTCAGCTCAAGAGACTCAGCCCAAGCTGATCTCGTACAGACTAAGCTGTGTGTAAGAGCAGAGAAACTTTGTGTGAAGAATGATTCTCAGGAAATGCCACACATATGCATACAAGGAGTGTTGCTTTTATAGGCGAAAGCTCCTCGTCACTTGGTGTCCAAATCAACCACGTAGTCTTCTTGTATTGGACGATCAAAAGAATAATCGATCGTGCCTTCATCGTACTTGTGGTCCCCCACGTACTGCAGCACATTCTTCATCGTCCAATAAGAGTATGGACACGCATATGTAAACAACCACCAACCTGGATACTAGGAATATTCCTAGTCACGTCATAGTCCTTATCTTCAATCCAGGTTGTTATCTTCACTTTGATTGTTGACACAGATTGGGCGGTTTGTCACGGCACCAATCTGCCTAAGTGTTTCCAAGCTGACTGCTAGTTCCAATCTGTCTTCCACTAACAGTTTGGTCCTCTATCTTCAATCCTCCTCTTCGACTTGGATTGAATGCTTTAATGTTGTTGATGCAGCTTGAATAACACTTGCTTCCATATAGTATTACAATTACGAACATGAAGCGTGATCTGGGTCAGTTACATATCGCAAGCTGTGTCAGCTTAGTCTGACCCAGATCAGATTACAAGAACCAAAAGATTACTAAGTGTTTATAGGTCAGATTTGTCATCATTAAATTTACAACAAACATTGGGACTCAACAAGTAATTATTACGATCGAGATGGGTGCCCGTGAATCTTCGATGAGTCCGCCTAAGAATAACTTGCTTGGAGATTGAAGAACCCTTGTAGAACAGCTCCTAGAAAGACTTTTGATAAGTTGGGAATTAGGTCATGGTTTTCTATTTATACCTCCTCTAAATCTGATGCAGAATTGTCTAAAACCCTTCAGGCCCCGTGCACTCACTGCGGCGCAGTGAGCCATGACTTCCCCTCACTGCGGCGCAGTGAGGGTCTTTGACTAGGGACTCCGTTGACTTCTAAGGGACTGCGGCGCAGTGGCATGCGAAGACCATCACTGCGGCGCAACCAAAATCTGCGTCAAATTTTCTTCCTTTGGTGACTGCGGCGCAGTCACTCCCTTGCAACCCCCACTGCGGCGCAGTGGGGTAAACTCACTTAATTTCCGTGGATATGGGCTGCGGCGCAGTGGGCATAGCATCCTCCACTGCGGCACAGTCATTACCTATGTAGAACAAACCTCTTTCGATTTCGAATACTTGCCGAGATCTGCCGTCTCTTCCACTTAAATCAACTCTCGATAATTCAAATCAACTTCTAGGCCAATAAATCTTCCGAAAATGTATCAAATGAACGCGTAACCTGTTTAGAGCCTAAAAACACTAACAAACACCATAAACGCGCCAAATGCACATAAAATCAACTCAAAACACTTAAATAAATGGCTTTTTTTTTTTTTTTTTTTTTTTTTTTTTTTTTTTTTTTTTTTTTTTTTTTTTTTTTTTTTTTTTTTTTTTTTTTTTTTTTTTTTTTTTTTTTTTTTTTTTTTTTTTTTTTTTTTTTTTTTTTTTTTTTTTTTTTTTTTTTTTTTTTTTTTTTTTTTTTTTTTTTTTTTTTTTTTTTTTTTTTTTTTTTTTTTTTTTTTTTTTTTTTTTTTTTTTTTTTTTTTTTTTTTTTTTTTTTTTTTTTTTTTTTTTTTTTTTTTTTTTTTTTTTTTTTTTTTTTTTTTTTTTTTTTTTTTTTTTTTTTTTTTTTTTTTTTTTTTTTTTTTTTTTTTTTTTTTTTTTTTTTTTTTTTTTTTTTTTTTTTTTTTTTTTTTTTTTTTTTTTTTTTTTTTTTTTTTTTTTTTTTTTTTTTTTTTTTTTTTTTTTTTTTTTTTTTTTTTTTTTTTTTTTTTTTTTTTTTTTTTTTTTTTTTTTTTTTTTTTTTTTTTTTTTTTTTTTTTTTTTTTTTTTTTTTTTTTTTTTTTTTTTTTTTTTTTTTTTTTTTTTTTTTTTTTTTTTTTTTTTTTTTTTTTTTTTTTTTTTTTTTTTTTTTTTTTTTTTTTTTTTTTTTTTTTTTTTTTTTTTTTTTTTTTTTTTTTTTTTTTTTTTTTTTTTTTTTTTTTTTTTTTTTTTTTTTTTTTTTTTTTTTTTTTTTTTTTTTTTTTTTTTTTTTTTTTTTTTTTTTTTTTTTTTTTTTTTTTTTTTTTTTTTTTTTTTTTTTTTTTTTTTTTTTTTTTTTTTTTTTTTTTTTTTTTTTTTTTTTTTTTTTTTTTTTTTTTTTTTTTTTTTTTTTTTTTTTTTTTTTTTTTTTTTTTTTTTTTTTTTTTTTTTTTTTTTTTTTTTTTTTTTTTTTTTTTTTTTTTTTTTTTTTTTTTTTTTTTTTTTTTTTTTTTTTTTTTTTTTTTTTTTTTTTTTTTTTTTTTTTTTTTTTTTTTTTTTTTTTTTTTTTTTTTTTTTTTTTTTTTTTTTTTTTTTTTTTTTTTTTTTTTTTTTTTTTTTTTTTTTTTTTTTTTTTTTTTTTTTTTTTTTTTTTTTTTTTTTTTTTTTTTTTTTTTTTTTTTTTTTTTTTTTTTTTTTTTTTTTTTTTTTTTTTTTTTTTTTTTTTTTTTTTTTTTTTTTTTTTTTTTTTTTTTTTTTTTTTTTTTTTTTTTTTTTTTTTTTTTTTTTTTTTTTTTTTTTTTTTTTTTTTTTTTTTTTTTTTTTTTTTTTTTTTTTTTTTTTTTTTTTTTTTTTTTTTTTTTTTTTTTTTTTTTTTTTTTTTTTTTTTTTTTTTTTTTTTTTTTTTTTTTTTTTTTTTTTTTTTTTTTTTTTTTTTTTTTTTTTTTTTTTTTTTTTTTTTTTTTTTTTTTTTTTTTTTTTTTTTTTTTTTTTTTTTTTTTTTTTTTTTTTTTTTTTTTTTTTTTTTTTTTTTTTTTTTTTTTTTTTTTTTTTTTTTTTTTTTTTTTTTTTTTTTTTTTTTTTTTTTTTTTTTTTTTTTTTTTTTTTTTTTTTTTTTTTTTTTTTTTTTTTTTTTTTTTTTTTTTTTTTTTTTTTTTTTTTTTTTTTTTTTTTTTTTTTTTTTTTTTTTTTTTTTTTTTTTTTTTTTTTTTTTTTTTTTTTTTTTTTTTTTTTTTTTTTTTTTTTTTTTTTTTTTTTTTTTTTTTTTTTTTTTTTTTTTTTTTTTTTTTTTTTTTTTTTTTTTTTTTTTTTTTTTTTTTTTTTTTTTTTTTTTTTTTTTTTTTTTTTTTTTTTTTTTTTTTTTTTTTCTTTTTTTTTTCTTTTTTTTTTTTTTTTTTTTTTTGTTTTTCAATTTTTCTCTTTTTTTATTCTTTTGAACCACTTTTACTCTACTAGTAAATACCTCTTACAATGATGATAATGTCTAATCACACACTTGAGCATTGCTTGTCCTCAAGCAAATCCAGAATTTTAGAAAAAACATTCCTTGACGATCAAACTATCAAAACAAGTGACGAGTATCAAAAAGAAGCAACACCAAGCATGTCAAATGACAAAAGGCGGGTGAAGCAGTTTAATCTTAAATGAAAACCCGAAATGTTTGACAATACCTGAACAATCCGCAAGCCTCGATAACACAACTAAGCACAAGTGAAACAACTGAACTATCAATATCATTCTACTCCAATAAACTTATTTTTGGGTTGAATATATGAAGAGTCACTCATAGCTCGGTCGTGATGTATAATATCTTACCATAGGCTTGAACAAGGATCATAACTCCACCGACATGGCGTAAGCACCAAGTACATCATCAAAATAGGCATAAAGGACGGGTGTATAGTTAAACTAAGGCTATGTATATGAATATGTACAATGGAATATAGGGATTTAGGTTAGTGAAGAAATGGAAAAATGAAAGGTAAATGATATATATGAAAATGTACAAAATAGTCTAATTTAACCCATACCATTGATTGCCAACAAACCACCAACCCATAAGATGCCATCCCGAGAACACACCTCCAAAGTAGCCAAGCAAAACCCAACACCAATGTGGTGTATCAACTTCAAACAACTTATAATCCACTAAATCTTCCGTGTAAAGATACAACAAATCTTCTAGACATATAAAAATTTGAGAAATACCTACTAGTAGCCCAAGTTCTTTTTCTTCTTCTTCTTTTTTTTTATTTATTTTTTTTTTCTGTTTTTCAAATTTTTCTCTTTTTTTATTCTTTTGAACCACTTTTACTCTACTAGTAAATACTCTCTTACAATGATGGATAATGTCTAATTCACTAAACTTCTTTATTTGAACAATCCAAGATATCCTCAATAACTTGACCAAATGACGTATTCCCATAGACAAGAATAATCCACTAGACAATCCACTGAAGCTCTCCCAAACCGCCCAAACAAACCAATGACAATCAACGGTCCCCCAGATTAGACTATCGATATAAAATGATACAATTGGGTAAAGTTTACATGTGTGAGTGGATATATACAATGGAAGAGGCTAAGTTAAAGGAATGTATAAGTGTATGAAAAGTTAAAAATGTATGTATATGTATATAAGTGTGTATAATGGTATGTATAGGGATGTATGAATATAAAAAAGAAAAGTGAAAAGATAGAAAGAAAAAGTATAAGTCAAAAGTGATCTCACTGCGGTCTCGTAACGATCAACAAGGCCAAGTTCTAGAATCAACACATCACCGGCACACTCATATCAAGAGAAGAACCCGAAAATGGAATGGATTAACCTCAAACTTGTACATCCTAGTGCAGAGTTCGAAATGGAACCCTTACTCCCGAATAAATCCAAGAGCCTAAGAGAGGGACAAATTTACAAGGCAACCAAACCAAAACCATTCACCTACCACAACTAAATATAAAATGATGAAATCTCACAATTTGGTGTTTTGGATATATTTGAGTATGCAAGTAATGTTATCAATCCCGAAGGATTAGCCAAATAACCGTTCAGAACACACTTCGCCAATTAAAAATTTTTGCCAAGGAAAAATTTTGTAGTAAAATTGCTTATTAAGTATCATAATTAGGTGACAAAAGCAATTTACCACAAGGACAAGTTTAACTCAAGTTTAAAAACCATATCAACTTCCATCATCTCACCAAACTGAAAACACCAATTTCAAACATGCACGTCACAGTAAAGAGCTCGAAAAGGAGACTCCTACCCTCAGATAAAATCTGAAGGCCTATGAGAGGGATACATCAACGAAACCAGTAGAAATCTCAAAGGCAAAACAACAAAAGCGATAAAACCCGGTAGCTTAAACCTATTTGCCACCCCCCCACACTTAAGATGGACAATGCCCTCAATGTCCATATTCGGTCAAACAAAGGTAAATAGGGGTAAGCAACATAGAAAAATTAAGAGCACATACCGAAACAAGGACACATTCCGTTTTAAAACAAGTTAGTCGACCCCGTGTCACAAATTGAGCTTCCTAGAAAGGAAGAACACTTTGCTTGGTGGGAGAAACAACTTGTGACAAAACGGAAGGTGCGAGAGTTGTGTGTGTATCAAACATACCAACAACAAAAATGCGGCGCTGAACTTACTGCCAGCATATGCACACCATCACACATTCAACACATTGATGCCATAGAATAGAGATGAGAAGAGAATCCAAGGGGTTCCCCCCACACTTGTGTTGCGCTATAGCTATCAATAACCTGGTCACATTTGCATCACAAAACAAACCATAATAATTCCAAGCATATCCTTATTCCTACTGTTCATGCAAACAAACCAAAAGAAAAGGAAAAATTCAAAGTACAATGTTCCATCACCCCGAAGGGTGGATACCAAAGGAAATAAGTATAAAGTACAGTCATCCAGAAAATCAAGCCATAAAATCACCATATGGTTCCATCCCACGTGACCAGATGGGAACCATCATCAACATCATCACTATTGCTGCCCGTGATATCCATGTGAGAAACTGGGTGGAGCAAAGAGGTCTGTCACCCAATTACGCTCCTCCTCCTGTCCTGAGCTTGAGCCACCATAACCACCACCTGTCTGATCTCCTGCATGTTCAGATCCACCAGCAGCAAATCCTCCCGAACCGCTAGCAAAATCGGCAAATCCTGAACCAGTACCTGCAGTAAAACTAGGCATAGAAGATGAAATACCAGCATCACCACCCGTATATGTGCCAAACTGCACCGGTGATCTAGGAGATCCTCCCAAATTATGGGGTCGAGGAGACATATTCCCTGAGGTAGGCCTAGGGTATAATGAACCGCCTCCCTGCCTATACTCAGGAATGTAAATGGGTGGTGGGCTGAATGCAGGAATAGGGTCCGGTCTGACCAACGGCTCTCCCGTATACTGGGAATGCCACAGCGGCTGATAATAGTCCACAATATAGTTCGTGTGAGCCTGCTGTGAGCCCAACCATGACATTTCCTCGTCCATCCTGCGCTGATATACATCAAACGCCTGCCTACTCGCCCGCTGCCCCTCAACAATATTCTGGAGCTGGGTCCCTATCTTTGTCAACTCAAAAGCACGACCTCTCCTCCTCTGGGGCTCCTGAGGAGCATCCCCCATCTCAACATCCTCAGCTTCCTCCACAATTGGAGGCGGTGCAGCAATCACACCCGTATCATCCAACAACCTAGAGTTCTGGCCCTTCGCCATCTTCTTCACAATTTTCCCCCTCGCCAACTCGTTCTCAGTAAAGCTCTCCTGAAAAACCTGGGGAGAAAGATCTGACTGACTGTAACAACCGGCAAAAATCCGGGCCAATTTAAACTTAAATGAATTATATTTTCTGTAACATTCTCGAAAGAACAAATTAAATAATTTAGTTCTTTTATATATATGTTGATATACATTCTGTCAAATCTTTAAAATGCGTAATATTATTTACTTTGCAATAAAATAATGAGAAATAAAAATATTTACTTTATACCATTTACGACTTATAGAAAATTCATGAACATCTAATTGTATAAAAATATATACAATTACGAACTAACAATACACAACTCGATTAAAAACTCAAATGAATGGCCTACTTAAGAAGGCTCGATGAATAGTAACCGTATTTGTGAATAGTGCCATATTTATGAATAGTACCGTATTTGTGAATAGTACCGTATACGTGAATAGTAACCGTATATGTGAATAGTAACCTTTTTATGAATAGTACCATAATTATGAATAGTGACCGTGAATAGTTACTATGAATAGTAATCACGGTAAATAGTAAAGGTAAAAAGTAAATTGTAAATAGTAAAGGTAAAAAGTATATTCCAAAGAATATGCTAAGGCATATTCCCAGAATATGCCAAGGCATATTCCAAAGAATATGCCAAGGCATATTCCAAGAATATGCCAAGGCATATTCCAAGAATATGCCAAGGCATATTCCAAAGCATATTCTAAAATTATTTTCTATAAATAGCGACTTCAGTTTAATTATAAAACTCACACCATTTATATTTCACTTCTAAAAATCTCTCTTATAATCACACAAAACTAAGTACGTCTAAGTGATCTTCTGCTACAACACTAAGGTAGTCAGGGATACTTTCAAAGCTCGGAAATTTACGTTATCATTTGTTGTGTACTTTTCCGAGGTTAATATATACAAGACTGTTATTTGTTACACCTAATTGCCACTACAACCAAGGTGAGTTTCCATGTTCCCCTTTTCAAACTCTTTTATATATTGGGGCTGAGATACATGCAAATAAAACTGTTTGTTATACTTATATGTATATTTACAAAATTATATATATATTGTATATATTTTGTAACTCCGCTTTATTTATTTTACCTTCGGGGTAAAATACAAACTTTATATATATATATATGGATTACAAATTTTATATAATATGATATATTATATAACTCACTTTCTTATTTTACCTTCGGGGTAAAATACAAACTATTTGCTTTATGATGAACACAAGTACTTCAGATTTGTATATATTGGTTGATTCTAAGTTGTTCTGTTCACTCAAAGTCTTTTCTATCATGACCGATTAATTATGGTAACATAAACGTGGGTATATTGAATAGTACTATTGGGGTAGGCACCCCCATTCGTGTTGGTCATACCAACTGTATACGGATGCTTTATATTTGGAAAGCTTAGGGTACCCTGAACAAGGTACCTACTTAGAGGCAAACAAACTTACTTTTGTCTAGTTTCGGTTCATGAGCTTAGAATTTTATATACAGCATCTACTCTTGCTTATGTTTGATCCATTGTGTGATCAAATGGTTACTTAAGTCTTGTGGTTCATACACTGTATTTTATTAAAAACATATGATACTCTTTGCTGATATTGTATCATAACAACTTGACATTGTGGTAAGACAATGGTCACACTGAACTCTATTTTTCTATTAAAAACCTATGATACTCTTTGCTGATATTGTATCATAACACTTGATATTGCGGTAAGGCAATGGTCACACTGAACTCTGGTATTTTGAAACCTATATTTTCTATATGAAAAACTTATGGAACTCACCAGTTTTATGAAACTATATTTTCTATATGAAAAACTTATGGAACTCACCAACTTTATGTTGACGTATTTTAGCATGTATTCTCAGGTAACTAGACGATACTCTATACATGGGACACTTTCCGCTGCATCCAACATACTGGACCCTGACCTACCCTCAGATTCTAGTAAAGACTCATCAATTTGCTAAAGTCTCAGTCTACTGTTTAATATTGTTTAATATTAAATAAATGTTTTCAAGATTAATATCTTTCATAAATTGTAATATAAATTTGTGAACAATGTTTTTATATAAATGTATTTTAAAACGACAACGTTTTGTGTCGTTCAGTATATCTTGTGTTGTGAATCCATGTACGTCATATTCCGTCTAGGGCGGGGTGTGACAGATTGGTATCAGAGCCCAAGTTATAGTGAACTAGGTTGCAAATTGACGGACCTAGACTATAACCCTACTTAGAAAAGCCCTTACGCTGGTTACCTAGTTATATATAAAACTTAAAATATGCATCATTTACGTATCAGTGTTTACTGGGAATTATATCAGAAAATAAGTATAGTAAACTGGGTTGTATACTTATGAACCTAGACTATGATCTCACATAGAACAATATCTATGTACATGCATATCTCTACTGGCTGTAATTTCTACTTGATTACTTGCTATATGATACTTTATAATAGCATATGGAGATATTTAACGAATGTGACTCAAGGCATTGTAATATATAATCCTAATAATGACTGCAGCATTATTATGATCGTATATTAGAATATCTTAAGTTAAGTGCGTTAAATAAGGAAGTATGCTAGTATAAAGCCTTAGGATTTAAGATTTTGATATTATATAGAACGCTTATATATCAAAGTTAAACATGTATTATATGCATATATATGTATATCTCTGAATATGATAATAGAACTATTGGAAATATTCATGTACCCCCACAAAGATTTTGATGTCTACAAGTGCAAATATCATAATTATTTTAAGAGTTAATTTCAAAATCGTCCTTGTGGTTTTACCAAAAAATCACGTTTCATCCTTTAAACTTCAAAATGACACTGATAGTCCTTTATACGCGGATAATGGTCACGTTTCGTCCTTTAGTCGACCGTATAAAGGACGAAACGTGTCCATCATCCGTTAGATTAAAGGACGAAACGTGACCATCATCCGTTAGATTAAAGGACGAAACATGACCATTATCCGCGTATAAAGGACTACCAGTGTCATTTTGAAGTTTAAAGGATGAAACGTGATTTTTTGGTAAAACCACAAGGACGATTTTTGAAATTAACTCTTATTTTAATATATACTTGCACTCATATGCCCGTGATCAAGTAGACCATGTCTACTGTTCAAAGATGCTCTTTGAGATCACGACGTCTGAACTAATATGATTCTATAAATAAAGAGTCATATCTCTTCGTTGAATATAACAAGAAAAGAGTAATACATACTTACACACACGACTGAGAGAAAATAAAAATAGTCTTATTCGCTTAGTTCGAAGCAAACCTGTTGAAGGATTCTTAGGCTGTGAAACTTGAAAGTTTTCCTTTATTGTGATTGCTTTCTTGATCGGTAATTTAAAATCATATCGATCTTTTGCTTCCGTTAACAGTATTTGGGTACTCTAGAAATACCTTCAAGAATAATTTTGACATAATAAAGCCACTTACATAACATTATTGATTTACGCAACAATATAGTGTTGACTACAGACAGAATTAGATTGGATAGTTAGAAACTGAATCTCTGATATAAGAAAAATAATAATCGTAATAATCATAATAAAAATAAAATAAAAATACATATATCCCTGTAATAGTTGTCTCTCAGGGATAATGAGCAATTCTACTTTATAACATAACCACCAATCAGTGAATACAAAAGATCACATATTTATCTATTCACTGCATACTTGTTAGTCCCAAGTTTAACCCAATGATCCTTCAAGTCAATTGGATAATCGATATCGTACCCTTCTAACAACAATTCCTCTATGACCTTTGTGAATGTACCACCACCCATTCTTCTCCCCGGCAACCTTACAATATGACTTTTCCCGACATATGTTGGTAACGGATACATGGAAAGATCAGCTGTACAACAAATGGAGATCCATCCCTCTGTAGTCCACCCGTGACAGGTCCTAGGTATTCCTGTGCATGAGCATATCGGTGTTGGTATCTCTGATATGTCCATTTCTTCTCCAAATACTACCAAAGTAGTATTAGGTTTCACAAACTGGTAAGGCCTTCTTGACCTTACATTTCTTTGGGCTTTCGTGGACAATACCTCTGCGGACCTTTTCTTTCGACTATAAAGCTTACAAATATAAGCCCATGAGTCTTCTACAAGCCTCTCAAACTCGGGTCCATGATTCATTATAGTATCAATTGGTTCCACCCGTTTCGAGGCTGAGACCTCATAATATGCGTCACTAATTGGATTGGGGGATAGTGTGGGCGAGTCTGACATTGGTCGTTTTCCTGGTGCCCTGTTACCCTCCTCAGAAGGTTCTGGTTGGAATGTTGGTTCTGGTTGGAATGTTGATTCCAACTGGAATGTCGGTTCTGGTTTATCGAAGAACCAGTTTTGATATAAAGATTCCATTGGAATTGAAGATGAAACTCCATGATGTACTGCATTAACAAGAGTTGGGAACAATGCACTGACATTTTCTGTTGGGAGTTCTAGCTGAGATGTCGGTACTGTATTTTGGAAAAGCCAGTCTTGGCTAAAATCATCGATTGATGTTCCCCATTCACTAGTACCAATCATCGGGTTTTGCCATGCGTCCATGACTCTCTTGAGTTCTTCTTATCTACAATAAAAATTTGTCAGACAACTGACATAATACACAAGAAACATTCTCAACAATACTATCCTGGACAACTTAAGATTTTATTTATTAAATAACACATCATTT
Source organism: Erigeron breviscapus (assembly GCA_034093135.1). Taxonomy (NCBI): domain Eukaryota; kingdom Viridiplantae; phylum Streptophyta; class Magnoliopsida; order Asterales; family Asteraceae; genus Erigeron; species Erigeron breviscapus. The sequence goes on along the minus strand of CM067169.1, from coordinate 148,358,304 downwards.
ATAACAGATTCCACATATTTCTATAAAATCCCTCTTGACTTCAAGAATTAGGAGTTCTGTCAGAGCTCGACCCTGACAGGTTGCTTCCACCAGCAACATTTTTCTCCTCGGGAGTTGAACATTAGGATCTTATTTTTCATCATCTTCTTCTTTTTCAGATGACATGACGAAAATGAATTTCTCCCTTTGTGAGAGATTATTTTCTTCTTGCTGAGCTAAGGCTTTTGCGAACATTTTATCTTCTTTTATTTGACGGTTCACAAGAATAGATTCTTCCTCTTTAAAAATTGAGATGAAATTTTTGCCAGCTTTTCATCTTCGCTAGTTTGCTTCTCAAGAAGGTTGGCATCCTTGTCTACCATCACCTTGTAGTCTTCATAGGAGATACCTAACATCTTGGCATCCCGCTTGATTCTCTTGACTCTATTGCTTTCCCTGGCCATTTTTTTTAAGATTTTCAAGTTCCTCTTGAGTCATTGGCCTTTTGCCCTTTAAATCGCTAGAAGAGGCATAGGAGTTTTTCATTGTCTTACGATAAACAAACAATATTAACCATTGGTGTAACAATTTCATTAGCTAGGCAATCATAAATTAAAAGACCAATATTTTATATAAACATATAAATAGTCACCATATTATTTAAGATGAATAAAAGAACAAAGGATAACATACCAAAGAAAAGGTTGTAGATCTTGAAGTACACACAAGCTGGTTATGAGTAGTTGACAACAAATTATCAGAAGAAGAACTAAGTGAGTTAAAGAGATATGGAAGAAAGATTTAGTGTGTATTTTTATTCCACAAAACGCGTTTCTATTATAAGGAAAGAAAGAGGGAGTGTGACTTGTAAGAACGGACAGGTGTCCAAAAGCCACGGTAATCTATAATTATTGTTACAGTGATGACTATCAATCATTGTTACAGTAATTAGTAATTACTGATATTTTTTTTCTAAAGATAAATTTTTAAACTTTACCATCCCTTTAATCAAGGTTGAGAGGCATTGAACAACTTGCTCAAAAATGCATGATATGCCAAGAAGAACCTCAACTTGTTTAATAAGTATAGAGAGTAGATCGTGTTATGGTGATCAAATGGATTACAAGAAGACACGTATTCATAACTGTCCACCCTGCAACATTACCTTTCTTCACTGCTTCTTTTTCAAGAATCACATCAATTGCTAATTCATCTTTTTGATCCCTAAATGGATTTTTATCCAAACTGCTGTTTCAGGAGTGATTTAGGTAATATTTACTTCATTAGGTCAATCATGATGGTTGAATTTAAGGACATGGACAAAAATCATCAATCAAAAAGATGTCGTTTTCTATAACTGGATAACAGTAGTGTTTTGACAAAATAATTTCAAGTACGACATCTAGTTGCTGGAAGATGACTGCTGGAAAGAACATTCACTACATGACGTCTTTATTCTGAACAACTGAAAAATTTTCTTCGTCCGGAAAGAGTTTAAAGTATCTTGACATTTGTCAAAACATTTTCCATACTAATTTTTGATTCTTTCAACAGATTCTTGTTGAGATGAACAAGACCAACAAGCCACCATTCATTTTAGTACTCTCATATGTAATGACTTGTCTGTAACCTTCAAATCTCTTTCTATGCCTCCTTACTACTCAAAAACCCTAAGTCTATAAAGGATAGCCTATACTCAGAAATGTGTTTACAATATTTCACTCCCTTTCACATAGACTCACGTAGCTCTCTTCAAAGCATAGTTAATCGATAGACCTACTATTACTATAATAGTATTTAGGAAATTTGAGAATTTAAATACACTCAGAAAGCTAGAAGGGTCGAATTATTTTAAGAATTTATTTTGAATTGATGGTAAGCAATTAACATTAGAAGATACAAATGAACTTGGTATTGAAAATTGTATCGATAAAAATAAGTGAGAAACGCACAGAGGAAGACTGATGGTAGTAATTGTAAGATATAGATTAAGAAAACCATTAATAAAAATAATAATAACAAAAATGGTGAAATCGGCCGTCCCCTGGAATCGAACCTGGGTCTAGGCCACACCCTTTCGCGCATCTAGCCAGCCGCGCTAGATGCCTAGTGTTATGAAGTTTCCGTTTTGAATAAATATAAGCGTATATTTTTGATTTTTCATATGATTTAACATATATATATAAATCTCGCATCTATCACAAAGGTTATAAAGTTAATCATTTTTCTTTAACATTTAATAATTAAATATTTGTAAAAGGTTAAATCAGGCTTTTATTTATAAATATTTTTGTTAAAATTTCTTTTAAGTGAGTAAATTTTATGCATAAAAGTCTACGAAATGTTTTGACTGTCAGTCTCATAAACTATAAATTTAAATAGTTATACATATCTGTAAGTGTCTTTCAGTAGATATATCAATAGTAGTTCTAGCAAAATTTCGGGACGAAATTCCAATAACAGGGGGAGAATGTAACAACCGGCAAAAATCCGGGCCAATTTAAACTTAAATGAATTATATTTTCTGTAACATTCTCGAAAGAACAAATTAAATAATTTAGTTCTTTTATATATATGTTGATATACATTCTGTCAAATCTTTAAAATGCGTAATATTATTTACTTTGCAATAAAATAATGAGAAATAAAAATATTTACTTTATACCATTTACGACTTATAGAAAATTCATGGACATCTAATTGTATAAAAATATATACAATTACGAACTAACAATACACAACTCGATTAAAAACTCAAATGAATGGCCTACTTAAGAAGGCTCGATGAATAGTAACCGTATTTGTGAATAGTGCCATATTTATGAATAGTGCCGTATTTGTGAATAGTACCGTATACGTGAATAGTACCGTATTGTGAATAGTAACCTTTTTATGAATAGTACCTATTTATGAATAGTGCCGTATTGTGAATAGTACCGTATTGTGAATAGTAACCGTATAATTTATGAATAGTACCGTATTTATGAATAGTGCCGTATTTGTGAATAGTACCGTATTGTGAATAGTAACCGTATACATGAATAGTACCGTATACATGAATAGTACCGTATCAATGAATAGTAACCGTATCCAGAAATCATATTTATGAATAGTGACCGTGAATAGTTACTATGAATAGTAATCACGGTAAATAGTAAAGGTAAAAAGTAAATTGTAAATAGTAAAGGTAAAAAGTATATTCCAAAGAATATGCTAAGGCATATTCCCAGAATATGCCAAGGCATATTCCCAGAATATGCCAAGGCATATTCCAAGCATATGCTAAGGCATATTCCAAAGCATATTCTAAAATTACTTTCTATAAATAGCGACTTCAGTTTAATTATAAAACTCACACAATTTATATTTCACTTCTAAAAATCTCTCTTATAATCACACAAAACTAAGTACGTCTAAGTGATCTTCTGCTACAACACTAAGGTAGTCAGGGATACTTTCAAAGCTCGGAAATTTACGTTATCATTTGTTGTGTACTTCTCCGAGGTTAATATATACAAGACTGTTATTTGTTACACCTAATTGCCACTACAACCAAGGTGAGTTTCCATGTTCACCTTTTCAAACTCTTTTATATATTGGGGCTGAGATACATGCAAATAAAACTGTTTGTTATACTTATATGTATATTTACAAAATTATATATATATTGTATATATTTTGTAACTCCGCTTTATTTATTTTACCTTCGGGGTAAAATACAAACTTTATATATATATATATGGATTACAAATTTTATATAATATGATATATTATATAACTCCACTTTCTTATTTTACCTTCGGGGTAAAATACAAACTATTTGCTTTATGATGAACACAAGTACTTCAGATTTGTATATATTGGTTGATTCTAAGGTGTTCTGTTCACTCAAAGTCCTCTCTATCATGACCGATTAATTATGGTAACATAAACGTGGGTATATTGAATAGTACTATTGGGGTAGGCACCCCCAATCGTGTTGGTCATACCAACTGTATACGGATGCTTTATATTTGGAAAACTTAGGGTACCCTGAACAAGGTACCTACTTAGAGGCAAACAAACTTACTTTTGTCTAGTTTCGGTTCATGAGCTTAGAATTTTATATACAACATCTACTCTTGCTTATGTTTGATCCATTGTGTGATCAAATGGTTACTTAAGTCTTGTGGTTCATACACTGTATTTTATTAAAAACATATGATATTCTTTGCTGATATTGTATCATAACAACTTGACATTGTGGTAAGACAATGGTCACAATGAACTCTATTTTTCTATTAAAAACCTATGATACTCTTTGCTGATATTGTATCATAACACTTGATATTGCGGTAAGGCAATGGTCACACTGAACTCTGGTATTTTGAAACCTATATTTTCTATATGAAAAACTTATGGAACTCACCAGTTTTATGAAACTATATTTTCTATATGAAAAACCTATGGAACTCACCAACTTTATGTTGACGTATTTTAGCATGTATTCTCAGGTAACTAGACGATACTCTATACATGGGACACTTTCCGCTGCATCCAACATACTGGACCCTGACCTACCCTCAGATTCTAGTAAAGACTCATCAATTTGCTAAAGTCTCAGTCTACTGTTTAATATTGTTTAATATTAAATAAATGTTTTCAAGAATAATATCTTTCATAAATTGTAATATAAATTTGTGAACAATGTTTTTATATAAATGTATTTTAAAACGACAACGTTTTGTGTCGTTCAGTATATCTTGTGTTGTGAATCCATGTACACGTCATATTCCGTCTAGGGGGGGGTGTGACACTGACAATCATCAGTATCAAAAATACCCATCCTTCTGTAGATCTGGGTAATAAAATGCCCCAAAACCAACTCCGAGTCGGAGTGGTTACACATCCTATCTAGAACAACCATGGGGGCCAAAGCAAACTTCCTAGGCGCCCCCTCAGAAAACAGCTTGATCAACCACAAGTCTGTTTGGTACGCCTTGTCCCAGTGAGTGGACCGCTGTACCAAAAACGTTACAATCATACGATGGAGCATTCTCAGCTTAACACTCCTAATCTTAGACACACTAACTGACCCCCCAGAAGGCCAGGCTTCACCCCCAGAAATGCGAGTCCAATATTGTGCAATGGACTCCCCTAAATTTCGCCGACTGTTCCTGTGAGTACATACCAGTATAGTACCCAAACTGAGCTATAGATATCTTCCTTTGGGTCCCCCCACAGTAAAATGAAACACACCTTTCCTCAAAAATGTCTTTCACCTTATGCAATTCTTTCGACAATTTTAGAGCTGAGTAAAACTCTAAGCACAACTCCCTATAAACCGGCTCCCGATTAGTAAACACATTTTGCCACAAATCACTAGTAACCACCCTATCACCAATTTGCGCCTCAACCCGAAACCATCTGTTTATATCCCCCTGAATACCAAAATGTTGAGCAGCTGTAGGGTGGAGATACCTTGGCGGGCACACAACCTGCTTGTGGAGAGAAAATAACTTATTGAGATAAGTGTTCTTATGTGGTTGCTTCACCCCTGTAAACTCAATCCATGTGTGCTTCTCATTGAGTTGTCCCGGCCAAAATTTGAGAGTAGGCGGCTCTACAGTCTTCCTATCAGCTTTAGCGGGGACCTCGGCGGTCCCACTTGATTGACCGACTTCGGGATTCTTACGTTTATCAACACCGCTAGCATCTCTTTTTGCCATGATGAGAATGAATGGATGATAATATAGAGCAAAAAGGAAGAAAGATGCAAGATTTGTGGTGGATTAATGGTAAATTTTCGATCTCTGGGAGGGTTTGAAAAGAGGCCGTTCGGTTTTGAATATAGAGAGAAATGAAGATAAGAGTTTTTGTGGATAAAAATTAAAGATATCTGTTAGAAATACAAAAATAGTGATAAATTGTAATTTAGTTTAGTGGACTTACTTGTAGTTAAGTCATAGATGAATGATCACTAAGGTTGAGGGGCTAATTGTGATAATTAGAATAATTGTATAGTTAGACTATAAATACCCCCTCACACCTTAGGGATCATAACCTTGATCATCATTTTTCACCAATCAGCCTGTAAAACACACACATTAATTCCAATCAGCCAATTTCACACACACTTTCTCTCTCAAAACACACACAAACACCAAGAACACACACTATCCAAAACCGCCATTGATGACGTGAATTCGGTGTTATAAATCGTGTTATTACATGTGGTATCAGAGAAAAACATCATTATGATGAAGATCCATAACTGAATTCAGTCACAAATTCATCAAAAATCACTGTTTTATTAAATTTTGTTCGAAATTTTTTTCTCACTGGTTCATCAAAATTCACACCTCAAATCACATAAAATCACAGTTATTTGTTCACCAATAGATTCGTGATAGTCATAATCATAATCCTGTCAAGTTTCAAGTTCCAATTCGATCTAAATCTCGAGTTTGAATTTTTGACATTTTGGCGCGAATTTAAGGGATTTGAATCTGTTGTGTTTTGTGTTGAATTTTGTTTATAGATTTGTTGCGGACGTGAAAACAATCAGTTTGCAAGTAATTTCAAGTTCTAACTCCTAGTAATTCAAAAGATATTGAAGCTTTTTGAAGTCGTTAATGGAGTTTGTGTTTAAAACTGATATGTTGATGAAGAAGATGACCTCAGGACGATCTGCACTAGGACGATCTTCACCAAGATCGTCTTAGCCTTTGAATTTTCATTTTTCATACTTTCTGCTTTGTTACTTGTAGGACGATCTCCTCAAGATCGTCTTGACAAGTGGTTGTGTGTGGAGAAGTGTTTGTTTGTGGCTAATTAATCCGAAAGGATTGGTTTGGTCAATTCCAACACTTGGAAAATTTAAACATAAAGTTTTTGGAGAAAGAAGACTCCAGGACGATCTTCACCAAGATCGTCCCAGTCTTCTGAACTTAAGACGATCTTCAACAAGATCGTCTCAGTTCCTTGAAGACCGTCCCAGTTTTTCTTCAAAGTTTTTTCTTTTCGTTAAAACACAAAGAACCTTAAAACGATCTTCATCAAGACCGTTTCATTTTCAAGATCGTTTCACAAAAACATTTCTCCAAGATCGTTTCTTTTCCATTAACAGAACGATCTTCTTTCATTCCTTTCATTTAACTAAACTTCAATCCAAAACGATCTTTTCTAGGACGATCTTACCCAGGACGATCTTACCCAGGACGATCTTACCCAGGACGATCTTACCCAGGACGATCTTACCCAGGACGATCTTCTCAAGATCGTTTCATTTCCTGATTTATTCAACTCTTAATTCAATTCAATTTTCAAATCAAATCAAATTCAAATGGCTTCTCGTGAAGCATTGGCATTGGGTTCAGATACAAGACCTCCAGTTCTCTACCGTGGTTCATATGGACTATGGAAGAAAAGATTTATGGACTATGTGGAAAGTCAAACAAATGGTCATATGATGAAAGATTCCATCCTTAAAGGACTTGCCGTTCATCGCCATCCCACTACTGATGCAATTCTAACTCATGATCTGTTGAATGCTGAACAAAAAGATCGAACAGCTGCAGATAACCGAGCTAGATCATGCTTATACAAAGCACTACCAGATGAAATCTATGGCTCAGTTGATTCTTATGATACAGCCAAGGAGATATGGGATGAGGTGGCTAGACAGATGGAAGGAGCTGACGTGACTTCGAAAGTTTTACAAAGCGAGGCCAACAAACAACAATCTCCGCACTTCTTCTACAAGTGCATTTCCCAAGAAGGAACACTATCATCCGAAGAATAATGAGCATGGTGAAGCATGTGGATCAAAGCATGGTGAAAAGAAGGAAGCTTATGAGAAACAAGTTGTTGAAAAGGGTAAGGCATCAGACAAAAAGTGCTACAATTGTGGTGTTCCTGGACATTTTGCTGTTGATTGCAAACAACCTCGAAAGCGGGACTATGAGTATTACAAGCAGAAGATGCTGTTAGCCAAACAAGTTGAAGCAGGACATGCATTGCTAGCTGAAGATGACAAATGGCTATTGCTCTCTGATGATGAGAATGAAGATCTCTCTGCTAATGTTTGTTTTATGGCGAGGTTGGCCAAGGACAAAGTCTTTGAAGCTGAAAGCACTGATGATGAATACCCAGATGATGAGGTAAATCTCGACTCTACTTTTTCATTGATTAAGGACAAAGAGTCTTGTAGATTAGCTTTGACTAATTTAACAACTCAGATCATATCTTTAACCAACACAAACAAAAAGTTGAAAAATAGCATTTCATTTTCTAAAAGTGAATTTTCAAAACTTCTTGAAGAACATTCAAAATTACTTTTTGAACATGATGCTGTTAAACGAGATTTTCAAGCATACAAAGATGAAATGTTGGTTAAAGAATGTGAGTTGAATGCCTCTCCTGATACTAAGTTATTACAAAAATGTCACAATCTTGAAAAGACCATTCAAGATCTTGAAAAGGCCAATCGAGATCTTGAAACTCAAAAGACCAATGAATGGCTTCGAGCAAATGCTAGACAAATGGATATTGATATTCTCAATAAAAAGCTCCAAGAAGCTAAACCAAACAATGTTGAACTCGAAAGGAAGATTTCTGATTTAAATCATAATTGTTTTCTTAAAGACGTTGAAATTGAGAATCTTGAAAAACAAGTTGAGGAATTTAAAAAGAATATACTTTTCTATCAAGAAAAGTTATACAAAGTTGAACAAAATCCTCTCTTGGATTTCACTGTCTATCTCAACAAGTCAAAAATTGACAAAGAGGATCTTCTTAACGGGTTGGGATTTGAGAATATCACGGCCATTACAAAAAGCCAAAGAGGAAATTGAACCCTTGTATGATGAAAAATTTCTTCGACTTGGTATGATACAACAATTTATTCGTCCATTGGATAACGAATTTGAGACTGATGAAGTTGAGAGAATACCAAAACATGAATTTTCGGTTAATTATGATGTAATAAATGATTCATATAAAACTAAAGAATCTTCAATTTTCAAACTGGAAGAAATTGCATCAAATTTCCAAAACCAAGAATCAATCGGTAATCCACCTAAACCAACTCAAATGTATGTTCCAACCACATTTTTGGAAAAACAAATAGAAGGTTTACAACAAAAGGTGGAATCTCAACAAAAAGTTATTAATCACCTCAAGTCTCAAAGTCCGAATTCAGAGGATAAATGTATTGTTGTTGATACTAAGAAAGTTTGTAAGAATGTTTCTACTCAAACTGACTTAAATGCTTTAGTAGACCATTCAACTCAAACTACTTGTGATTCATCTACCAATATCTCTACTCAGACCTTGACTGATTCTCTTGAATGTACTTGTCAAAATGCTGCTACATTTTTAGCTGATAATTATGTGCAATCTGACTTATCTGATGAGGAACTTGCACATAGTTTAGTTTTGATATGGTACTTCTATAGGTTTTTCACATGCAACACTATTGATGAGTTAGTTGTTCACCCTAAGCCTAGTGCTAGTATAGGTGTTGATACTTCTACTCAATTTTCTTGTGAGACCAAAGATGTGTCAGTTCAAGTTGACCAAATTTCTGAGACTACCCATGATGTGAAGTTGGACACCAAGATTCCTGATTTTTCAAAACTCTCAAATGAATTTGAAACTAATCAATCTCTATTGAAATTTTCTTTTTCAAAAGATTTCACAAAAGATGATTTTGATAAATTCATGGAGGGAGAATATGTTTTTGATTCAGAAACTGAGAAAAAGATTGAATCTACCAAAATCAAAGTGGAATCTCAAAATCCATTGTCCAAAGCTCCAACTTCATATTACTCAAAGAAACGAGTTGAGTCCAAACTCGTCAAGAAGAATAAACCAAAGACCATTGAGTTAGATCCCGTGAAACATGTCAAAAAGGAACAAGCTGAGACCCCACACAGATCAAAGTACACCAAAGTGAAACTTCCAAAAGACTATCCTAATGCTTCTCCATCTAGCTCTAAATCTAGTTCTTTACCTAAGATGTCTAAGTCTAGCTCAAATTTGCTAACTAAGGATGCATCTAATGGTATAACTAGATATAGGGATAGATATGGATGGTTCTCTCATGATAAACCAAAGAAGCAAGAAGTTTCCTCACCTCCAAAAGATTCCAAAAAGATGAAAGTGTTTAAAACCCCTCGTTCTAATCTTTTTAGTTTCAATTCAACAGGTGGAAAGAGCATAAATAGTGATGCTAAATGGGTTGCTAAGTCTTTAGTACCTAAGATCACTAGTAATCAAAAGGATGTTGAAAAAAAGAAGAAAAGAAGGAGGAGAAAGGTTGTTAATAGGAAGAAAAGTGTTCCTATTCATTCAAACAATTCATCTTTGTTAAATAATGTTGAATGTGCCAAGGCAAGGCCTTGTGAGCTTGTAAACAATTTCAATTCCCGTACTCGTGTGGTTGATGTGAATGCTTGTAAACATGTTACTTTTAATTCTCGTGTGAATGTTCGTACTTTTTATCAAAATGTGCTTATTGATGATGTGCTTGTTAATTCTTATGTTGATTCAAAAGCATGTTTGAAAGCATATCCTAAGTTATATACCCTGCCTGTTTTAACTAACCATCAAGGACCCGTCTTCAAGTGGGTACCTAAAAACGGTTAAATGTCTTTGATTGCAGGAAATAACCATCTGTGTTTGGATACTCGATTCCGGGTGTTCGAAGCACATGACTGAAAATAAATCGTTGCTCAAGAATTTTGTTGAACGATTCATGGGAACAGTTCGCTTTGGAAACAACAATTTCGCTCCTATCTTAGGTTATGGGGACATTGAACGATATGGTATTGTCATCAAGAAAGTTCATTATGTTGAAGGATTAAGTCATAATTTGTTCAGTGTTGGACAATTCTGTGACAACAATCTTCAAGTTCTTTTTCGACAATCCCTTTGTAAAGTCCAAACTCTAGATGGAGTTGATATTCTGTGCGGTGATCGTGACGATAATCTTTTTACCGTCAATCTCGATGATAACCAACCAACCGATAATATTTGTCTCATTTCAAAGGCTACTTCAAAGAATTCTTGGTTATGGCATAGAAGGCTTTCTCACCTAAATTTTCAAACCATCAATACTTTGGTCAACAAGCATCTTGTTGAAGGATTGCCTGACTATAAGTATGAAAGTGAGCATGTTTGTCCTTCTTGTGCTATTGGGAAGATTAAGAGAGCTTCTCATAAACCGAAGAAATCTCCAAACTCTTTAGCACCTCTTCATTTGCTTCACATGGATCTTTGTGGGCCTATGAAGGTACAAAGCCGAAATGGGAAGAAATACATCTTGGTTATTGTTGATGATTATTCAAGATATACTTGGGTCAAGTTTCTTGCATCCAAAGATGAAACCACTCAGATACTGATAGATTTCATCACTTCTACTCAAGTAAATCTTCAACTTCCAGTTCGTTACATCCGTTCGGATAACGGTACTGAGTTCAAGAATGCTGTTTTTGATGAATTCTGCAAATCCAAAGGCATTACTCATCAATTCTCAGCAGTTCGCACCCCACAACAGAACGGTGTTGTTGAAAGGAGAAATCGAACGCTAGTGGAAGCAGCAAGGACAATGCTTGCTTATTCTAAATTACCATCCAATATGTGGGCTGAAGCTGTTGACACTGCTTGTCACACTCAGAATCGGTCCATCATCAATCAGCGTTTCGAAAAGACTCCTTATGAGGTTGTTAACAAACGCAAACCCAACATCAATTACTTTCATATATTTGGGTGTGTTTGTTACACTTTGAATGATCGGGAGAATCTTGGAAAGTTCGAGAAGAAAGGAGATGAAGGATATTTTGTTGGTTATTCCAAAACATCAATTGCCTACCGAATCTACAATCGCCGAACAAACACAATTCAAGAAACAATGAATGTGTGGTTTGATGAGATGTCGGGCATGATCTTTGAGCAAGAAAGTTTGCTACCAACAAGTAGTGATCCAAGTGCTTCAAGTACTTCTACAAGGACTTCTACCTTAGCTTCTAAATTCAAGAAGTTTCCAACTCCAACGAGTGATGAATTAGATATTCTTTTTGAAGAATTCTATCATTCAAAACCGATTCATGATGAAGAACCTCAAGTCATCGTTGAACCAATTCCAACCAATGAACCTATTCAAAACAACGATCCAGTTCCTGACAACATTCATGAATCGTCATCAAGTTCTCAAGAACAATCCTCTTCTAATGATTCTTCTCTACCATCCTCTCCTGATAATTCATCTCAAGTGAATGTTCAAGAATAACCTTCTCGCATTAATCAGACTACAAACCCATTGAACACTCCAAATGTGTATGTGCCACTTGACTTTGATCATCCAGCTTATGAAGAGAGAGTTCTACCAAGTTATGATTCCATCTCCCAACAAAAATCCAGTTTTAATGATGGTGATGTTGATCTTCAACAACAAGATCCTCTTCCTCATGCTCACAAGTGGACACGTATGCAGAAATACCATCCTACTAATCAAATTATTGGAGATCCACAAGCAGGAGTAACTACTCGTACTTCAGTAAACGAGTGTCTGGTTGCACTTTCTCTTAGCAATGTCGAACCCAAAACAGTCTCTGAAGCTCTTCGTGATCCAGAGTGGGTTAAGGCAATGCAAGATGAACTCGCACAATTTGAAAGACTGAAGGTATGGAGATTAGTTCCAAATCCGAGAAAAGATGATCCAATTGGAACAAAGTGGATATTCAAAAACAAAAAGGATGAGAATGGAGTGGTAGTAAGGAATAAAGCTCGACTTGTTGCAAAGGGTTATTGCCAACAACCTGGTGTTGACTTCGACGAAACTTTTGCTCCAGTTGCAAGAATGGAGGCCATTCGGATATTCTTAGCTTATGCCGCATTCCGAAACTTTACTGTGTTTCAAATGGATGTGAAGACTGCTTTCTTGAATGGTGACCTCAAAGAAGAAGTTTACGTTGAACAACCAGAAGGTTTTGTTGATCCTAAAAGGCCAAACCATGTCTACAGGTTAGACAAGGCTCTCTACGGTCTTAAGCAAGCACCCCGAGCATGGTATGATTCCTTAACTACTTTCTTAATAAGAGGTGGCTTTACCAAAGGCACAATTGACCCTACCTTGTTCATTCGCAAACAAGGTAAGCATGTTCTACTTGTCCAAATATATGTTGATGACATTATTTTTGGGTCGACCAGTCAAACTTTTTGCCGAAACTTTTCATTTCTCTATGGTTAATCATTTTGAAATGAGCATGATTGGGGAAATGAATTACTTTTTGGGTCTTCAAATCAAACAATTACCAACTGGTATTTTTATATCACAAGGTAAATACATAAATGATATGTTGAAAAAGTTTGATATGACTTCATGTTCTTCAATTTCTACCCCAATGGCTGCTCGAACAAACATAAATGCTGATAAAAATGGGAAACCATTTGACCAAAAGAGATATCGAAGTATGATTGGTTCGTTGTTGTATCTAACAGCATCTCGCCCAGATATAATGTTTGCAACATGTATGTGTGCTAGGTATCAAGCTGCTCCAACTGATTTACATTATCAAGCTGTGAAACGAATTTTTCGTTATCTGAAGGGTACACCCAATTTAGGTCTCTGGTATCCAAGGGATACTGGATTCAATCTAACTGCATATTCAGATGCAGATCATGCTGGTTGTAAGCTTGATCGCAAGAGCACTTCCGGTACTTTACAATTTTTAGGTGATAAAATTGTGAGTTGGTCTTCCAAGAAACAAAATTGTGTGTCACTATCAACGGCTGAAGCTGAATATGTGACTGCTGCTAGTTGTTGTGCTCAAGTTTTATGGATGAAGACACAACTAACTGATTATGGTCTGAAATATGATCATATCCCTATCTATTGTGATTCTCAGAGTGCCATTGCTATTGCAGTCAACTCAGTAAACCACTCTCGATCAAAGCATATTGATGTTAGATATCATTTTCTCAAAGATCATATTGAGAAAGGTGACATCGAGCTCTACTTTGTGGGAACTGACTATCAACTTGCAGATTTGTTCACAAAACCATTGGATGAAAAGAGGTTTAACTTTCTGATCTCCAAGCTTGGTATGTTAAATCTTGAACCTTAACTCTTTTTACATGTGAAGGAATTCTTGACACATTTCAGAAAAACAAAATACAAAATTTGAAAAGAGAAAATCAAATACAAAAATATAAACTTTCAAAAATAAACAAAAAGATTTTATTTATTTCAAATTGGCTTATACATACTTTGTGTATAACCCGTTCTTCAATGTATTATTTATTTTAGAGTGTTTATACATTCTAAGATCTTGTTGTTATACATATAGATTGATATAAGATAACAAGGAATCGAACGCCTTTGTGTACTTCCAAGTGGTCTTATATGAATATGTATGTGTAATAGCAGTTTTTGAAAGCAATTAACTGCGATCAATAAAGTTTTTCAAATACAGTTTTTTTTCAAACTCTCAATTGTTGATATGAGACGCGAAGGATCGAACGCCTTTATGTACTCCCTAGTGTTCTCATCTTGAACAATTGATTGAGTTAAATTTTTTGCTTAAAAGTTTTAATTGCCTCCAACTTGTTGATGTAAGATGCGACGGATTGAACGCCTTTGTGTACTCCCTAGCAGTCTTACTATGAACATTGTTGTTGAAGCAAAAATTTGTGTTTCACAATTGAAAAATCTTGTTCACATTAGACTCTCAAATTTTTCCACAAATATTACAACAAAGATTTTACTCATTTTTGATTTCACAAAAACTAATTTTTGCTCCACCTTTCTATGAAAAACATTTTGATCTATTCTTGCATAGATTAAGGAGGAGTTTGTGATTTCAAAAGACTTTTAAAACTTCAAATGTGTTTCAAACATTTTCATACACACGTTTGATGATTTTTTTAATACTTTTCAATCAAAAGAAGTTCGGTGATTAGTTTGCACATGAGCGATTAAGTTTTTCTCAAAATTTACTCCATGAACTTCATCATAGCCGATGAGTTCGAACCCCGGAGTATTCACTTCTTTCATTAGATAGTGAGGGTATTTTGAGTGATGTTGTTTTCGTGCAAATAGGATGGAGGGAGTAAAGTTGAAAAGTCAGAGGTTAAGGTGATATGTGAGAAAAGGGTTAAAAGAATTGATACCCTTCCCTAAATTCTCAAATATCCGGGTAAAACACGTTTCTATCGGATGTCATTTGTTGATATCTCGATATTGAAGAAGTCTTCATGGACCCAGTGAAGCAATGCACATCTTTACCTAACCACTCAAGTGTTTCTTAACAAATACTTGTTTAAATTCTCACGGAGATTTTCACATTTCTATTGACTCTTCATTTGGAAGATGTTGATATTGAAAAAGGGCGACACTCTGCTCCAGTCCCCGACTTCATTTGATCACAATGTGTCTAGAGCTATCTTGCTTGGTCATTAATTTGATCATTCTTCATTTGTTTAGGACACATTTGAGTCATATCTTTGTGATATTATTGCTTATCTTTGTGATATAGCCGGAACATTTGTAGTGATATCTTAATTGATATTCCACGATGATCGAATGGAAATCCTACCAATGCTAACATCTTTTCCAACGTTGAAAGTAGGTCTCATAATTACATTTATGTGATTATTGAGTTAACGAGAAGTCTAACAGTGACCTCGTTTTTCCCTAAAAGTCTTTAAGGATAATAGATTGTGGTTATCGAACGCTTCGGCTGTACTAACCATGATTTATATTCTTTTAAGCAATCTCGTGGTTGCAAAGCCGCAGATCGAACTATGTTAGAGAATTGCTTTGTGCATATCTCAATGATACATAGGAAATCCGAAAAATGTTATACATTCTATCGGTCATTTCATTAATCCTTTCGATTTTTGAAAATGCTAACGGATCATTCATATCCGGTTTCTTTTCTCATCACACAAACACAGAAAATACCAACACCATGATATAATGTTTGTACCAACAACTTTAATCTTACATTTTAGTCACCCCTAGGATTCTATGGGTTGGGCTAATGGTTTGGGTTGATGTTTTGATGGTAGACATTTCTCCATATGCATTTTTATGTTTAGATCATGTTAATTCACATGGACACTGTGGCTCCTGACCGGGGGCTAGGTGGGTACTAATTTAGTACATGGGGTCAGAAGGTCCCTATCCAAATACCTTTTTTTATTTCTTTTGACAGTTAATCAATCCATGTTTACATAATGACATTGGTTCCCAAATTTGTCATTATGAGGGGGAGAAAATATTATGATTGATTGAGTGATTGGGGAAGAAATAAGAATGATTGACAAGGAAAGCAAGGAGAAGAGTTTATGTTTGGTTGTTTTAAGTCAAAGTTTGTGATTGATTAGTTCAAAAGGTTTAAGGTTTAGGGGGAGAAAATTCTTTCTTTTTCTCTCTCAAATTTCAAGAAAGCACACACACTTGTTCGACTTCATTATTTTTTTATTTATTTTACTCATGATGAATGTGTGGCAACATGTTCAAAGATAAGAATGAGACCAAAGATGAAAGGATATTCACTCAAGATGTAACAAAAGTTCAAAGATGCTCCAAATAGGTGTATACTCATGAATTGAGGGGGAGCATGATTTCTTCATAAGAGACTTATTTAAACTTCATTCTGTGTCTATTCTACAAAGTGTTCAAAATGATATGACAAAGATCAAAACTGCAAAAAGTTGAAAGATTGGTTAGAAGATTCAAGTCAAAGAGGTAAAGCTTCAGAAGAGTCTTCATCAACTTACTTCATTCAAGATCTTCAAGTCATACAACAACACTTTATCAAGAAACTCCAATGCATAAATCAAGGGGGAGAGTTCATTTTAATGAAACTTTGAAGATTGATGTAACATCCCAAATTTTTCTTTACTAGTTGACTAATGCCGTTAGGTCAATATTGTGCGTGCCGTTAAGTCTATTCTAGATTTAACGCTTATATGAAGATAATGTGTGTTACGTATGAGGCATGTAAGCCTAAATGTCAATGTAGTATAAATGTGTGTAATATGAAGGTTAATGTCCATGTAGTGACATTTAATGAAGGATTAATGTTGTATATGGTCAATAAAGTAGTTTGTGACCAATAATGAAGGATTAGGAAGCTTAGGGGCTAGTTTTGACATGTGTGCAAAGTCAAACAGTCAACGGTCAACAGTCAACGGTCAACAGTCAAAGTCAATAGTCAAACAGTCAACGGTCAACAGTCAACGGTCAACGGTCAAAGTCAATAGTCAACGGTCAACAGTCAAAGTCAAACGTATTCAAAGCTTTCCATAGTTATCTTACAAATTCATGTATAAATACCATCTCAAAAGTAATGGAAAAGGATTTTTGAGCCCTAACCACCACTCATTGCCATAATCATTTCCTTGTTCGATTTCATCATCAAGTGTGTTTTGATCAAGATTTGCACCTCCTTTTATTTGTCAAGCACGGTAAACACATTTGTGATTGCTGAGTACTCCATTGAGGTAAGATACACTACTTTTGTCATACTGAGGGTGCAACAAAGATAGTTTTATAAACTATAACCTCCATAACGGTAATGTATAACCTATAATGTAGTTGGGTTGATATGGGAGGTACTCGGGGATTAATGATGATGATGCTTATGCCTAAATTGCTTCCCCGTAGATATGCTTATGATATGATATGCGATGTTTGATGATATGCTTAACGATATGTTATGATTAATGATATGACGAATGGTGATTAATGATATGATGTAACGATGTAATGATGTTATGTGCATGTATATGTGGCTTGTTCACCTAGAACACTAGACCTTTTTAGGTTGCCATGACACGTGCACGTTTTAAGGGCCCTAACGTGAAATGACGAAATATGATGTTAGATGATGACTAGTTTAGGATAAGAAACCTAAACTAAAAGATGACGTAAGCTCGAGCTAAATAGATGGCGATATGTAAGTGTTATGCATAACCCGTGCCCGTCCATGGAAGGGTACGTAGAGGTGGTTGCTCGGGTGGCTCCTTGCAACATTCATACGGGGCGAGTAGTTTCGGGTGGAGTGATGACCCACCTAATGTCATGAACATAACGGGCTACTCAAGGGTCGACATTGTCTTTCCTTAACGACGCAGATGGACCGTCGAAAGACTTATCCATCAAGTCGGGTGTGAGGTTTTCCCTTGAGGTCATATGACCGCCTACACACAAACTCATACCCTATATGGCGATGGTAACTTCGGTTACATATGATGTATATGGCGATAGTAACTTCGGTTACAACTTAACGATGACCTAGTCACAACTTAATGAGATGAAGCAAAATGATGAAATTGATTAGGCACATTTAGGCTCTTGAACTCTATGCTTGTATGTGATGTTGATGTGTTTATATGATGATATGTTATGCCTAATATGATGACTTAAAGCTTTCAAATGATGTTTTAATTGGACAAATGCTTTTAAATTAAGTGTGATCTTACTTAGCTATTCTTATAGCTAACACTTGTTTCTTAAATGTGGTTGTTCCCTCAGGTTTAGCTTGATGGACTAGTGATGCAGGACATGTGAGCTTGGGTAGATGCAATGAAGGAGCCTTAGCTACCCATAGACGATTCTTTCTTAGACATTTATTTACATTTCGTACTTAATGTCGAATTTATGTAGTAACGTGTGAAAGGTTGTTTAATGTTGGGCAACCGTTGGGTTTTCATTTGAACTATTGTTTGATATGGCATGTAACACCAACTAAATGCAGAAACAGAAATGTTTTTTATCGGTTTTGACTTTTACAGTCTTTACTTCCGCAATTTAACACCGTTAGGTGAAAGATTTTTGAAAACCCATATTTTTAAACGTCGGGTGTTACAAGTTGGTATCAAAGCATTGGTTTAAGTGACCAAAATTCGACTTATGCCGTAGGATTTTGGACTTAGACCGATGAAGACCATGTTAGGCTTAAGTAGGATGCCTAGCTTTGAGATGAAGTACTCTAGGACGGGTTGGGATTGAGTGAGAGTGTAGGATTAAGGCTATTTGATGTGTGTTTATTGATATGTGGATATGTGTTTTAGCCTTTATTCTTCCGTTTCTCGCTCCTCCGTCGCTAGTTATCCTATTGCTACGATAGAAGGTCCACGAGGTGAGGTGCCATTTCTCCAACTGAATTTGATAAGTGTGCGATGTAGTTTATGTGTGAATTGGTTGAAATGAAGGAAGGTTGGAAGAATAGATGAAATGGTATTCCATTAATGTCCAACCCATGGGGTTCGTGATATGGATCGTAAAAGAAGTGAGATGTATATATGTGAAGATGGTTGCGTGAATGTAGTTGGTGATGAGAAGGCGATACACAAATGCGGTAACGAACATGCAAGTGAAAGGATACAATTACATTTATGGTCCGGAACATAATTGCAAGCGTATCACGACGCGAGCGTGTTTGTATGGCCATGCTTGTGTTGACCGGTGTACAAAGTAATGAAGTTGGGGAGATTTCTATGTAGTGTGCCCCTATTTGTCGAAAGTAAACACCATGTAGCAAACTTTAATGACGTTAATGCCTCAAGTGCAAGGAAATGTGTGAAGATCGGTGAAAAGTTATAGCCGGTTAAATGTGTATGATGATTATGAAGTACATGAAGTTGAATGAAGTTTAAAGGTAGGTGAAGAGTGAAGTGATTGGTAGACAATGTTGTTGAGTCTACTAGTTCAAAGGACATGGACTTGAACCTGACAAGTAGAGTTAATGCTGGATATTTGAAGGGTGATAAGTAGGTGATGCACAGAAGGGTTACCGGGCACACGTATGAAAGGATATAGTTACAATTCCGGTCGCGAACGTAATTGTAAATGTATCACGACATGTGTGTGTTTGTGAGACTGTGTCTGTGATGATCCAAATGAAGTGAAGATGACAATGGTGGAACCATTGAATGGTATCCCATTTAGCCATGTGAAGAGTAGACACGTACGAATGCAGTAAAGGAGGACGAAGTTGAGGCAAGTAAAGAAGTCAATTCTACGGTGAATTCAACCCTTAAACATGAAACTCATCCATTCCAAGAGCACTATGATATGATGTGAGGTTTTATTCAAGCTGCTAAATGTGAAAGTAGTGCTTGGGATTAGGATTGAAGGTTTGAGTTCGTAGGGAATTCAATTAGAGGATGAAATTTGATGAAAGATGTGGCGCATACTTTGACTTATTTTGGATTTGCGACTCGCGTAGTTTTGATTTTGCTACGGGACGATGTGTGACGATTGCGACGAGTGCCTACGGGGAAGATTCTTCCTTATTACATGAATATAAAGGTGATGTTGATATCCTATATTTGTACGGAATCTTATGTATGACTGTTTCTTAAGATAAAGAGTTTTCCCTTAAGAAAGGAGTAAAGGGTATAATGGTGAACAATTATAGCTTCCTAAAGCATATGAAGTAAAAGCATTCAAGAGTATTTGATTCTGAATTGATCATGTTTTCCGTTTATGTGACCCACTAAAACAAGGCAAAGATTATACTTCTAAAGTCGAGCCTACTCGTAGTTTTGAGACGTTCTATAAGGTTCTCGGTTTCGTTGCGATCGTGAGGTAGAGCCTTCAGGTGATGTATGTCTAGTGTTACTTCCATGCAAACGCATCTTCCATTTTGTTCTCTGTTATAGGAAGAAGTTATTGTTTCCGATTGTGGGATCTATTTATCTTATAAGATGGATTTACAATGTTGCTACCCGTTTTTGATAATGAAAGTTCCGATGAAGTTATGCATACGCTCATTATGATGACCCTATTGAGTTTCTGAAAATGCCTTTATGATAACGAAAGTCCTTGTGTATGAAGTTAAGGAATCAAGTTTGGAGTATTCTCTAGATCGCTCAGTCGTCATGTTAGTGATGACAATATTGCCTAATCTAAGAATGACGTAGGACATCATATTTGTGTAGAGAGTGTGATTACGAATTTCAACTCGAAGAGGCTTAGTTTTAAATTCGTCAAAAGGAGTAAAGGGTATAATGATGAGAACAATTATAGCTTCCTAAAGCATATGAAGTAAAAGCATTCAAGAGTATTTGATTCTGAATTGATCATGTTTTCCGTTTATGTGACCCACTAAAACAAGGCAAAGATTATACTTCTAAAGTCGAGCCTACTCGTAGTTTTGAGACGTTCTATAAGGTTCTCGGTTTCGTTGCGATCGTGAGGTAGAGCCTTCAGGTGATGTATGTCTAGTGTTACTTCCATGCAAACGCATCTTCCATTTTGTTCTCTGTTATAGGAAGAAGTTATTGTTTCCGATTGTGGGATCTATTTATCTTATAAGATGGATTTACAATGTTGCTACCCGTTTTTGATAATGAAAGTTCCGATGAAGTTATGCATACGCTCATTATGATGACCCTATTGAGTTTCTGAAAATGCCTTTATGATAACGAAAGTCCTTGTGTATGAAGTTAAGGAATCAAGTTTGGAGTATTCTCTAGATCGCTCAGTCGTCATGTTAGTGATGACAATATTGCCTAATCTAAGAATGACGTAGGACATCATATTTGTGTAGAGAGTGTGATTACGAATTTCAACTTGAAGAGGCTTAGTTTTAAATTCGTCAAAAGTGAGTAAAAGTTAAAGGAGCAGTTGACATGTTATGTTGAAAGGAGCAAAGTTTTATTTAATGGCTAAATCCATGGTTGTGAGGCTATGGTGAGTGCTTGACTACGGCAAATTAGCTCAAGGTAATGTCCTTTGAGACAAGAATGTAGTAGAAATGAAGCATAGTCGGAAGAGGTGAGACGAACCATCATGAAGCAATACGTTTAAAAGTAAGAAAGATATGAATACGTGGGAAATGCTATAGCTAAATACGTGAGATTGACGTGGGAAATCGTGCTAGATGTAATGCTAGTGCGTAAGACGTGGGAAATCGTGCTAGTTGTAAAGCTAGTGCGTAATATGTAAGTGGTAAGAATATGTTGATAAAGATGTAAGACGTGAGAAAAAGTTGATTAAGATAATTATAAGAATATGTGAGAAAGATGTACATGTAATTTTAAGACGTGGGTTTACAATGTGACGTGAGATTTAATAAGATTTGTTGAGACGTGTGATTAAGAACGAAGGAAAGGCACAATTAGGAGTATATACTCTACATGTGCTAATATGAATACGTGTGACAAGTTTATGTGTGGTATGCCAATTTATGATATGAAGCTACGTTTAAGTGGTAAGTCTATGTTGATATGGGCGGGAAAGTCTTATCCTTCAAATGAATAGACTTCGTTGAATGTAAAATGAGGTGATTACCTGTTGTGATATAAAGATTGAATCAAAGAAATGCCGAAACGAATGAAATGTAAGGTGAAAGAAGAAAAGACTGTGTAAGAAGTTCAATGAGTTGGCCATGCTAAGTTGAAGAGACCATAAGTCTTGATAGTATACTCATCCAAGTAGTACAAGGGTGCTGATTTGAAGTCCAATTTGTGATGGCTAAATAACGAAGGAGATTGTGTGTGTACAAAAATGTGTGACTTGTACACAAGTCAAATCTGAGCACCGAGCGCAATATGGAGAGATGCAACAATCGGTTATTTCGAAGCAGAAATGTATTCATATGACGACTATGGATTGTGTGACAAAGTTGTATATATCCCCTTGGGGGAAATGATGAGATACTAGTCCGTGTAAACTAGTGATAAAAATGCTTCTTATCTCGTCACCCATGAGTATGCGTGCGCAGTGAATCTAGCTACTTTGTATATAGATGAAGTAAGTAGGGAGTTCCGTTAAATGTTGTATGGTAGAAGGTGTAGGACTCCAAGTTGTTGGATGGAACCCGGTGAAAAGCAGTTAACCGGTCCTGAAAATTGTTGAAGTTACGACTGAAAAAGTCAATGTGGCTAAAGAAGCTTTACGTGTGGCTAGAGAAAGGTAGAAAACATATGCAGATAAGAAAAGGAGACCGATTGAGTTTAAAGTTGGTGATTTAGTGATGCTGAAAGTATCACCATGGAAAGGAGTTATTCGATTTCGAAAGAAGGGAAAGTTGAGTCCACGTTTCATTGGATCTTTTAATGTCTTGAGACGCATTAAAGATGTGGCATATCAGTTGGAATTACCTCCAGAATTGGATGGAATTCACAACACCTTTCATGTATCCTACTTAAGGAAATGTTTAGCCGATGAGTCAAGTGTAACTCCCATTGAAGATGTGAGTAGTGATCCAATGAAGAGAATAGTGGATGAACCGGTAACGATACTTGGAAGAAAGCAAAAGAAGTTACGCAGAAAGGTGATAGATCTTGTCTTGATAAAGTGTGTTTGTAGTTGGTCGGATTGAGATCCTTGACCAAAAGTCAAAGAAGCTTCAAAGGAAGCAAAAGAAGCTACGTAGGAAATTGATTGATCTTGTGATGATCAAGTGGAAGCATAATCATGGAGAAAGTTTAACGTGAGAAACCGAAGCAGTAATGAAGGAGAAGTATCCGGGGTTATTCCTTCCTGATGAGATTCCGGGGACGGAATCCTCTTAAGGGGGAGGTAATTGTAACATCCCAAACTTTTCTTTACTAGTTGACTAATGCCGTTAGGTCAATATTGTGCGTGCCGTTAAGTTTATTCTAGATTTAATGCTTATATGAAGATAATGTGTGTTACGTATGAGGCATGTAAGCCTAAATGTCAATGTAGTATAAATGTGTGTAATATGAAGGTTAATGTCCATGTAGTGACATTTAATGAAGGATTAATGTTGTATATGGTCAATAAAGTAGTTTGTGACCAATAATGAAGGATTAGGAAGCTTAGGGGCTAGTTTTGACATGTGTGCAAAGTCAAACAGTCAACGGTCAACAGTCAACGGTCAACAGTCAAAGTCAATAGTCAAACAGTCAACGGTCAACAGTCAACGGTCAACGGTCAAAGTCAATAGTCAACGGTCAACAGTCAAAGTCAAAGTCAACGGTCAACAGTCAACGGTCAACGGTCAAAGTCAATAGTCAATCAATAGTCAACGGTCAACAGTCAAAGTCAAACGTATTCAAAGCTTTCCATAGTTATCTTACAAATTCATGTATAAATACCATCTCAAAAGTAATGGAAAAGGATTTTTGAGCCCTAACCACCACTCATTGCCATAATCATTTCCTTGTTCGATTTCATCATCAAGTGTGTTTTGATCAAGATTTGCACCTCCTTTTATTTGTCAAGCACGGTAAACACATTTGTGATTGCTGAGTACTCCATTGAGGTAAGATACACTACTTTTGTCATACTGAGGGTGCAACAAAGATAGTTTTATAAACTATAACCTCCATAACGGTAATGTATAACCTATAATGTAGTTGGGTTGATATGGGAGGTACTCGGGGATTAATGATGATGATGCTTATGCCTAAATTGCTTCCCCGTAGATATGCTTATGATATGATATGCGATGTTTGATGATATGCTTAACGATATGTTATGATTAATGATATGACGAATGGTGATTAATGATATGATGTAACGATGTAATGATGTTATGTGCATGTATATGTGGCTTGTTCACCTAGAACACTAGACCTTTTTAGGTTGCCATGACACGTGCACGTTTTAAGGGCCCTAACGTGAAATGACGAAATATGATGTTAGATGATGACTAGTTTAGGATAAGAAACCTAAACTAAAAGATGACGTAAGCTCGAGCTAAATAGATGGCGATATGTAAGTGTTATGCATAACCTGTGCCCGTCCATGGAAGGGTACGTAGAGGTGGTTGCTCGGGTGGCTCCTTGCAACATTCATACGGGGCGAGTAGTTTCGGGTGGAGTGATGACCCACCTAATGTCATGAACATAACGGGCTACTCAAGGGTCGACATTGTCTTTCCTTAACGACGCAGATGGACCGTCGAAAGACTTATCCATCAAGTCGGGTGTGAGGTTTTCCCTTGAGGTCATATGACCGCCTACACACAAACTCATACCCTATATGGCGATGGTAACTTCAGTTACATATGATGTATATGGCGATAGTAACTTCGGTTACAACTTAACGATGACCTAGTCACAACTTAATGAGATGAAGCAAAATGATGAAATTGATTAGGCACATTTAGGCTCTTGAACTCTATGCTTGTATGTGATGTTGATGTGTTTATATGATGATATGTTATGCCTAATATGATGACTTAAAGCTTTCAAATGATGTTTTAATTGGACAAATGCTTTTAAATTAAGTGTGATCTTACTTAGCTATTCTTATAGCTAACACTTGTTTCTTAAATGTGGTTGTTCCCTCAGGTTTAGCTTGATGGACTAGTGATGCAGGACATGTGAGCTTGGGTAGATGCAATGAAGGAGCCTTAGCTACCCATAGACGATTCTTTCTTAGACATTTATTTACATTTCGTACTTAATGTCGAATTTATGTAGTAACGTGTGAAAGGTTGTTTAATGTTGGGCAACCGTTGGGTTTTCATTTGAACTATTGTTTGATATGGCATGTAACACCAACTAAATGCAGAAACAGAAATGTTTTTTATCGGTTTTGACTTTTACAGTCTTTACTTCCGCAATTTAACACCGTTAGGTGAAAGATTTTTGAAAACCCATATTTTTAAACGTCGGGTGTTACAATTGAAGAATCAAAACCAAGATTCATATCTTCCGCATTTCAAAAGACAACTCTGATTCATGATTCAACTATTTTCAAAAGATTCAAAACACACACACACTCATTATTTTCTGTTCAAAAAGAACATTGAGAATCATCACATGATTTAACTTCAAGAAGTCCAAGACCAAGACTAAATCAAGTTCTCCAAAGACAAAAGAGAAAGCTTTGAAGACTTGTTTCAACACACCAATTGTCTTTTCCACCGGGCTCATCAAATTCATTCCTACAAGACAAGATAACACGTACTTCATTCATTACAATATATCACTAAGGGGGAGAATGTTAGAAATCCAAAAATAGTGATAAATTGTAATTTAGTTTAGTGGACTTACTTGTAGTTAAGTCATAGATGAATGATCACTAAGGTTGAGGGGCTAATTGTGATAATTAGCATAATTGTATAGTTAGACTATAAATACCCCCTCACACCTTAGGGATCATAACCTTGATCATCATTTTTCACCAATCAGCCTGTAAAACACACACATTAATTCCAATCAGCCAATTTCACACACACTTTCTCTCTCAAAACACACACAAACACCAAGAACACACACTATCCAAAACCGCCATTGATGACGTGAATTCGGTGTTATAAATCGTGTTATTACAATATCCCCTTTTCTTGCTTTTACCCCGCTCCCCCCGTTGACCAATCAATACGCCCACTGCGGCGCAGTGGGCTTAGGCCTTCCCTCACTGCGGCGCAGTGGGGCTAAATGCATTCCGGGTACGATACTTTTAACTGCAGCGCAGTTCCCATGTCACACCCCCACTGCGGCGCAGTGGGGATTTTCCCCACAAAATTTACGTGAGTTTAGGCTGCGTCGCAGTATCCTCTTCACACCCCCACTCGGAACTGAAGTTTGCAACTTTTTTCAGCAAAGCTTAGTCAAAATCCGTCCTTCGGCTACCTTGGATCAAGGGTAGAGATAGGAAGTAAGTCAAAGGTAGATCAACAAAAGTCTTAGTATGGGAAGAGTCAGAGCGAGGGGAGAGACTTTCTAAACGAAGGTTAGTCTAAGTAAGGAAATGGGCACTCTGCTCACATCGAAGTAACTGCTGTCTCCCTTATGGTCGACGTTCTCTCCTCCCATCCTCTCCTTAACAGTCGAGTGATTTCTCATTCTCTCTCCCTCTTTCTATAGATAAGCGGGTTCTTCGATCATTCTAATGAAATAGGTTCGTTAGCCGTGATTCTTTCACGGAGTTCTCGACCTAAAACATTGGTTTTGAGATCTGGTCATCTAGCCGTGATTCTTTCACGGAGTTCTCGACCTAAAACATTGGTTTTGAGATCTGGTCATCTAGCCGTGATTCTTTCACGGAGTTCTCGACCTAAAACATTGGTTTTGAGATCTGGTCATCTAGCCGTGATTCTTTCACGGAGTTCTCGACCTAAAACATTGGTTTTGAGATCTGGTCATCTAGCCGTGATTCTTTCACGGAGTTCTCGACCTAAAACATTGGTTTTGAGATCTGGTCATCTAGCCGTGATTCTTTCACGGAGTTCTCGACCTAAAACATTGGTTTTGAGATCTGGTCATCTAGCCGTGATTCTTTCACGGAGTTCTCGACCTAAAACATTGGTTTTGAGATCTGGTCATCTAGCCGTGATTCTTTCACGGAGTTCTCGACCTAAAACATTGGTTTTGAGATCTGGTCATCTAGCCGTGATTCTTTCACGGAGTTCTCGACCTAAAACATTGGTTTTGAGATCTGGTCATCTAGCCGTGATTCTTTCACGGAGTTCTCGACCTAAAACATTGGTTTTGAGATCTGGTCATCTAGCCGTGATTCTTTCACGGAGTTCTCGACCTAAAACATTGGTTTTGAGATCTGGTCATCTAGCCGTGATTCTTTCACGGAGTTCTCGACCTAAAACATTGGTTTTGAGATCTGGTCGTCTAGCCGTGATTCTTTCACGGAGTTCTCGACCTAAAACATTGGTTTTGAGATCTGGTCATCTAGCCGTGATTTTTCATGGAGTTTACTGCAGCGCAGTTCCCATGTCACACCCCCACTGCGGCGCAGTGGGGATTTTCCCCACAAAATTTACGTGAGTTTAGGCTGCGTCGCAGTATCCTCTTCACACCCCCACTCGGAACTGAAGTTTGCAACTTTTTTCAGCAAAGCTTAGTCAAAATCCGTCCTTCGGCTACCTTGGATCAAGGGTAGAGATAGGAAGTAAGTCAAAGGTAGATCAACAAAAGTCTTAGTATGGGAAGAGTCAGAGCGAGGGGAGAGACTTTCTAAACGAAGGTTAGTCTAAGTAAGGAAATGGGCACTCTGCTCACATCGAAGTAACTGCTGTCTCCCTTATGGTCGACGTTCTCTCCTCCCATCCTCTCCTTAACAGTCGAGTGATTTCTCATTCTCTCTCCCTCTTTCTATAGATAAGCGGGTTCTTCGATCATTCTAATGAAATAGGTTCGTTAAAGCCAATTGATCGAATTCTGTTTTAGATTCCTAATACACTCCAACCGGTGCAGAACTCTTAACCTTTCAGGTACAGATGCACGGCTCCAACTCCCTTTTTTACTTAGAAATATTTTAAGGAAAACATACCTCATTCCGCTTCACACCGAATCTGTACCTGCACTTTCTTGACAATACAAAATCAAATCTAACTAACAAAATGAAAAATAAAATTCAACTAAATTAGACACGGGTTGCCTCCCGAGAAGCGCTTAATTTATTTACGAGTCATGAGCTAGACTCGACCATCTTTCAGGTTTCTGGTTCAAAAAAGGGGATCTCCTCAGTTATCCCCTCATCCTGTTCCTCTTCCAAATACAACTTTAATCTATGACCATTCACAATAAAAGAACCATTTCCATCCCTTTTAAACAATTCAACATAACCGGACGGATAAACATGCTTAATCACAAAAGGTCCTATCCACCTAGAAGTAAGCTTAGGTTGTTTGATTTTAAATTTTGACAAAAATAACAATACCTTAGCTCCAACTTTAAACTCCTTTCTACGGATCCTTTTGTCATGGTATATCTTAGTTTTTTCCTTATAAAGCCTTGAATTTTCATAAGCTCCCAACCTAAGCTCATCGAGCTCATGAAGCTGTAACATTCTAAGTTTACCGGCTTCCATCATATCTAAGTTCAAGTTTCTCAACGCCCAATACGCCTTATGCTCTAGTTCAACCGGTAAATGACAAGTCTTACCATAGAGCAACCGGTATGGCGTGGTGCCAATCGGCGTCTTAAAGGCGGTCCTAAATGCTGTAAGTGCACATCTATGTCAATAGCAGTCTAGATTGTTTGGGCTTAAATTGTAATATGTCTTTGTATTGTGATTGTCATTAATGAACTTTGGATTATGCATAGAATACTAGAGTAAGTTTAAGTATTGAATGTGTAATTAATCTGCTTAG
The DNA here is from genome assembly GCA_034093135.1 of Erigeron breviscapus. Lineage (NCBI taxonomy): Eukaryota > Viridiplantae > Streptophyta > Magnoliopsida > Asterales > Asteraceae > Erigeron > Erigeron breviscapus. The sequence goes on along the minus strand of CM067169.1, from coordinate 148,329,292 downwards.
GAGAAATGCGACCTCGCAATTGCAGGGTCAATTGCGAGGCAATACTATGGGAATGCGACCCCGTATTTGCAGGGTCAAATACGAGGCTAGAGCTGGAATACGACCTCGCAAAAGTGTCGAGCTGGGCTGGATTTGCGAGGCCAGTAAGCTGAAGCCTTTTAGGGTATTCCTATAAATACCAAGACCCTAACCGAGATTAGGGTTGAACATTTGTCGAATTATCAAGCATATTTGTGCAGGTTAATAGGTCAAAGTCGTTCCGCTAGCCCGAAGAAGATCTACGAGGCAGCAGATGATATAGGGGCTTTGTTGTGAATCACCAGGTTATAGAGAGGGATTCCGCACCTCTGAATAACCAGAACAAGCTATTAACGATCCAACAAAAGGGATCCTACAAGTGGTATCAGAGCCTTTTGGTTTAATACCGGAAGGTTATAGCTTGTTGGTGATAGACAACATCGTTTAGGGTCGTCTAGCCGTGATTCTTTCACGGAGTTCTCGACCTAAAACATTGGTTTTGAGATCTGGTCATCTAGCCGTGATTTTTCATGGAGTTTACGACCGAAATCTTTATATTTGAGATCTGATCGTGTGAAACTATATTTGATTATGTTTTCCTCCTTACACGCTTTATTATGTTAAAGCCTTGTAACGATGAAATCAAGATCTGATTAGTTTTGCATGTGGAGGCAGACCCAGATTCGTGGCCTTTCAGGTTGGGGACGAATTAGGGTTTATGGAGAAGAAAAGCTGCTGTCGTTCGTTTAAGATGCTGATCAGAAGTTTTGCTACCTGGTTGGATTACGACCTCGCAATTGGTCTTCTGAATTGCGACCTCATAATTAGTCATCTAGTTTACGACCTCGTAATTGGTTCTTGAATTGCGACCTCGTAAAGAACATGTAAGATGCGACCTCGTAATTGTCCAGAAATTACGACCTCGCATATACAATTAGCAGCAGTTCTAGTCCACACACAGAAGAGGAGTTCTTATGCGTTTCAAGTTGTTTAATCAGAAGACTTTGATCACAGAGTTGAAGAAAGTTATCTGATGAAATAGGGTAAGTTCCCGCATATACAAAGACTCTTATGTTGTTGTTGTAAAAAAAAAAAGTCTTTTGGTGGGAAAAATAATTTTTGCCCAGGATCTTAAAATGGAAAAATCATGAAGATTCGAAATTTGATAACGTTCGAAAAATTTTAAGCCAATTTTCATCCATTATCGACGCGGATTTGGCGAAAATTTTTAGGAATTATCAAATTTTTCCTATGATCATGATATCCAAAGTTTACATGAAATTCAATGTTTCATGAGAACATATTTTGTGTAAGTGCACGTCTATGTCAATAGCAGTCTAGATTGTTTGGGCTTATATTGTAATATGTCTTTGTATTGCGATTGTCATTAATGAACTTGGGATTATGCATAGAATACTAGATTAAGTTTAATTATTGAATGTATAATTAATCTGCTTAGGAGAAATGCGACCTCGCAATTGCAGGGTCAATTGCGAGGCAAGCTATAGGATTACGACCCCGTATTTGCAGAGCCAAATACGAGCCAATCAAGAAATGCGACCTCACATTTATGACGGGCTGGGCTGGATTTGCGAGGCTAACTCGCTGGAAGTCCAATCGGGTGTTTCCTATAAATACCGAGACCCTAACAGAGATTAGGGTTGAACATTTTTTGAATTATCAAGCATAGTTGTGCAGGTTAATAGGTCAAAGTCGTTCCGCTAGCCCGAAGAAGATCTGCGAGGCAGCAGATGATCTAGGGGCTTTGTTGTGAATCACCAGGTTATAGAGAGGGATTCCGCACCTCTGGATAACCAGAACAAGCTATTAACGATCCAACAAAAGGGATCCTACAAGTGGTATCAGAGCCTTTTGGTTTAATACCGGAAGATTATAGCTTGTTGGTGATTGACAACATCGGTTTAGGGTCGTCTAGCCATGATTCTTTCACGGAGTTCTTGACCAAAAACTTTTGTATTGAGATCTGGTCGTTTAGCCGTGAGTTTTTCATGGAGTTTACGACTGAAATCTTTATTGTTTAGATCTGATCGTGTGAAACTATATTAGATTGTGTTTTCCTCCTTACACGCTTTATTATGTTCAAGCCTTGTAACGATGAAAATAAGATCTGATTAGTTTTACATGTGGAGGCAGACCCAGATTCGTGGCTTTTCAGGTTGGGGACGAATTAGGGTTTTTGGAGAAGAAGAGCTGCTGTCGTTCGTTTAAGATGCTGATCAGAAGTTTTGCTACCTGGTAGGATTACGACCTCGCAATTGGTCTTCTGAATTGCGACCTCGTAATTAGTCATCTAGTTTACGACCTCGTAAAGAACATGTAAGACGCGACCTCGTAATTGTCCAGAAATTACGACCTCGCATATACAAGCAGCAGCAGTTCTAGTCCACACACAGAAGAGGAGTTCTTATGCGTTTCAAGTTGTTTAATCAGAAGACTTTGATCACGGAGTTGAAGAAAGTTATCTGAAGAAATAGGGTAAGTTCCCGCATATACAAAGACTCTTATGTTGTTGTTGTAAAAAAAAAAAGTCTTTTGGTGGGAAAAATAATTTTTGCCCAGGATCTTAAAATGGCAAAAATCATGAAGATTCGAAATTTGATAACGTTCGAAAAGTTTTAAGCCAATTTTTATCCGTTATCGACACGGATTTGGCAGAAAAATTTTTTAGGAATTATCAAATTTTTCCTATGATCATGATGTCCAAAGTTTACATGAAATTCAATGTTTCATGAGAACATATTTTGGTGGCAAAAATTTGGAGGGAAATCAGAAGTACCTTCTATACCCTATCTTGGCATAAGAAGACCTCATCAGATTGGGCTTCCATTCAGATCTTGTTGTAGAGAAACTGGTTTATTTTGATCTGTGCAGCAGTCGAAGGTGTTTAATTGGGTATTAGGGTTTCGAATTCAAGAGAATTAAAGGTTTCAGCAACGTTTGCGACCTCGCGGGCTCGTATTACCTCATCCACTCTCAATTTACGACCTGGATAGCTAATTTACGACCTCGCCAGTTTAATTGCGACCTCGTATCTCGTTTGCGACCTCGTGAGCTCTTTAAGACCTCGCCAGCTCAATTACGACGTCGAGTTTGTAATTTGCGACCTCGTTTTTCTTTGCAACCTCGTAAACTTTTGCGACCTCGTTTATTATTTGAACAGTTCATGAACTTTGCTAGTTCGAAAGAGAATGACGTCTCAGTTACCCGCAAATTATCAAGCTTTGCTGAATCGATTAATTTTGATAGATCATGAAACTGGAAAGGCCAATTCACCGCCCAAATTGATAAGCCTAGATAGATACTTCAATTGAAAGGGCTTATGGGATGCACTCAAGGAGCATTGTGAAGGTGACGAAGATCTCAAGAAGAGAAAAAGGACTTGTTGAAGAAACAGTACTATGTTTTTACAAGTTTCAAGGATGAATATCTTGATGAGACGCTAGTTCGTTAAAGTCATTTGCTAGTTGAGTCGGCATATTTTGGGTACAATCTTGATTCAGAAGAAGTGATTGAGAAGTTGTTGGATTCCATTCCAGCTAAGTGGGAAGGGTTTGTTACATCAATCCAACGAAATCTCGAATTCAAAACTTGGACTCTGGATAAGATCATTCGAAAGCTGAGAGGTGATGATATGTAAAGGAAGTCAAAAGAAGCGGGCAGCAGTGATTTTGTTCAATGTCCGGAACTTTATCATAGCAAGCCTAGTATTGCTTCTGGAAAATCTCCAAGTGGAGGGATTAGTGCCATCTACAGTGGAGAGAATGACAAAGTAAAGATGTCAATGGATTCTGACAGCAACTTGATGTATGTAACTTCTCCGGAATAAGCCATGGTAGTGTATGATGGGGTTCAGAGTAGTAGTTCTCCAAGCTCGGGTTACACAGGGATGCCGATGAGCATAAGATCTGCTGAGGGACATTTGGGCATGCTCGCTTCATTTGTGTCTGCTCATGAGAAGTTACTTGGAGGAAAACTGACTGATCCTGATCTGGTTAGGGAGGATTACAAGCAAGTTGATCCTGATGATTTGGAAGAAATGGATCTGAACTGGCAATTAGCTATGCTAACCTTGAGAGTTCAGCGTTTCACAGATAGAACCAGAAGGAAGGTTATGGATGGCATAGTAGGGTTTTGTTTTAAATGTGATGGTTTTGGATATTTTTCAAGAGAATGTCAGAGGCCAAGACGGGACAACAATTCAGCTACAGGCCGTCAGAACTTCAATCAAAATGGTTCTATAGTGAGTCAGAATTCCGGACATTAATTTTCTAATACTGGGAACCGAAGCTCAGGAGAATCGGGCAACTCAAGAGCTTTAGCTGTTCAATCTGATGATATGTATAATTGGGGTTCGACTAGTGCCGATGTTCATAATCATGCATTCATGTCAAAATTTCAAGACCTTGATGAAGAAATGAACGATCTTGCTGATAATTCATTTGATCATATGGTATGTGCCAATGTTCATGGTAGTGTTCATCAGAGGGTAGAAGAGGAACCTGAATCATCAGAACCTGTAAGAGCCGAGAACGAAGATGTCGTTGAAGCTGAGACAAGCTCTTTGGGGCATCTAGAAGTTCTTGAACTGAAGAAATCACTAAGGAGAACTAGGGTTAGAGTTTCTCGATAGTGGATGTTCAAGACATATGACAGGTGACAAGAGGTTATTAACAGAATTTAAGATTGTTAAAGGATCTTATGTCATTTTTGCAGGTCCCAAGGGCGGAAGTATATCTGGTATTGGAAAAGTCGTCAATGGGAAAATTAAAATGGAAAATGATAGACCCAGAGCCAGTAAGGCTAGGTC
>CM067169.1:148230255-148323446 GCA_034093135.1 Erigeron breviscapus | reverse complement strand
TTGTTCTTTTGAGAATGTTACAGAAAATATAATTCATTTAAGTTTTAAATTGACCCGGATTTTTGCCGGTTGTTACAGTCAGTCAGATCTTTCTCCCCAGGTTTTTCAGGAGAGCTTTACTGAGAACGAGTTGGCGAGGGGGAAAATTGTGAAGAAGATGGCGAAGGGCCAGAACTCTAGGTTGTTGGATGATACGGGTGTGATTGCTGCACCGCCTCCAATTGTGGAGGAAGCTGAGGATGTTGAGATGGGGGATGCTCCTCAGGAGCCCCAGAGGAGGAGAGGTCGTGCTTTTGAGTTGACAAAGATAGGGACCCAGCTCCAGAATATTGTTGAGGGGCAGCGGGCGAGTAGGCAGGCGTTTGATGTATATCAGCGCAGGATGGACGAGGAAATGTCATGGTTGGGCTCACAGCAGGCTCACACGAACTATATTGTGGACTATTATCAGCCGCTGTGGCATTCCCAGTATACGGGAGAGCCGTTGGTCAGACCGGACCCTATTCCTGCATTCAGCCCACCACCCATTTACATTCCTGAGTATAGGCAGGGAGGCGGTTCATTATACCCTAGGCCTACCTCAGGGAATATGTCTCCTCGACCCCATAATTTGGGAGGATCTCCTAGATCACCGGTGCAGTTTGGCACATATACGGGTGGTGATGCTGGTATTTCATCTTCTATGCCTAGTTTTACTGCAGGTACTGGTTCAGGATTTGCCGATTTTGCTAGCGGTTCGGGAGGATTTGCTGCTGGTGGATCTGAACATGCAGGAGATCAGACAGGTGGTGGTTATGGTGGCTCAAGCTCAGGACAGGAGGAGGAGCGTAATTGGGTGACAGACCTCTTTGCTCCACCCAGTTTCTCACATGGATATCACGGGCAGCAATAGTGATGATGTTGATGATGGTTCCCATCTGGTCACGTGGGATGGAACCATATGGTGATTTTATGGCTTGATTTTCTGGATGACTGTACTTTATACTTATTTCCTTTGGTATCCACCCTTCGGGGTGATGGAACATTGTACTTTGAATTTTTCCTTTTCTTTTGGTTTGTTTGCATGAACAGTAGGAATAAGGATATGCTTGGAATTATTATGGTTTGTTTTGTGATGCAAATGTGACCAGGTTATTGATAGCTATAGCGCAACACAAGTGTGGGGGGAACCCCTTGGATTCTCTTCTCATCTCTATTCTATGGCATCAATGTGTTGAATGTGTGATGGTGTGCATATGCTGGCAGTAAGTTCAGCGCCGCATTTTTGTTGTTGGTATGTTTGATACACACACAACTCTCGCACCTTCCGTTTTGTCACAAGTTGTTTCTCCCACCAAGCAAAGTGTTCTTCCTTTCTAGGAAGCTCAATTTGTGACACGGGGTCGACTAACTTGTTTTAAAACGGAATGTGTCCTTGTTTCGGTATGTGCTCTTAATTTTTCTATGTTGCTTACCCCTATTTACCTTTGTTTGACCGAATATGGACATTGAGGGCATTGTCCATCTTAAGTGTGGGGGGGTGGCAAATAGGTTTAAGCTACCGGGTTTTATCGCTTTTGTTGTTTTGCCTTTGAGATTTCTACTGGTTTCGTTGATGTATCCCTCTCATAGGCCTTCAGATTTTATCTGAGGGTAGGAGTCTCCTTTTCGAGCTCTTTACTGTGACGTGCATGTTTGAAATTGGTGTTTTCAGTTTGGTGAGATGATGGAAGTTGATATGGTTTTTAAACTTGAGTTAAACTTGTCCTTGTGGTAAATTGCTTTTGTCACCTAATTATGATACTTAATAAGCAATTTTACTACAAAATTTTTCCTTGGCAAAAATTTTTAATTGGCGAAATGTGTTCTGAACGGTTATTTGGCTAATCCTTCGGGATTGATAACATTACTTGCATACTCAAATATATCCAAAACACCAAATTGTGAGATTTCATCATTTTATATTTAGTTGTGGTAGGTGAATGGTTTTGGTTTGGTTGCCTTGTAAATTTGTCCCTCTCTTAGGCTCTTGGATTTATTCGGGAGTAAGGGTTCCATTTCGAACTCTGCACTAGGATGTACAAGTTTGAGGTTAATCCATTCCATTTTCGGGTTCTTCTCTTGATATGAGTGTGCCGGTGATGTGTTGATTCTAGAACTTGGCCTTGTTGATCGTTACGAGACCGCAGTGAGATCACTTTTGACTTATACTTTTTCTTTCTATCTTTTCACTTTTCTTTTTTATATTCATACATCCCTATACATACCATTATACACACTTATATACATATACATACATTTTTAACTTTTCATACACTTATACATTCCTTTAACTTAGCCTCTTCCATTGTATATATCCACTCACACATGTAAACTTTACCCAATTGTATCATTTTATATCGATAGTCTAATCTGGGGGACCGTTGATTGTCATTGGTTTGTTTGGGCGGTTTGGGAGAGCTTCAGTGGATTGTCTAGTGGATTATTCTTGTCTATGGGAATACGTCAATTGGTCAAGTTATTGAGGATATCTTGGATTGTTCAAATAAAGAAAGTTAAGTGATACAGACATTATTCATCATTGTAAGAGGTATTTACTAGTAGAGTAAAAGTGGTTCAAAAGAATAAAAAAAGAGAAAAATTTGAAAAACAGAAAAAAAAAATAAATAAAAAAAAAGAAGAAGAAGAAAAAGAACTTGGGCTACTAGTAGGTATTTCTCAAATTTTTATATGTCTAGAAGATTTGTTGTATCTTTACACGGAAGATTTAGTGGATTATAAGTTGTTTGAAGTTGATACACCACATTGGTGTTGGGTTTTGCTTGGCTACTTTGGAGGTGTGTTCTCGGGATGGCATCTTATGGGTTGGTGGTTTGTTGGCAATCAATGGTATGGGTTAAATTAGACTATTTTGTACATTTTCATATATATCATTTACCTTTCATTTTTCCATTTCTTCACTAACCTAAATCCCTATATTCCATTGTACATATTCATATACATAGCCTTAGTTTAACTATACACCCGTCCTTTATGCCTATTTTGATGATGTACTTGGTGCTTACGCCATGTCGGTGGAGTTATGATCCTTGTTCAAGCCTATGGTAAGATATTATACATCACGACCGAGCTATGAGTGACTCTTCATATATTCAACCCAAAAATAAGTTTATTGGAGTAGAATGATATTGATAGTTCAGTTGTTTCACTTGTGCTTAGTTGTGTTATCGAGGCTTGCGGATTGTTCAGGTATTGTCAAACATTTCGGGTTTTCATTTAAGATTAAACTGCTTCACCCGCCTTTTGTCATTTGACATGCTTGGTGTTGCTTCTTTTTGATACTCGTCACTTGTTTTGATAGTTTGATCGTCAAGGAATGTTTTTTCTAAAATTCTGGATTTGCTTGAGGACAAGCAATGCTCAAGTGTGGTGGGATTTGATGTGACCAATTTATACCCATCGCCCACATCATTATTGGCCATTTATTTAAGTGTTTTGAGTTGATTTTATGTGCATTTGGCGCGTTTATGGTGTTTGTTAGTGTTTTTAGGCTCTAAACAGGTTACGCGTTCATTTGATACATTTTCGGAAGATTTATTGGCCTAGAAGTTGATTTGAATTATCGAGAGTTGATTTAAGTGGAAGAGACGGCAGATCTCGGCAAGTATTCGAAATCGAAAGAGGTTTGTTCTACATAGGTAATGACTGTGCCGCAGTGGAGGATGCTATGCCCACTGCGCCGCAGCCCATATCCACGGAAATTAAGTGAGTTTACCCCACTGCGCCGCAGTGGGGGTTGCAAGGGAGTGACTGCGCCGCAGTCACCAAAGGAAGAAAATTTGACGCAGATTTTGGTTGCGCCGCAGTGATGGTCTTCGCATGCCACTGCGCCGCAGTCCCTTAGAAGTCAACGGAGTCCCTAGTCAAAGACCCTCACTGCGCCGCAGTGAGGGGAAGTCATGGCTCACTGCGCCGCAGTGAGTGCACGGGGCCTGAAGGGTTTTAGACAATTCTGCATCAGATTTAGAGGAGGTATAAATAGAAAACCATGACCTAATTCCCAACTTATCAAAAGTCTTTCTAGGAGCTGTTCTACAAGGGTTCTTCAATCTCCAAGCAAGTTATTCTTAGGCGGACTCATCGAAGATTCACGGGCACCCATCTCGATCGTAATAATTACTTGTTGAGTCCCAATGTTAATTGTAAATTTAATGATGACAAATCTGACCTATAAACACTTAGTAATCTTTGGTTTTTGTAATCTGATCTGGGTCAGACTAAGCTGACACAGCTTGCGATCTGTAACTGACCCAGATCAGGCTTCATGTATTGTAATGATTTATCTTATGGAAGCAAGTGTTATTCAAGCTGCATCAACAACATTAAAGCATTCAATCCAAGTCGAAGAGGAGGATTGAAGATAGAGGACCAAGCTGTTAGTGGAAGACAGATTGGGACTAGCAGTCAGCTTGGAAACACTTAGGCAGATTGGTGTCGTGACAAACCGCCCAATCTGTGTCAACAATCAAAGTGAAGATAACAACCTGGATTGAAGATAAGGACTATGACGTGACTAGGAATATTCCTAGTATCCAGGTTGGTGGTTGTTTACATATGCGTGTCCACACTCTTATTGGACGATGAAGAATGTGCAGTTGTACGTGGGGGACCACAAGTATGATGAAGGCACGATTGATTATTCTTTTGATCGTCCAATACAAGAAGGCTACGTGGTTGATTTTGACACCAAGTGACGAGGAGCTTTCGCCTATAAAAGCAACACTCCTTGTATGCATATGGTGGCATTTCCTGAGAATCATTCTTCACACAAAGTTTCTCTGCTCTTACACACAGCTTAGTCTGTACGAGATCAGCTTGGGCTGATTCTCTTGAGCTGAAACTTATTGATTGTTGTTTTTCATTTCATAGGGTTGTTTAGATATCTATAGGCTATCTTTATTCCGCAACAACCCTGTAATTCTTTGTATAGATTCTTTCTTAATAAAGAGTTACATTTGAAAAACAATAATCTGTGTTCAAGAATGCCTTTATTCTTTACTGCTTTACTGTTTTAATGATTCTTTTTCTTTACATGCATTAAGTATTTTGAGTCTTAAAACGTTGCTTAAAAGGTTTGTAAAGTTCGAGAAAAGTTGTATTCACCCCCCTCTACAACTATCCTGTGTACAATATACTTTGGTATATTGATACACCGTGGGACGTAACAATTGGTATCAGAGCGGTGGTTGAGAATTAACTTGACTTGATCCTTGCTTATTTTCATTATAGTAAAGCATTATGTCATCTTTTATTGATAATGGTTCTTCAACCAGACCACCCATGTTTGACAAAGATGATTTCAGTGGGTGGAAAGGTCGAATGTCTTTGTTCCTTGAATCCATCGATAACAATATGCCTGACATCCTTCAGGATGGTCCTTATGTTCCTACACAGACTGTAGTGGTTGAAGCTGTGGTTAGGGAAGGTCATCCAACCATTCCTGCCACAGTTAAATCCATAGTAAAGGACAAGGCAGATTGGGGGGATGAGGATAGGAGAATGGCTAACTTGGACGTGAAGGCTAGAAATTTCATTGTCCAGACTGTTGTACCCAAAGACATTTATCATTCAATAAAAATGTGTTCTACAGCAAAGAAAATGTGGGGTACATTGACTGTCATGTTTGAGGGTTGCTCTACTTCCATGGAGTCCACCATAACTACCTTAACAAGGAAGTATGAGAGATTCTTCTCTTTGAGAAATGAATCCTTAACTGACACTCATACCCGCTTTAATGCTTTGGTTAATGATTTAGCTGCTGTTGGAATTTAAGAATAATAGTGTTTTAAAGAGCAAATTTCTTGATTCTTTACCTCCTAAATGGAACAATTATATATCATCTGTTAAATTAAGTGTTGTTTATAATGATCTTGATCTCCCTGGACTCTTTGGTTTACTTCATAACCAAGAATGTTCAGAGGCAGAAAAGTTAATTGCTATGGGTGATTCTTATAGTCAGCCTGCTGCTGCATTTGTTGCTTCCATGACTGAACACCCTAATTCTATTAGCAATGAGATCATTCCATATGTAAATGATGATATTCCTGTGATGTCTAACCATAATTCTATTTGTGCTGAATCTGAATGTGAGGAATCTGATGGTGATGAACTGGCTAATGAGGTAGCTATGTTGGCTGAAAGGATCAGAAGGAGATCCTTTAACAAGTTTAAAGGAAAGGGAAGAAGTGGCCAAGCTGATAGAGCCAAGAAGCCTTTTGATATGTCCAAAGCCACTTGTTACAAGTGTGGCAAAACTGGACATATGGCTAGTGATTGTAGATCCAAAGGTGGAAGAGGTGAAAAATACTCAAAGCTCAAGACTAAGTACAAAGCCTTGAAAGCACAAGTAGCTGAGCTGACTGAGAAGGTGAACAAAAATGAGAAGAGTCTGGTAGCCAAAGACTGGGCTGAGAGTGCTACATCATCTGATGATGAGTTGTACAAAGATGCCAAATGTTTCATGGCTAAAGAAGCTACTCAACGATTTGCTGAAGATCTGGCCAGTATGCAACAGCAGTCAGAGTCAGCTCACCAGGTATCCACCAGTCAGACTGCTCCACTTGAGGTAACTTCTTTCTCTAATCTGTCTGATTATGATAAACTGTCCAGACTGAACAAACTTGGTGATGAGGTTCTTTTGCAAAAACACTTTAATCAAGAACTTAAAAAGGAAATTCATATGTTGAAACTTGATGTCAGTTCCAAAAATCACACCATTGAAAAACTTGAGTCTGAAGTCAAAGCACAAAAACAGTTGAACTCTATTTTAGTTAAAGAAGCTAAGACTGCAGAAGAAAAGTTTTTGAAAATCAAACATATCACTGAATCATGGTGTACTGGTTCAAAAAGAGTTGCAAAGTGTGTCAATGACCAAATACCTCATCAGATCCAAGCCATTTTTGATGATGATTATGATAGGGCCATAGCCATAGCTGAAGTTTGTGCTATGGAGCCTTGTTATCAGCCTCCTTCACCACCCAAAGTCCAAACCAAAGGTAAGAACTCTAAACCAATTAAGTTGGTTCAGAAATCTGGTATTGGGTTTAGTGATCCTGAAACTGTTGGCCAAATCATTGTTGAAGCTGTGTCTGAGGCTGATAAGGTTGTTGAGTTAAAACCTGAAGAAAGTCTTGACTTGTCCAAGCTGACCATTACCCATCTGTGTCAGATTCTATGTTTAAAACAAACAAGAACTCTAGGAGAATTAAAAGGAAAGTTAGAGACCACAGTGTTCCAAAACAAAAGATTAAGCTGGTAAAGAATGAGAAGTCTGGTTCTCAAGGAAGTGTGTCACCAACCAAATCTGAGTCTATTTCAAAAACCACCAAATCTGACTCTGACAAAATGATTTCCAAATATGTTGAGTCCAGAACTGGTGAGGTTTCAAACAATGTCAATTTTCTTAAAGATGTTTCTGACCCCAAAATTGTTGATCAAAGAAAATTAAGAACTGAATGTAAGAAATCTGGAATAGGCAAAGGTTTTGTTCAAAAGGAAACCTTAGTTGTTGCTAAAAAGAATTTCAAATCTGTTAAGGGACAGATCAAGCAACAATGGGTATCCAAATGTGATAAGAGTCAAAGTTCTAAGACCCAATCTGAGTCAGACCCTTTGGTCAGCTCTGGTGAACCCATCTCCAGATGGGTTCCCAGAATGAACTAATCTCTTATTGCACATGCAGGGCAGTCATGATGATAACACCTGGCACTTGGACAGTGGTTGTTCCAAGCATATGACCGGATGTAAGTCCCTGCTATGTAACTTTAGGATTCGCGATGGTCCTGATGTTACTTTTGGAGATGATTCTCAAGGAAAGACTGAAGGTGTTGGTGTTCTTTCGAATGGTCCTCTTACTTTCAGAAGAGTCTCTTATGTTAATGGTTTGAAGCACAATCTGATTAGTGTGAGTCAGTTGTGTGATGCTGGTTATGAGGTGAGATTCAGGTCTGATAAGGGGATTGTTCTTGATTTAGAAGGCAATGTGGTTTTGATTGCAAAGAGGGATGAGTCTTTGTATTCTTTTGACATGAGAAATCCAACTGTCACAAGAGAAGTATGCTTCATGTCAAAGTCTCAAGATGAGTTGAATTGGTTGTGGCATAAAAGGTTGTCTCATATGAATTTCAAAGACATCAACAAGCTGTGTAAGAAAGAGTTGGTGTCTGGTCTTCCAGTAATCAAGTATGAGAAGGACAAGCTGTGTGGTGCTTGTGAGAAAGGCAAGCAACATAAAGCTACCTTTAAGTCTAAAACCTGCTCAACCATTGAAAATTGTTTGGATCTGCTTCATATGGACTTGTTTGGACCAATTAGTACTCCATCATTCACTGGAATGAGGTACTCCTTGGTCATTGTTGATGAGTATTCAAGATACACCTGGGTTTTCTTTCTTAAACACAAGAGTGATGCTGCTGACACAATCATTGATTTCATCAAGCAAGCTGAAATTCTTTACAAAAGGCCTGTTAGGCAGTTAAGGAGTGATAATGGAACTGAATTTAAGAATATCACTCTTAACTCTTTTTGCAGAGAAAAGGGAATTTCACAAGTCTACTCAGCTGCTAGAACTCCTCAATAAAACAGTGTTGCAGAAAGAAGAAACAGAACTCTTATTGAAGCTGCCAGATCCATGATGGCTCAAAATAATGTCAAGTCTCATTTCTGGGCTGAAGCAGTACACACAGCTTGCTTTACCCAGAACAGATCCCTCATTGTGAAAAGACACCAGAAGACCGCATATGAACTTCTTAGGGGGAGAAAACCTGAGATCGGTTTCCTAAGAATGTTTGGAAGTCCTTGCTTTATTCTAAACCAGAAAGACCACCTTGGTAAGTTCGATGAGAAGTCAGATGAAGGTATCCTTCTTGGATATGCAACAATGATGAAAGCCTACAGAGTGTACAACAAGAGAACTAAAACAATTGAGAACTCTGTAAATGTAAGCATTGATGAAGGTTGTTCTAAGCCAGATTGCTATCCTCCTGAAGATGAAGATTTCAATTTTGAAGAACTGGCTGTACCTGAGAATGAGCCTCCAACAAATCCTCCAGTTGGAGCTAATAATGCTCAAACTCAGGGGGAGCAACTTTTAGAAGAAGAAGAAGAAGTTCCAATCTTTGAAGATGCTCAAGCTGATCCTTCTCCTCCTGAAATTATTGTTCAGAATCCATTTAATGACTCTCCAACTGGTTCAGACTCCTCCATTCCTGTCCAAGCTGATCAGCCTCTTCCTCAAGCTGATCATGCTGAACCATCAAATCTGAATCAGTCCATTGTCCCTGTTACTAGATGGACAAAGAGTCATCCTATTGACCAAATCATTGGTGATCCACTCTCTGGTGTGAAAACAAGAAGAAAGGCAACAGGCAACTTCTGCATGTTTGTCAACTTTGTAAGCAAGATGGAACCAACTGAGGTTGATGAAGCTCTGGAAGATCCCTCTTGGGTTAATGCAATGCAAGATGAGCTAACACAGTTTGAAAGAAACAAGGTTTGGGAACTTGTTCCAAGACCTCATCACAAGACTGTGATTGGAACCAAGTGGGTCTACAGAAACAAAATGGATGAAAGGGGAGTTGTGACCAGAAACAAAGCAAGATTGGTAGCTCTTGGTTACAGACAAGAGGATGGAATTGATTATGATGAGACCTTTGCACCAGTGGCAAGATTAGAGGCAATCAGAATGTTTTTGCCTTCTCTGCTCACAAGGGTTTCAAGGTCTATCAAATGGATGTGAAGAGTGCTTTTCTTAATGGAAAGTTGGAAGAAGAAGTCTATGTTGAACAGCCTCCAGGTTTTGAAAATTCAAAGTTTCCTGACCATGTATTCAAGCTTGACAAGGCTCTCTATGGGTTAAAGCAAGCTCCAAGGGCATGGTATGATACTTTGTCTAAATTCTTATTGGCTAATAAATTCAAAAGAGGTAATGTTGACAAGACTTTGTTTGTGAGAAAGTATAATGGTGATATTCTGCTGGTACAAATATATGTAGATGATATAATATTTGGCTCTAGCAGTGAAAGACTTTGCAAAAAGTTTTCAGAATTAATGTCTAAAAAGTATGAAATGAGCATGATGGGAGAACTAAACTATTTTCTGGGTTTACAAGTTAAACAGACTAAAAATGGAATTTTTATAAACCAAGGAAAGTATGTTAAAGATCTCTTAAACAAATTTGGTTTTAGTGATTGCTCACCTATGAAAACTCCTATGGGAACTGGTGAAAAGCTGGATGAAGATAAAAATGGAAAATCTGTTGACATCACAGCTTATAGGGGTATGATAGGATCATTACTTTATTTAACTGCTAGTAGACCAGATATTATGTTTGCTACATGTCTTTGTGCAAGATATCAGGCTAGTCCTAAGGAATCTCATCTTAAGGCTGTAAAGAGAATCTTTAGATACCTTAAAGGTAGTCCCAATCTGGGTCTTTGGTATCCCAAAGACTCAGGGTTTGATCTAATTGGCTATTCAGATTCTGACTTTGCAGGCTGTAAGATTGATAGAAAAAGTACTTCAGGAGCTTGTCAAATGCTAGGTAATAGACTTGTAAGCTGGTCCAGTAAGAAGCAGCATTCAGTTTCCATTTCTACTGCAGAAGCTGAGTATGTTGCTGCTGCTGGAAGCTGTTGCTCTCAAATCCTTTGGATGCAATATCAGCTTCAAGACTATGGTGTCACTGCAACAAAAACTCCAATCTTTTGTGACAGTACAGTGCCATAGCAATCTCAAACAATCCTGTACTTCATTCAAGGACCAAGCACATTGATATAAGATATCATTTCATTAGGGATCATGTGATGAAAGAAGATGTTGAACTCCATTTCATTCCAACAGACAATCAGCTTGCTGACTTGTTCACAAAGCCATTGGATGAATCAAGGTTTAACTACCTTATAAGTAAGCTAGGTATGCTTAATTTGTAAAATGTAGTGAGCTAAGTAATAGCAAATCTGACCCCTTAGAGTTTTACTAAAATTTTGAGGGCAAGCTGTGTCTGACACAGACTACTCTTTTATACTTGATGTTTATCAAGTAAAAGTGAGTAAGCTGAGTCTGACCCAGCTTCGTGGTTATTTTTGTTATTAAATATCTCAGTGCGTTTAATTTGTTTCATTATTTTATTTAGCTTACGTATTGATCCTATTGGGATGTGACACGTGTAGTGGACCATACCGGTTACTGAAAAAGTACCTCCACTACTTGTTATTCATCCAATCAAAATCTTTCTCTCTCCAATTTTTTAAAATAAGATTTTTGAGGTTTGAATAAAACTACAGTTTAACCTAAATCTCAAAACACTTGTTCATATTTCTCTTAAAATCAATTTTTTTTTTCTAATCGGTTTACTGTTTTATTAAATTTACTTTCTTCTAAATTTGTTTTCAAAATGGCATCATCATCAAATAATTCTCAATCTTCTTCTGAATCTGAAAATCATTTTCCAACTCCAATAAGCGCAAATAAATTATCTCCTTATGTGGTTGGAGATAAGGTAGTTGTGGTTCCCTCCGATCTTGATACTGGTAAAATCAAGATTGGAAGTCTGGTTTATGCCAATCTTCATCCTCCTTCTTGGGCAAAGGGGTATGATGAGATTGTTGCATTTTTATGGTATCATCCCTTCGGGAAAGTGATGATCGAGAAACCAGACTGGGTGTTTCAAGATCTCCTATGTGAATTCTGGGCAAGCTGTGTTGTGAAACAAAACAAGAAAGGAGATGCTGCAATCTATGGCTCAGTCCTAAACGGTAAGAAAAAGGTATACATTTCTTACGAAAGGCTTAAGTCTGCTTTTGAGCTGTCATATATGCCTGATGATGAATATGATTCTATTGTGTCTCATACTGAAGCCAAAAATGTTTTACGAGAAGTTGGATATACTGGTCCACTGGCTTCAGTTGTTAAAATGAAACATTTAACTGGCATTTGGAATTACTTGTTGAGCACAATTTCAAAAACTTTACAAGTAAAGGCAGGCAGCTTTGATCAGCCTAATGTCCTAGAATTGCAGATTTTTCATGCAATGGTCACCATGACCAGAATAGATTTGCTGCTTTAATCTTTAAGGACCTTGTTGAGCGTGTAAATAAAAAGAGTCTTACCATACCTTATGGTAGGATTCTTGCACTCATTATTGAAGCTATCCTAGATAGTGATTACAGCCTGGCAACTGGTCAGACTGTAGAGTGCAAGTCCATTAACTCTAACATTTTCAACAGTCCTAAGGTATCTGTGCAGGGTCTGACCCGAGCAATGCAGATTTACCTTGATTTTTGCAGGAGAAGAGAGGAGGAACAAGAAGCATTAAGGGAAGCTGTCCCTTCTTCGACGCGATCTGGGTCTGATACTCAATCTGCCAATCAGGGGGACCCAGGTACACATGCTTCTGAACCCTCAAACTCTTCTAAATCTATGCATTCTTCTCCTTCAAAAGAGGGTGAAGGGTTGGCCACATCATCAGCCACCCTAGCCGCACCCTCCATCCAATTCAAATCAGCTTCAAAAAGACTCATTGTTGAGGACTTAGTGCCTCACAGTGCTAAAAAGGAAAGATCCACTAGGAAATCTGTGTCAGCTTTGGTGGGCAAAATTTCAACTCCAAAACCATTAGAAGTCCCACCTGGTTCAGTGGAAGCTGAGGAACGTTCCGAAGCTGTCCCTGTTACCCAAGCTGACATACCGAATTCACCTCGCCCATCTACACTCTCCCAAAAGGGTGTAGACGAGATAAAAGGGACAACTGTATCTACCCAACCCTCCAAACAGGGTGAAGGTATTGAAACAAAGACCTCCTCCCAAGGTCATACTGAGTCTGTGCCGAAATCGCCATCATCAGCCTCCCAAAAGGTTGATGATATCATTAAAGGGATAACAATGGATCTAGCCCAGATCCAAGAGTCAGAGTCTGTGCACGTACAATCTGAGGATGGTCAGACAAAGGAGAGCAGTATCGAACGCCAAGGTGACACTGCTGCTCTTCCCAAAGCTGATCAGACTCCCTTTTTACACTCTGAGTCTGCACTGGCTGCCAATGCCTCTTCTATGTCACAAGAAGAGGTACAGGCCACAACTCTCCCTCATGATACTTTGGTGCAACAACACACCATTGTTGAAGGGCAATCCTCTACCCTTAACATTACACCTGCAGAGTCTGTGTCTGCATCTGTCCTTGGACAGAGGGACTCTGTAGGTTACTTGGCTGTCTTTAAGGCAGTCATGTCAGCCCCTTGTGCAGCAAAGGGAACCATTGATGGTCCTCTCGATGTCAATGAGAATATGATCACTATCTCCGGAAGTGATTCTTCATTCGATGATGAGTTTGCCCATCCATCCTCAAGGGATGCTCTGATGGAAGATGCCAGTGGAGGAGTTGATCAAAATCAAGATCAACACATTCTTACTGGCCCTCAGCCTGAACTAAACGTCAATCTTTCTCAGGCTGATCAACTCATCATCAATTCTGACAGATCCACTCATGAGACTCACTCTCATGAGCAAATGTTCCAAGACTCCTTAAACCTCCACCCCCTTCTAAATATTCCAAATGACCCTGAATTTAAGGATTGCAGGCTGCTCTTTCCAGAGTCAGTGGCTTTTAAGCCAACTGCAAGTCCTTCCCAAGCTGCCACTATCTCATTTTCAGATGTGGTGGGTCAGCTCACTGAGTTTATTTCAACCTCTAAGGTTGAAAGCTCAAAGCTGACCGAATGCTTGGAAAAGATCCAAAAGGATCAGGATTTGACGGTTAAGAAGGTGGAAAAACTGTGTCTAGAACAGACTGCACTGGTGAAAAATGTTAAAGAAGCAGTTGACTTAATGCAGCAGAATCAGAGCAAGCTGACGGAGTCTCTTGATAATCTTACTAAGGCAGTGAATAAAGAGAAAGAAAGTAACAAGAGTACTCTGGCTCAGATTGAAAAGGCTGCAACCAAATTTACAAGAAATGTCACCATAGAACTTCAATCTGCAAATAAGTCACAAGCAGATTTCAAGAAAGAACTGGTTGAAGTGTCTAAGGGTGTAAAATCCAAGATTGAGCTCCTCAATGAAGACTATGTTGAGCTTAGAAGATCCTGTGGTCTCACAAATGTCAAAATTGACTTGATCAATAGTGCACTCAAAGGATTCCTTGCAACCCCAGTGAGTTCTTTCCCTGCTGATGATGACAAAAAGGGGGAGAAGACTACTAAGAGGAGTGCCATGAGTGAAGCTGAAATTGAAAGACAAAAAGCTCAAGTTGATAGAGATATTGAAGATTATCTAAGAAGGTTGAAAGTGAGACAGGATAAGGCTAGAGCTGAGGAGGCTCAAAAAGATAGAAGATTGGTTGTATATGGTTCAAATGTGGAAAGTGAGGAGAATGTGGAAGAGATAAAAAGACCAGAGTCTGAGTCTGGCAAAACTGTTAGAAAAGAAAATGAAGAGGTTGAAAAGAAGAGTGATCAAATTGAGGGGGAGACCACCGATGGTGTTGAAAAAGTAACTGGAGAAATAAGGAAGGAAGTTGTGGTTGAAAAAGATATAAGGAAGGAAGTGGAGTTGAAAAATTAAAAAGAAAGATGAAGTCTGTCCAAGCTGACCCTGTGCAAGCTGTGCAAACTGACACAGCTCCCTAGAAGTAATGCTGATTCTTCATCAAGTGATGACACAGTCACTCTGTCTCAGTTTAAATTGAAGAAAAGGAAAACTGAAGCTGGGTCAAGTGGTTTGAAAGTCTTGACACAAGAAGAAAAAGATTGGGAGCTGGCTGCTCAAAATGCACCTGGACTCAAAATGACAGTTAAACAGGCTTATAAGTTGGTAGTGGAAGACAGACTAGAAAGAGAAAGAGTGGCTGCAACTAAGTCTGACTCTGAAATTGCCAAGGCTGTTCAAGAACAATTGAATAAAGAAGATGAAGAAGATCTTGCAGCCATTGGTACTAAAAAGAAAGTTGTGAGCAAAGGTAAAGAAAAGAGGAAAATGGTGGTTCACTCAAAACCATGACAGAAAGTTAGAGATGTGGGGCAGAGTGTTAAAGCCCATAGTTGGTTTGATGCCTTGGAGAAAAGACAAGTAACTGAAAATATCCATTATAGAAGGCATCCAGAACCAATTCATCAGGTTGTTTTGAAAAGGCGAAAAGGAAAAAGCATTCCAAGCATAAGGTTTACAAGGAGAGGCTTTGAATCTAACTGGGAAACCTATGATCTTGACAAATTACTTGATCTAGGTTATACAGAATGGGTTGAATTGCATGACCTCATCACTGGTATGCCTGGAATCCACAAAGAGGCTGTCTTGGAAGCCATTGAGAAAAAGTTGGCTGCAATTGTGAAATACAAAATTGATATCACTGGCCTTCCAAGACCAAGAGCATATGATTTGGATGATGAAGATGAGTCAGAAGAGCCACTCAAGAAGAAGAGAAAAAGAAATGTTAGACTCCAAGCTCCTGAAGGTGATCACACAGACTTCATCAGAAATTTGAACCCTTCAGAGTTTCTTGGGTTATTATCTACTGATGCTCTAGACAGACTCCTAAGTCATCTTAATCTGTCTCTTCCTGCTGGTGTGGAAAATGCAAGAAGTGGAATGCACATTACTGAACCTGAACATGGCATGTATTTTGTGGATACAAAAGGGAAACTTGTTTTCCAAAGGACTGCTGAGCTAAAAGAGGTACCAACTATGCACCTTTTTACCTTGTACAGATTTTGTGTTGCTTTCAGTGAACAAGGTAATGGGTATGAGCAGTTCCTTATTAATGAAGGACTAGATAGAAAGGTAGATGTGATGATTGCTCCATCTTTTGAAGTTAAACAAGAAACTGTAGAGTTAATTGGGGAATAGAGTCTTATTGTAACACTTTGTATTTCTCTAATATACAAGTAGTTGTACAAATTTAGTTGTCTTGTTACAATTTTGTATCAGATTGAAAAGAACCCAAAAGATTCAAAGGGTCACAAGCTGTTAGTTATATTTTCATTTGATTCTTTGTAAGCTGATAGTTAGAAGTGTAGTTGGGTTTTGTCATCATCAAATAGGGGGAGATTGTTGAGTCCCAATGTTTATTGTAAATTTAATGATGACAAATCTGACCTATAAACACTTAGTAATCTTTTGGTTCTTGTAATCTGATCTGGGTCAGACTAAGCTGACACAGCTTGCGATCTGTAACTGACCCAGATCAGGCTTCATATATTGTAATGATTTATCTTATGGAAGCAAGTGTTATTCAAGCTGCATCAACAACATTAAAGCATTCAATCCAAGTCGAAGAGGAGGATTGAAGATAGAGGACCAAGCTGTTAGTGGAAGACAGATTGGGACTAGCAGTCAGTTTGGAAACACTTAGGCAGATTGGTGCCGTGACAAACCGCCCAATCTGTGTCAACAATCAAAGTGAAGATAACAACCTGGATTGGAGATAAGGACTATGACGTGACTAGGAATATTCCTAGTATCCAGGTTGGTGGTTGTTTACATATGCGTGTCCACACTCTTATTGGACGATGAAGAATGTGCAGCTGTACGTGGGGGACCACAAGTACGATGAAGGCACGATTGATTATTCTTTTGATCGTCCAATACAAGAAGGCTACGTGGTTGATTTGGACACCAAGTGACGAGGAGCTTTCGCCTATAAAAGCAACACTCCTTGTATGCATATGTGTGGCATTCCTGAGAATCATTCTTCACACAAAGTTTCTCTGCTCTTACACACAGCTTAGTCTGTACGAGATCAGCTTGGGCTGTTTCTCTTGAGCTGAAACTTATTGATTGTTGTTTGTCATTTCATAGGGTTGTTTAGATATTTGTAGGCTATCTTTACTCCGCAACAACCCTGTAATTCTTTGTATAGATTCTTTCTTAATAAAGAGTTACATTTGAAAAACAATAATCTGTGTTCAAGAATGCCTTTATTCTTTACTGCTTTACTGTTTTAATGATTCTTGTTCTTTACATGCATTAAGTATTTTGAGTCTTAAAACATTGCTTAAAAGGTTGTAAAGTTCGAGAAAAGTTGTATTCACCCCCCTCTACAACTATCCTGTGTACAATATACTTTGGTATATTGATACACCGTGGGACGTAACATTACTATCTTGCAATTTTCTGTTTTCTCGAACGATTGGTACAATATGTTTTTCCATTATTTTGATTATTATTGTTCTTTGATCATGAGTGGCTAAACAATTTATCATCCACCTTGATGAAACGAGACGAATGATGTGATTGCTATGTTTTTAATTCAAAGAGTTGATTTTATTTATCGTTATTCCGAGATCTTGATGATTTAATTCTTTTAAATAATTATTATAATATTGGTTGCATATTAACTCTCCGTTAGTGGTACTAGTTGGATTGATATGTGATTTGAAAAGAGTTGTTTGTCTATAAGCAATTGTCACTAGTTCATGGTATGATAGTGAATATTATTTTAATGAAAGAATTATTTTGTCAACGTAATTTATAACGGTCGGTGGTACCACGTTATTTTTACACAGGTTCAATTGGTAAATTGATAGTCAGTCAAACTAGTTATTGGAAAAGTTGTCTTGGAACTGGTGGTACCGGTTTGGGTAATTTGTCTAATAATCTAGGTGATTTGGTTATTTGTTCATGGTTGGTGGTACCACATGAGCACTTATCTTGTCACGATTATCTTTTCAGCTCAAATGAATTTGGTCTTAATTAAATGCAATCACATTTGAAGTCGAGGGAAGTCAAGGTGGATGACCTTTAATTATATTGTCTGAAGTTTCTTACTTTTATATGCTTTGTTTTCAAAACAAATTTAATTTTCTGTCAAAGGAGATATTGAGCAACACCCGGTTTTCCAAACCATTTTACTGAGCAACTATTTCATACCGATCCCTGCGAACGAACTCGAACTTACTTTTTAGCTATACTGCATACGAACGGGTCCACTGCCCGAGAGTGTGTAGTAGTCAGTTTCAAGGTATTTTTCTGACATAAATTTAAAGCTCGATTTTTGCACATCACAAACCATTTGAGAGTTCTTGAGAACAAGCAAACTTTTGCTTGTTTCTTAGAAACTCTCAAATGACCATTTGAGTGTTCTTACTTTGAACAAGCAAAACTTTTGCTTGCTCCTAAGAACCCTCAAATAACACTTAGGATATAGTGAGTAAATGTCTTTACTGCTGTCAAGACGCAGAACTGACATTGTACTCTGAGTTAATGTCCCTACTGCTGTCAAGACGCAGAACCGACATTAACTCAACTAATGCTCTTACTGCTGTAAGTATACGCAGCACCAGCATTAGCCTTCGACAACATTTCTACTGTTGTAAGTTACGCAGAAACAACGTCGTCTATATTACCTATGTAAAGTATATAATTAAGATAGTTTTCGCCGTGGAAACACAAGTATCTTAACTTCACTTTTGGAAGTACATTAAGTTAATATCTCAACTGCTATTAACACGCAGAAACAATTTTAACTTAATGACTCTTTACATGTTATGTCTAAAACCTGCAACGTACAAATAATAAACAAACATATAAACATAAATGGATCCCAATTGGTTCAACATTATATGCCAAGGTAATATTAAGGACAAACGGTAATTACAAGATAATTACAAGACTTGAATAAATAAGCAAATATGCTTCAGATATCTAGAATGCTTATGTCACCGAGAATCATGCACTAACAGTCTCCCCCTTGACATTAGCATCTAGATATGGTCTTCATGTCTTCGTTTGTCATCCTAAGTGGTGGCCAATAAACCCTCTTCAGGAACTTCAGGTGTTCTCTACTTTCTTCTGCTCTTCCTCTTCCTTTTGACTTGAGTTTCTTTCATAAAACTAACACACAACTAGGCAATTTCACACACACTAACACACACTCGTGTATAGGGAGGAAAGAAAAGAACTTTTCATTTCATAAAACTCTGATTTCTAACATAATTTGAATCCCAATTTATAGATGGGAATCATGACAAGGAAACCGAAATAATTAATAAACTAAATTAAATACATAGGAAACTAAAAAGTCTAATAATAAATAAAATAAAATTCTAGATTATTCCGTATTAATCTAGATGTTTCCGCATCATGAGTGATCCCTCCCGAATGCTCATAACATTTCTCGGATACTTAGATGTTTCCTAGGTTGCACCGGGACGGGGACGGTATTGGGATACGGGGACGATACGGGAACGGGAAACGGCAAAACTCAAAAATCCAAGATTCGGGGACGGCAAGGATACGACAATAAAAATATATTAAAAAAAAGTATATTGAAGAAATTCCAAAAATATTAGATCTTACTATTATATCTATAATATTAATCAAATCCTTTAATATTGGATAATGAATTCATAAAAAAGCTATGAAAATTACTGTATAATAGTATATAATATTACTCTACTGTGAAAATATTTTGTTATTTATTAAAGTAAATATTAAAGACTTAAAAAAAGTCTTACAGCTGTATTTCACTATTTCAACTATGAAGCCTACTTTAATTAGTAGTGTGCTAGTGTAACGCAATGTAATTCCCCCGACGTTCTTTTTCATCATCAACATCACCTCCTGCCGTGACACTACCATCACTCCTCACACCACCTCTAATAAATCCATACCTAATTCGTTTTTAGATCGAGGCACATTAAAAGGTATTCCCTTCTCTCTCTCGCTCTGTCTTCTCATTCATCTTCTCCGCCAGACGTGGAGTCGCCGGAAAAAATGGCGGAAGCAATCATAGAACCACCACCTGATCTGAAACGGCTTGGAAACATTGTGGGAAACGTCCCCAAATATCTGGAAACGTATAGGATGTTTCTACATGGCATCCAAATTGAAAATCAACCTTAATAAAAACAAAATTCTTGAGGTGAATGTCTTGGGCCTTGATGTGGATAGACTTGCCACATTGGTTTTTTGTAATGCATCCAAGCTATCTTGTACTTACATAGGGATTCCTATTGGTCACAACATGCTCGTTATTGACAAATTTAACAAAAAAGTCTCATCATGGCAAAAAAAACTAACCTTTTTTATGGAGCCCGGCTTACGCTTGTAAAAGTGGTACTTGGTAGCTTTTTAAGCTCCTAAAGTTGTCATTTATACTTTTAAAAGGATTCATAACTTCTTTTGGGTAGGTACCTCATATGAGAGGAAAATGCCTTGGTTTGCTTGGAATGAGGTTTGTTCTCTAAAAAAGGTTGGTGGTCTTGGTATTGGGAGCTTTAAAGCTTCTCTCTTGTCTATGCTCACTAATTGGTGTTGGAGATTCAAAACAAAAACAACTCTCTTTGGTGCAATACTATAAAATCAATCCATGGGCCTTTTGATGGACTTAAACATAAAGTGATAGTCTCATACTTAAGGTAACATTGCCAAAGTACAAAACGGTAATTACAAGATAATTACAAGACTTGAATAAATAAGCAAATATGCTTCAGATATCTAGAATGCTTATGTCACCGAGAATCATGCACTAACAGTCTCCCCCTTGACATTAGCATCTAGATATGGTCTTCATGTCTTCGTTTGTCATCCTAAGTGGTGGCCAAAAAACCCTCTTCAGGAACTTCAGGTGTTCTCTACTTTCTTCTGCTCTTCCTCTTCCTTTTGACTTGAGTTTCTTTCATAAAACTAACACACAACTAGGCAATTTCACACACACTAACACACACTCGTGTATAGGGAGGAAAGAAAAGAACTTTTCATTTCATAAAACTCTGATTTCTAACATAATTTGAATCCCAATTTATAGATGGGAATCATGACAAGGAAACCGAAATAATTAATAAACTAAATTAAATACATAGGAAACTAAAAAGTCTAATAATAAATAAAATAAAATTCTAGATTATTCCGTATTAATCTAGATGTTTCCGCATCATGAGTGATCCCTCCCGAATGCTCATAACATTTCTCGGATACTTAGATGTTTCCTAGGTTGCACCGGGACGGGGACGGTATTGGGATACGGGGACGATACGGGAACGGGAAACGGCAAAACTCAAAAATCCAAGATTCGGGGACGGCAAGGATACGACAATAAAAATATATTAAAAAAAAGTATATTGAAGAAATTCCAAAAATATTAGATCTTACTATTATATCTATAATATTAATCAAATCCTTTAATATTGGATAATGAATTCATAAAAAAGCTATGAAAATTACTGTATAATAGTATATAATATTACTCTACTGTGAAAATATTTTGTTATTTATTAAAGTAAATATTAAAGACTTAAAAAAAGTCTTACAGCTGTATTTCACTATTTCAACTATGAAGCCTACTTTAATTAGTAGTGTGCTAGTGTAACGCAATGTAATTCCCCCGACGTTCTTTTTCATCATCAACATCACCTCCTGCCGTGACACTACCATCACTCCTCACACCACCTCTAATAAATCCATACCTAATTCGTTTTTAGATCGAGGCACATTAAAAGGTATTCCCTTCTCTCTCTCGCTCTGTCTTCTCATTCATCTTCTCCGCCAGACGTGGAGTCGCCGGAAAAAATGGCGGAAGCAATCATAGAACCACCACCTGATCTGAAACGGCTTGGAAACATTGTGGGAAACGTCCCCAAATATCTGGAAACGTATAGGATGTTTCTACATGGCATCCAAATTGAAAATCAACCTTAATAAAAACAAAATTCTTGAGGTGAATGTCTTGGGCCTTGATGTGGATAGACTTGCCACATTGGTTTTTTGTAATGCATCCAAGCTATCTTGTACTTACATAGGGATTCCTATTGGTCACAACATGCTCGTTATTGACAAATTTAACAAAAAAGTCTCATCATGGCAAAAAAAACTAACCTAACCTTTTTTATGTGCTGGCTAACGCAATGTAATTCCCCCGACGTTCTTTTTCATCATCAACATCACCTCCTGCCGTGACACTACCATCACTCCTCACACCACCTCTAATAAATCCATACCTAATTCGTTTTTAGATCGAGGCACATTAAAAGGTATTCCCTTCTCTCTCTCGCTCTGTCTTCTCATTCATCTTCTCCGCCAGACGTGGAGTCGCCGGAAAAAATGGCGGAAGCAATCATAGAACCACCACCTGATCTGAAACGGCTTGGAAACATTGTGGGAAACGTCCCCAAATATCTGGAAACGTATAGGATGTTTCTACATGGCATCCAAATTGAAAATCAACCTTAATAAAAACAAAATTCTTGAGGTGAATACTATAAAATCAATCCATGGGCCTTTTGATGGACTTAAACATAAAGTGATAGTCTCATACTTAAGGTAACATTGCCAAAGTTCATGTACGTCTCAACAAACTTGGCATAAAAATGGATGATATTTTCTCTTGGAAACTCGGTAATGGAAACCTTTAGACACTTAGTAGTACTAGTATCACTACTTCGTCGAATAACCCGGATCTCTCAAAGAAAGCAGCTCATTGCTTTGATGTTTCCAGCCTAAAAGCCCTTTTGTGCATTTGGAAAAACCGTGATTAAGTATGCTTTAATGCTTTAACAAGTCCAAAAAAGCCCAAAATCATCATGAACAACATCAAACTCTTCTCTCACAATTAGATCACAAAAAGGAATAATCATGGTAAAACTAGTTGGCTTGATTGGATTTTAAATCCTAGTTCTTGTTTCATTGTATCTATGTAACTATGTAACCCATTTCTAGCAACGTGCTAGTATAAATATATTATCTTGTTAAAAAAAATCACACTAGTTTCACACTTTCACAGCTCATCACTGGATGCATCCGACTAAAAGAACATTCCAATTACATAGAAATGCAATGTCTAGTAAATATAATTAACAAATATATTGAGGGATAGGAATATAAGGTTGTCCGACACCTAAGCTTAGGTGTGGAACACTCACTAATCTTTCAATCCATAAAAAACATGGGGGCCCAAACATTCATTCAATATACAAAAAATATTAAAAAATAGTATGTGAGGGGTTCCACCTAATCTTAGGTGCCGGACAACCTTATATTACTTATATATATATATATATATATATATAACACCAATATAATAATACCAAGTCTGGTTGTCTTAATAATGTTGAGAACTGAACCACGTGTACCTGTGTGTCATATGTTCCGACTCTCTCAGTGGGAATTTGCAAGTCATAGCTTAAGTGCGGCCGTCCAGATAAATCCTACAAGTGATATTTCAGTAAGCATCACTATTTAAGTTTGAGCAGCCGATAGGGTAAGAGATAAATGAAGCAACAT
The DNA here is from genome assembly GCA_034093135.1 of Erigeron breviscapus. Taxonomy (NCBI): domain Eukaryota; kingdom Viridiplantae; phylum Streptophyta; class Magnoliopsida; order Asterales; family Asteraceae; genus Erigeron; species Erigeron breviscapus. The sequence goes on along the minus strand of CM067169.1, from coordinate 148,300,199 downwards.
AAAAGGCATAGATACATGGAGTCACTTTTCTTGATGAACTAGTAATTAATATACAGTGTTCCACTTTATCTGCACAGCTACAGGCCATCTAATGTACTTTAGGTCATAATACTCAACTCAACAAAATTCATTTGACAAATGTCCTAATACTTGCATGTTATCAGATACAAGGATTAGAAACCAGTAACAGATCCCTACTAAAGCCGTAACCCTAATGTAAAAATACAATTTGTTTTGCTATGGACTATAAAGTTGAGGGTCTAGATTGTAAATATACCTTTAAAACATATTAGAGAACTACAAAAGAGATTCAATGTAGAATAAGTTGTTAAGAGATATATTATTTCCTTGAGGATGCTATTCAGCATGGTGATTTAATATGAGAGATTTCTATGGAAAAACCACTCAGTTTCTCAGGGAAAGTGTGTGAAAGCATTCAAATTAAGAAAGCCTGTGTATGGCTTAAAGGAATTTCCCCATGCCTTGTATAAAAAACTTACGGTTACAGTGATTAAAACTTGGTTTTAAAAAGTGCCTAATGTAAGAGCCTAAGAGGCATGTATGTTTATGACGAGTCCGAAAGAGAAGTTTGGAAGGGAAAATGGAAGGTAGGAGGGGGGGGGGGGGGTAAATAGAAGGAAAAATGAGACCAAATAAACAAGATGCAAAAAAGAGACTGTGACTGACACTCACATAAAATCAGACCAAAGAAACAAGATGGAAGAGAAGAGACAGTGGCTCACACTCGCATAACGTCATATGTGTATCACCAACAGCCTTCACATGCACATCGAATAATCCATGGGAAGCAAGTTGCTGATAAAAATGACCACCAATAAAGCAATAATCAGCAGAAAATTAGATCAGCTTATTACATATAGCCATGAACATTATTAAGTTCTGCTACTTTTCATGATAAATTTTCAACACCCCAAGGTATATATCGTTGGATGCTTACGTAATAAAAAAAATAATAAACAAAAAAAATAAAACATGCTAGATCAAAGTTTTTATCAAATGTGAATCGAAGGCTTGTTTCCCAATGTTGCATAGTTCAAAATATCATATGTAAATCCGAAGTCTTGTTTCCTATGTCGCACATGGTTTTATTTCAGTCAACAGATAGGTGTATTGAGATCTAGAATATGCATTGAAAGACGTTATTATAGGGATCACAATGTTAGAATGTGGGATCATGTGGGATCAGGATATCATCATCATTTCCCACTAAAATCAGACAACCAGGAAACCAGCAACAAACCCACTTCCATTAATCATGGCACTACAAGCAGGAAACCAGGGACCAACATTACAGCCACAAAAGCAGGACAAAAAGCAGGAACCTTTGTATTTTATATTCAAAGCATTTCATGTATAAATAGAACATGTAATTGTCTTAATTAAGCATTGAAATAAAAAGAACAAGTATTTCATTTCTTAACATGGTATCAGAGCCTCGATTCGGGGCTTCATCATCTACCCATTAAACCAATTGTATCACCTAAACCAAAATCAAAGCCACCATGGCAGCAGCTGCCGGCGGCTCCGAATCCGAGTTGGCATTACAACTAGCAAACCTTTTGCAAAACAATACAAATTCTCAAACCCCAAAATTATCCGACAATCTTCAGATTAATCTAAAGTTAAATAATACCAATTATGCCTTATGGACCCGAATGATTCGGGTAGCCATTGGGGGAAGATCAAAACACCTTTTAAACCACTTAACCGAATCACCACCATCAAAAACAACAACAGAAAAACAAGAGATATGGGAACAAGAAGACCTGGTCGTCTTTTCGTGACTCATCCAAAATATTGAACCAATCATAGCCGGAAACCTTACCGAATTTGCCACAGCAAAAGAGCTTTGGGACGCATTAGCAACTACTTACAGTAGTGGCCGCGACAAGCTACACACCTTTAACCTTCACGTAAAAGCCAACGAACTGAAACAAGCAAATAAATCCCTTGAAGATTTCTGGATAGCCTTACAAGGGGTATGGGGCGAAATCGATCGAGTCGACCCAAACCCAATGAAATGTTCCGACGACATCAAGATATATGCCAAAATAAGATCCGATCAAAAACTATTCCAGTTCTTGAATGGTTTAGATCGAAAGTTCGAACCCATTATCCGAGAAATCCTTCGGACCGACCCGCTTCCAACCGTCGAATCCGCCTACTCCACAGTTCGAAAGGAAGCTTCTCACCAATTGATTATAGGAGCAACTACCAATGAACCGCAGGGGGTTGCCTCCGGCTTAATCGCCGGTGACCATACCAGCGGCGGCGGTGGATTTGCCACAAAAAGTTTTCGCCGGATCGACGGCAAGAAGAGGGGGACCCAAAATGATAAGTCTCATCTTAAGTGCGAAGGGTGTGGCATGACAAGACACACAAAGGAACAATGTTTCGAGATTATAGGTTACCCGGATTGGTGGATTATCTTAAGTGCGAAGGGTGTGGCATGACAAGACACACAAAGGAACAATGTTTCGAGATTATAGGTTACCCGGATTGGTGGATTGGTCCGAAAAAAACCAACCACACATCAAAAACCACCGCACCTACCACCGGAAATGGAGGCAGTAGCCGAAAAGGAGAAGGATTTGGTGGAATAGCAGCAGCGGCGGCTGGTAACCCTAAAAATATATATCGATTGATATATAAAGAAGAAGAAAGGGAAAGGGTTGCCAAATACCGAAAATACCCTCGGGTATATTTACCAACAAAATGCTTTTTAAACAAAACAAATTACCCACCTTCTTTAAAAATCCAACCCACTAATTTCCAAAAACAAAAACCTATATTTTTTTATGGTATTGACAATACTAGTAAAAAAAGGTCTTTTATAAGACCAAGGTTAATTGGAAATGCCTATAATGTTAATGGAAATTGTCAAAAATCAAATGGCCCTTGGATTTTTGATTGTGGGGCAACGGATACTATGTCATATGAGTTATCCGATTTTTCAGAAACTTCAAAACCTCGGAAAACACATATTCAAGCAGCAAATAAAGGAAGAATGAATGTAGAAACCGGAGGAACCATTAAAATCTCACCAGATATCAAACTTTCTAATTGTCTTCATGTTCCCTCCTTGTCACACAAACTCTTATCAATAAGTCATGTGACAAAGGAACTAAATTGTTCCGTTCTCATGCATCCGAGTTTTTGTCTGTTACAGGATATCAGGACGGGACGGATTATTGGGCGTGGCACTGAGAAAGGTGGACTGTACTATGTTGATGAAGTGTGCTCAAGTGGAAATGTTATGCTAGCTCGTGGAACAAGAGAAAGAGAATCATGGCTTTGGCATAGGAGACTAGGACATCCTTCAGTCAGTTATTTACATACTTTGTTTCCTAAACTTTTTCCATTGAATAAACCGATTTCGTGTGAAACTTGCATTTTAGCCAAAAGTCATAAACAAACCTATAAACCTAGCCACACTAGAACTAAAATTCCTTTTTCATTAATTCACTCTGATGTGTGGGGTCCTGCCCCAGTTCTTGGGAGCCAAAACTTCCGGTATTACGTGATCTTTGTTGATGACTGCACCCGGATGACGTGGATTTATTTTTTAAAAAATAAAGCTGAGGTTTATGATAGGTTTCTTACATTTTATGCCATGATTCAAACACAATTTCAAAAATCCATCAAAGTTGTGAGATCTGATAATGGAGGGGAATATGTAAACTTACAATTAAACCTATTTTTCCAATCAAAAGGAATTGTTCATCAAACCACATGTCCCCATACCCCAGAACAGAATGGTGTTGCCGAACGAAAAAACAGACTGCTATTAGAAATGACTAGAGCTCTAATAATTGAATCTTGTACACCAAAATCTTTCTGGCCAGAAGCTCTAGCCACAGCTACTTACCTCATTAACAGACTTCCAACCAAAATCCTTAAAATGAAAACACCACTTCAAACGTTTGCTGAGTACCATACCCTTCCATCAACACTTACTCTCCCACCAAAAGTGTTTGGATGTACTGTCTTTGTTCATGTTCTGAAATCGTATCGTGACAAACTTGATCCGTGTGCTGAAAAGTGTATTTTTTTGGGGTATGGGGTGAACCAAAAAGGGTATCGGTGTTATAATCCGGAAACTCGACACATGTTCACCACTATGAACTGTGATTTTCTTGAAACCAAGTATTTTTATTCCCAGCCATCAAGTGGTCAGGGGGAGGAACAACATGACACACTTAGTTGGCTAGGATATTCTTCAACAGAAAGTTTGTTGAACGAAAATTCTCCAGATCAATCTGATAACAGTACAGCAGAACAGCAGCCTCCAGACCAGGAACAACAGCCTCCAGACGAGTCTAACAATAGTACAGACCAGCCTATCAGTGCCATCGAAAATAACAGTCCAACCCTGATATCCGAGGTACGTAATCCTTCACAATTACATCCACTTGAAATACCGAATTCCATGAATGAAAGTATGCAGGAAGATGAAGAACAGGTACGTACAGAGAATTCAGAAGAGGTCTCCGAAAGATATGTGTTGCCACCAAGAACGACCAGGGGAATTCCTGCTAAACGTTTCTCTCCAGAAAGAAGTTCCAGAAGCTCTAAATATCCTATGGCTAACATAGCAAAAAGGAAAACTATCGGAAGAAGCAAAAGCGTTCACAGCAAAACTATATTCAGAAGAAATTCCTTCTAATGTTGAACAGGCTTTGGAAAATGAAAAGTGGAAGGATGCTATGAAAATTGAGATGGAAGCACTAGAAAAGAATGAAACGTGGGACAAATGTGCTCTGCCTCACGGGAAGAAACCAGTTGGATGCCGATGGATCTATACAATCAAGTATAGACCAAATGGGGAAATAGAAAGATATAAAGCTCGGTTAGTTGCCAAAGGGTACACTCAGACGTATGGAATTGATTACTCTGAAACTTTCTCTCCAGTTGCAAAGTTGGACACAATAAGGGTTCTATTCTCAATAGCAGCAAATCAAGGATGGCCTCTTCATCAGTTTGATGTTAAAAATGCTTTCCTCCATGGAGAGTTAAAGGAAGAAGTGTACATGGATCCTCCACCTGGTTTCGCACAAGATTTCAAAACTGGAGAAGTCTGCAAGTTAAAAAGATCATTATATGGTCTAAAACAGTCACCCAGAGCATGGTTTGGCAGATTCACTCTTGCAATGAAAAAGTATGGATACAAACAAAGCAATTCTGATCACACTTTGTTTCTCAGTCAGAAAGAAGATCGTATTACATGTCTAATAATCTATGTTGATGACATAATTATCACTGGGAATGATGAAAGTGAAATCAAGAAGCTGAAAGAAAGTCTTTATGGAGAGTTCGAAATGAAGGACTTAGGAAATTTAAAATATTTCCTTGGAATTGAAGTTTTAAGATCACAACAAGGAATATTCATCTGCCAAAAGAAGTATACACTGGATTTTCTTGCAGAAACAGGGATGATTGACTGTAAACCTGCAGATACACCTATGATCATGAATCAGAAACTGTTTATGAAATCTGAAGCAGAACCTGCTGATAAGAATAGATACCAAAGAATTGTCGGAAAGTTAATCTATCTGGCTCATACTCGACCAGATATAGCATATGTTGTTGGTGTAGTAAGCCAGTTCATGCACCAACCTCAAGTTGAACACATGGATGCAGTTCTAAGGATTATCAGATATCTCAAAGGAACAACGGGTCATGGAGTCTTGTTCAAATCAAATGGGAATCTCAATATTCAGATATATACAGATGCTGATTGGGCAGGAGATAAAGGAAATAGAAGATCTACATCCGGATACTTTTCTTTGATAGGAGGTAATCTTGTCACATGGAAAAGTAAAAAGCAAAAAGTTGTCTCGTTATCCAGTGCGGAAGCAGAATTCAGAGGGATAGCTAAAGGTTTAGCCGAAGCATTATGGCTAAAGAAACTTGTAACAGAATTAGGCTTTGCTCCCAAAGAAAGTATACAGATCATGAGTGATAATGAAGCTGCAATACAAATATCAGAGAATCCAGTTCAACATGACAGAACCAAACATGTGGAGGTAGATCGTCATTTCATCAAAGAAAAACTTGAAGATGGAATTATCAAGCTTCCGTTTGTAAAGTCTGAAGACCAACTTGCAGATATCCTCACTAAAGCAGTAGGGACAACCATATTCAACAAGTGTCTAAACAAGCTGAATTTTGGTGATCCCACTATCCAGCTTGAGGGGGAGTGTTAGAATGTGGGATCATGTGGGATCAGGATATCATCATCATTTCCCACTAAAATCAGACAACCAGGAAACCAGCAACAAACCCACTTCCATTAATCATGGCACTACAAGCAGGAAACCAGGGACCAACATTACAGCCACAAAAGCAGGACAAAAAGCAGGAACCTTTGTATTTTATATTCAAAGCATTTCATGTATAAATAGAACATGTAATTGTCTTAATTAAGCATTGAAATAAAAAAGAACAAGTATTTCATTTCTTAACACACAAGTGATTATGGTATTACAAATATTTAACCTTTTTTGTTGTTGCCATCATGCCATGTTGATACACATATGTTGATTGCGGGAAGAGGCTACATTTGTCAAGATAAAGCTGATAAAGAAGGTAATGCAACCAGAAATAGGCATCGGTTTATACTAATTGAAGAACATTGTCTTTCTCATCAGTCGTATCTTCTTCTCTAATGCACATTAATGAGTTTACAGAGACAAGACAGATTCACAGTGATTCTGCTCTTAGTGAATAACTCAGAAAGGTTAAATTGAACTATTTAACCTATAAAATTTTATGGATTAGAGTAACGTGCAGGAGATATTTCATACGTATAAATTTTAATATAATTTTCATGTTTCATACTTTTATCTCACTCATGGTTTAAGTCATTTATTGATTTCGCTATGATAGTTCATCATAAGATGCAAAACGATAAAAGTTGGTTTATTCAGTATTTACTACTAGATCACCTCAACACAGGCCACTATGTCTCTTAGCTCCTTACATATTAATTCTGGAAATAGGTAACTGGGTAAACGAAGGAGGATTTTCCTATTCTGGTTATAGCTGGGGAGGGCGATTTTTTTGACTCAGAAGTACGCAGCCTAACTGGGGTATCCCTATGGCCGTTTCTGAATGCAAGGAGCTGAGGGACATTTAAATTCCGGTATAGGCCAAGTCTCAAATGCTAGATAATATAAAAACCTATGCTTTAAAACTTATACTATCCTAACAAAATCAATACAATACGTGTGTGGCAGAACAATTTTCAAATAAGCTTTAATTGGTTATTTTGGTTGGAAATCGACATTTCAGTCAACCAAATATAAGTTTCTTTTGTATCGAAAATAACATAAACCGCGACAAAACACAAAAAGGGGATTAAAAGAAGGAAGGGAGTAACATACATCCAACATATGATCAAGAAAGGGAATCCCGGTATTACTGTCAGGTGAACCAACACCATCCAAGTTTAACTCCACATATACATTCGTTTCATTCGTAACCCTTTTCATTGGATTGAAATAGTTGTTATTGTATTGTTGTTTTATGGGAGAATTAAGTTGATTATTTTTATTATTTTGTTTATAATTGGTGATTAAATGAAAATATTTTGCTGAAGAAGATGAAGAAGAATGTGCGATGAGGCGCGCAGCAGCAGAAGGGTGGGCTAATGATGATGATGATGACCAAACTTCCATTTGTGTTTGTGTGTGTGTCTGTGTTTTGTTGCTTGTTGATACAGATATTAATACCCGTTGCCGCCAGATACGCATCATATTTAACGAAAATATGAGAACCCACACGGAAAAAAAAAAAAAAAAAGGAAAACTTTGATGTGGGGCAAATTTAAAAACGCTATGTATATAAAAAGACGAATAAAAATAGTCAAACCAAATGTTTAAAAGTAAAATCGTAACCATGTGAAAGTTATTTGATGAAAACATGAAAACCCAAAAATTTAGTGTCAAGAAAATAAAAACGAAAACTTTGATGTGGGGCAAATTTAAAAACGTTAAATGGGTGAAAATAGTCAAACCAAATGTTTAAAAAGTAAAATCGTAATCATGTGAAAGTTATTTGATGAAAACATGAAAACCCAAAAATTTAGTGTCAAGAAAATAAAAATGAAAACTTTGATGTGGGGCAAATTTAAAAACGTTAAATGGGTGAAAATAGTCAAACCAAATGTTTAAAAAGTAAAATCGTAACCATGTGAAAGTTATTTGATGAAAACATGAGAACCCAAAAATTTAGTGTCAAGAAAATAAAAACGAAAACTTTGATGTGGGGCAAATTTAAAAACGTTATGTATATAAAAAGACGAATAAAAATAGTCAAAACCAAATGTTTAAAAGTAAAATCGTAACCAGGTGAAAGTTATTTGATGAAAACATGAAAACCCAAAAATTTAGTGTCAAGAAAATAAAAACGAAAACTTTGATGTGGGGCAAATTTAAAAACGTTAAATGGGTGAAAATAGTCAAACCAAATGTTTAAAAAGTAAAATCGTAATCATGTGAAAGTTATTTGATGAAAACATGAGAACCCAAAAATTTAGTGTCAAGAAAATGAAGAAGAATGTGCGATGAGGCGCGCAGCAGCAGAAGGGTGGGCTAATGATGATGATGATGATGATGATGATGATGATGATGATGATGATGATGATGATGATGATGATGTGATGACGATGATGATGAAAAGGAATGATGATGATGATGATGATGATGATGATGATGATGATGATGATGATGATGATGATGATGATGATGATGATGATGATGATGATGATGATGATGATGATGATGATGATGATGATGATGATGATGATGATGATGATGATGATGATGATGATGATGATGATGATGATGATGATGATGATGATGATGATGATGATGATGATGATGATGATGATGATGATGATGATGATGATGATGATGATGATGATGATGATGATGATGATGATGATGATGATGATGATGATGATGATGATGATGATGATGATGATGATGATGATGATGATGATGATGATGATGATGATGATGATGATGATGATGATGATGATGATGATGATGATGATGATGATGATGATGATGATGATGATGATGATGATGATGATGATGATGATGATGATGATGATGATGATGATGATGATGATGATGATGATGATGATGATGATGATGATGATGATGATGATGATGATGATGATGATGATGATGATGATGATGATGATGATGATGATGATGATGATGATGATGATGATGATGATGATGATGATGATGATGATGATGATGATGATGATGATGATGATGATGATGATGATGATGATGATGATGATGATGATGATGATGATGATGATGATGATGATGATGATGATGATGATGATGATGATGATGATGATGATGATGATGATGATGATGATGATGATGATGATGATGATGATGATGATGATGATGATGATGATGATGATGATGATGATGATGATGATGATGATGATGATGATGATGATGATGATGATGATGATGATGATGATGATGATGATGATGATGATGATGATGATGATGATGATGATGATGATGATGATGATGATGATGATGATGATGATGATGATGATGATGATGATGATGATGATGATGATGATGATGATGATGATGATGATGATGATGATGATGATGATGATGATGATGATGATGATGATGATGATGATGATGATGATGATGATGATGATGATGATGATGATGATGATGATGATGATGATGATGATGATGATGATGATGATGATGATGATGATGATGATGATGATGATGATGATGATGATGATGATGATGATGATGATGATGATGATGATGATGATGATGATGATGATGATGATGATGATGATGATGATGATGATGATGATGATGATGATGATGATGATGATGATGATGATGATGATGATGATGATGATGATGATGATGATGATGATGATGATGATGATGATGATGATGATGATGATGATGATGATGATGATGATGATGATGATGATGATGATGATGATGATGATGATGATGATGATGATGATGATGATGATGATGATGATGATGATGATGATGATGATGATGATGATGATGATGATGATGATGATGATGATGATGATGATGATGATGATGATGATGATGATGATGATGATGATGATGATGATGATGATGATGATGATGATGATGATGATGATGATGATGATGATGATGATGATGATGATGATGATGATGATGATGATGATGATGATGATGATGATGATGATGATGATGATGATGATGATGATGATGATGATGATGATGATGATGATGATGATGATGATGATGATGATGATGATGATGATGATGATGATGATGATGATGATGATGATGATGATGATGATGATGATGATGATGATGATGATGATGATGATGATGATGATGATGATGATGAAAAACATGAGAACCAAAAAATTAGCGTCAAGAAAATAAAAACGAAAACTTTGTTGTGGGGCAAATTTAAAAACGTTATGTATATAAAAAGACGAATAAAAATAGTCAAAACCAAATGTTTAAAAGTAAACTCGTAACTGTATGAAAGTTGTTTGATGAAATCATGAGAACTTAAAAGTTTAGCGTCACGAGAATGAAAGTGAAAACTTTGATGTGGGGTAAAAAGTTAAAAAATAGAAATTTAGGGTTAAAATGAAAAATGGTAAAAATTATTATGTGCTATAAGAACTTGTACATTCTACGCATAACCTTAAAACTTGTACATTCCACGCATAAAGTACTTAAATGAAAATAATCAAAAACCAAATGTTTAAAAGTAAACTCGTAACTGTATGAAAGTTGTTTGATGAAATCATGAGAACTTAAAAGTTTAGCGTCACGAGAATGAAAGTGAAAACTTTGATGTGGGGTAAAAAGTTAAAAAATAGAAATTTTAAGGGTTAAAATGAAATTTGGTTAAAGTTTAGGGGGTTAAAACGAAATTTAGTTAAAATTTAAGGAGGTTAAAACGAAACTTGGTTAAAATTAGTATGTGCTTTAAATGCTTGTATATTTCATGCATTAAGTACTTATACATTTACATAGGTTTTTACATAGGTTTTTGGTATATACTAGATTTTGTGTACTTATATAATCGCCTAAACATCTCACAAACCATACATTTTTAAAGAATATCAACTTGTGTGTTGGAGTATAACTGTATATTTGGACAAATGCGGATTATACCCATGAAACTTGGTTTCTTCTTGATCAATAAAGATGGCATCTTGATCAATAAAGATGCTCTTTTAGCGGTAGGACATTGTAGTCATTTAAGTGCATCTTTTACTTATCAAGTTTCTGATCATCTGTATCTAAGTTTCAAACTATATATTGTATGTATATGTATAAAACTATCGATTTATATCTATTATACGTATGTTTAGCTCCTCTGACTTGTAAACTGCAAACCAGTCCTCGTTTTAATGTCATGGTTAATGTGGTAGCTCTTTTGAAGATAGGGGTATAAGATTTTGGATATATTAGTTGACTACATTCACTTATTTGATTTCAACTTATGTGACTAAACGATAAATAATTTCAATGTCGCAAGTGATGGAGATGTGTTTGTTTTGTTGGAATATATAACTAAATATCATTATTCACGAGTACGCAATGGAAGCAAATAAAATCATGTAATCAAATAATTAACCTTGAAATAGGAATAAGGAATACCTCTTAATGTAGATGATAAAGTGAAAAACTTTAAAAGGATTTGAAGTAAATCTCTCTACGATTGCACACTAAACACCTCTTATATTGTATGCTAGTACCCCGATCATGAACCGAACAACCCTTTGTTACTATCCCTACAACTCAAACCAACCAAAACCCGAAAACCTTTTTTTCTTTGAGGTTCGGCCGAAGCCAAGAGAGAGGGAAGAGAGGAGATTAATGTGTGAAATTGAATACATAAACCCTTAGACTTAAGCCTCTATTTATAGGATTAATTCTTAGTGTTTTAGACTTGGTGACCAAGTAATCTCAAGGCCAAAACCCTTGAGAATTGTCGGCCCCCATATAAGGAATTAGAGCACAACTCTAATTTCCTTATTTCATATTTAACCTCCTTTTAATTAATTAAATACAATTAACCCTTTAACTTATTTAAATTAATTATTTCGTGATCAAACTAATTAATATATTACTTTAATATATTAATTAATAATATAGAGTTACCGTGTCATTTTGTGTGACCCCGTAGGCTTAAATCATTTCCAGACATACGTTCATTTTACGTGATCATATACTAACATGTTTGAGATTTAACATTAAGAATTACGAGTACTTGACTGAAAAATTATAGTTGTGTTGATAGTTGCCTTCTAATTAAAGACCGTCCATTCATTGTTCAAAACGAAATCGTTTATAAAAACAATTCTGCTGTATGACCAAATTTATAAAGACATGGCCGGGTTTTAAAATCCTGTATTTGGTGATTAGAAAAAACTTCTTACTAATAGCGGGTTAAAATCTGATGTTCAAAAAAATAGCGGCTTAATCTCTGCCAATTCAAAAAAATAATAATAGTGGGTTAATCACTTATTATCATTCGGTTAATCTTTTGGTTTTATGTAAGAAAGAAGAAATACAACAATATGCTTATTGTTAGCATGCTTTTTAGTATAGCACTAGTTATAGTATCCGCGTGTTGCCGCGGAATACGCTTTCTACACGAAAAAAGTAAAACCGTAACTATGTGAAACTTATTTAATGAAAACATAAGAACCCAAAAATTTAGTGTCAAGAAAATAAAAACGAAAACTTTGATGTGGGACAAATTTAAAAACGTTATGTATATAAAAAGACGAATAAAAATAGTCAAAACCAAATGTTTAAAAGTAAAATCGTAACCAGGTGAAAGTTATTTGATGAAAACATGAGAACCCAAAAATTTAGTGTCAAGAAATAAAAATCGAAAACTTTAATATGGGGCAAAAGTTAAAAGATAGAAAGTTTAGGAGGTTAAAATGAAAAATGGTAAAAATTATTATGTGCTATAAGAACTTGTACATTCATATAGCTTTTTAGTATATTATAAATGAGAATCCAAACATTTAGTGTCAAGAAAATAATAATGAAAAGTTTGATGTGGGGCAAAAGTTAAAAGATAGAAAGTTTAGGAGGTTAAAATGAAAAATGGTAAAAATTATTATGTGCTATAAGAACTTGTACATTCTATGCATAACTTTAAAGCTTGTACATTCCACGCATAAAGTACTTAATGAAAATAATTAAAGACCAAGTGTTTAAACGTAAACTCGTAACTGTGTGAAATTTGTTTGATGCAAACATGAGAACCTAAAAATTTAGTGTCACGAAAATGAAAGTGAAAACTTTGATGTGGGATAAAAGTAAAAAAATTGAGATTTTAGGGGTTAAAACGAAATTTGGTTAAATTTTAGGGATCGAGTTAAAACGAAATTTGGTTAAAATTAGTATATGCTTTAAAGGTTTGTACATTTCACGCATAAAATATTTGTACATTTACATAGGTTTTTAGTATATATATAATATAATAATTAGGTACTTGCCCATGGTCAAACGGTTTTGGTCGAAAATAAATTGTAGTATTTGATGGAAATGAATTATTGTATGGTTAATATTTGTGTGTAATAAATAGTTGCTATTAAAAGTGATATAGATGAAAAAAGAGTGGTTTAAACTAGAAGTAACTATACGAATGTTCACACGATCAGCAAAAATAGTGATAATTGTAACAACTGTGAGTTTTGACCGGTTGACTTTATGTGTAAATTGACTAACAATTTAAGTTAATGAAATATTTGGGTTCAGTTTGTGATTAAATGACTATGTGGTATGATTGTAGGGTCGATGGTATGACTTAATTGGGGACTAAATGTAAAACGATGTGTAAATTAGCTTGTAAATGGAAACGGGTCGACCCATACCCGTACCCGACCCACCAGCCGACCCAACCCTTTCCCCCTTAACCCTACACTTCACAAACTTAGTCTTTCACTCTCTTCCCTCTTTTCTCTTACCCTCTCTATTGCAAGAACATCACAAATCTTCCTCTCTCAATAATTCTTGCATCAATAAGTGATATTGAATCCAAATCTATACAAGATAATCATCATCTACATCTCGTCTTCATCATATCAAGGATTGAAGTTCATGGTTCAAGTTTTCTTTAACCAATTTTTTTGGTCAAATTCGGATTTGACTTTTGAAGCAAGATTTGGTAAGTCAAATTCATCCCATATTCATCTATTTATGTTTGTTTATGTATCTCTAGTCATTTCGAGTATTTACATGTCCTAAAACGACTTAAAATGGAGTTTGGGTCAATTTAGGGTTAAATAGGGTTTTGGATTAGGGTTGATGAATTGGAAGATTTGATGATGTTATGGATGGAAATTTGGTATGGGTTATGTGTATTTAAGCTTGGTAATGTCTAAACTTGCTTCAAAAACTAGTTCATTGCATTTTGGGTCGATTTTGAGTCTTAGGTTTTGAGTTAAATGGGTTTTGGTTCATGTTCCTGCACTTGAAGCTGCTGGTGCTGGGCTGGGAATTGGCCCACTGCGGCGCAGTGGGTAGGACCTAGTCCCACTGCGGCGCAGTGGAAAGGTTCTGATCTCGCATCATTTTGGTCCACTGCGGCGCAGTGGCATGGTTTTGCCTCACTGCGGCGCAGTGGATATATTCTGGGAAACATTCGCGCGTCAGTTTTCAAACGTTAATAACTTTTAATCCGTAAGTCCAAATAAGTCATATGACCTATCGTTGGAATCATGAGAGAGTCTAGTTTCTTGTAGTAACCTTCATTTCGTATGAATCTTCCTCCATTTCTAAAAATGTCGAGTCAAAGTGTTATGTTTCATACTCGGTAATGTTAAAGAAGTAATTTTGGGTTCGTGACTCGACTTAAACTTAAGGAACCAACTTATTTATGATTATAGAGTTGACATTATGTTATATGATATGCTTTGATAGGTTGTGGACGCGTGGGGCCCAATACTCGCTATTAATCTTTCATTTACTCGACTTAAACTCCTTTGCCGATCAAGGTGAGTTTCGTAGAACCTTACTCAATAGAGATTCGGGCTGAAAAGTGTACATATACGTGTTGTTTGTTTGTTTGGTTGCCTTGATTGCCTGTCTAATTAATTTCTGATTGATTGTCGTTTGATAGACAACTTTGATTGATCGTATGATGGTTTACGAATGTGTTTGTGATATTGTAACTCTTTAGGATAGAAGTACATACATGGAGGTCGGCTTTACTTTCAAAGGGTTTTAGGTGTGGTGGGAAGGCTGCGGATGACCCTATACATAAGCATCTAGAACTTGATGAAAGTAAAATCCTCCGAAGTGTATGTACGCGTTGTTTAGAGTAAATGATGGACTTTGGGATTACGTTTGAGATAGACATGAATGCCTTGATATACTTGACTTGTGAGATACGTACTTATTCATACTTTATCGTTGTATTGATGAACTTACGGATTAATGGTCGTTGATTAAATGGTTGAGTGAGTGATCGATTGATTGGTTTAGTTGTTGGATTGATGAGACGGTTTATTACGTTTGATTGACTTGGTTAAGTTGTGAAGTATATTATTTTTATTAGGATAGTTGTACATACATGGAAGACGATGTATTATTATTATTATTATATTATTATTATTATTATTATTATTATTATTATTATTATTATTACTGTTAGGATAGACGTGCATACATGGAAGTCGGTTATGCCTTCAAAGGGTTTTAGATGTGGTGGGAAGGCTGCGGATGACCCTATACATAAGCATCTAGAACTTGATGAAAGTAAAATCCTCCGAAGTGTATGTACGCGTTGTTTAGAGTAAATGATGGACTTTGGGATTACGTTTGAGATAGACATGAATGCCTTGATATACTTGACTTGTGAGATACGTACTTATTCATACTTTTATCGTTGTATTGATGAACTTACGGATTAATGGTCGTTGATTAAATGGTTGAGTGAGTGATTGATTGATTGGTTTAGTTGTTGGATTGATGAGACGGTTTATTACGTTTGATTGACTTGGTTAAGTTGTGAAGTATATTATTATTATTATATTAGGATTATTCATTACATACGATGATACCTTTATATATTATTATTATTATTATTATTATTATTATATTATTATTATTATTATATTATTATTATTATATTATTATTATTATATTATTATTATAACTTAACTTTTATATTATATAGATATATAGATATATTATTATTATTATTATATTATTATTATTATATTATTATTATTATATTATTATTATTATTATATTATTATATTATTATTATTATATTATTATTATAACTTAACTTTTATATTATATAGATATATAGATATATTATAAAGATAAATATTATTATTATTATTATTATTATTATTATTATTATATCTCTTTTATTATTTTTTTTTATTATATTATTATTATTATATTATTATTATTATTATAATTATTATTATATTATTATTATTATTATTATTTATTTTATTATTATTATTATATTATTATTATTATTATTATTATTATTATTATTATTATTATTATTATTATTATTATTATTATTATATTATTATTATTATATTATTATTGATTATTAATTTTATGTATTATATTATTATTATTATTATTATTATTATTACTGTTAGGATAGACGTGCATACATGGAAGTCGGTTATGCCTTCAAAGAGTTTGAGATGTGGTGGGAAGGCTGCGGATGACCCTATACATAAGCATCGAGAACTCGTTGAAAGTAGAATCCTCCTAAGTGTATGTACGTATAGTTTACTTTAGTTTGATGTTTGATGGTTGATGGACTTGTGATGTATGGATGTTGTTTGATGCATATGTATCGTATAAATCCCACTGAAGAGGATGTGAGCATATGTAGTGTTTAGATCCCACTGAAGAGGATATGACTTATGTTGTGTATCAATCCCACTGAAGAGGATATGATATATGTAGTGTATAAATCCCATTGAAGAGGATGTGAGCATATGTAGGGTTAGCATATGTAAGGTTTAGATCCCACTGAAGAGGATATGACTTATGTTGTGTATCAATCCCACTGAAGAGGATATGATACCTGTTTTGAATTGATGTTATGTAAGTTACTTGGGTACAATGTTTATTTTGCGTTTTATTGTTGTGTGTAATCTTGTGGTGGATGTTGTTGTGCTTTTCATAGAGACTCACTGTAAGTCAGGTTTCGTCTCTACTCGTATATTGTGATTATTGACGATGGTTCTTTCTGGACCATTGCTACGAACTCACCAACCTTGTGTTGACTATGCTTAGTACACTTTTCAGGTAACCAGGTTAATCCAGGGCATGGAGTTTGATTGTTAGCTTGCTGTTGAACCCGGACTTGGACTTATATGGATCAAGGATCCATTTGCCTTCTTTTGCATTGTACTTAGAACCGTTAGCCATCTTTTGATGTTATGTTGTAATCTTTGATGATGACATGCTCTTTATGTATTTTGATACTTGTTACCTTACTGTATGGATTCATTGAATCCTATGATTGCATATAGTTCATGTTCTACATTAATTCCACCTTGTGCTATATGATTTCCGTGATATTCTGAGCCTTGGCTTGGGGTGTTACAGAATGGTGGCCTATGCGTGGTCGTAGAGAATTAGGCGGTTTGACCTAGACTACGGCTTAAGTTAAAACTCTTCATATAGCATACATGGTTAGGAAATTTGTGTGCAACGTGAATTCTGTGAACCCTAGAAAGTGTATATTGTGAGTTCGTAGTTAAGACCACTTATGTGATGGCTTGAATTCAGCGTGATGAATGTGGAATGGATACGATGTGGTTAATGCGTGCATTGATTGAAATTGATTGTCATTGATATGGATTGTTATTACTAATTGATATTTGTTGGATGATTTAGAGCAAAATGAAGTTATGGTATTAACTTAGTATAATATTGTGGCAACCCTAAAAGAACCCGATCAACTCTTTTATGGTCGCCCAACATTATAACAAGTTAATGACATCATGGATTGCGCACGTGTGGCTTAAAGTATAATAAGGAACCGATATGCTTAATGGAAGTTGATTGGGTGGAGGGTTAGCCGTTGGTACACCCTGTATACATACCTGGTCAATAACTAGAGAGCATATCGAATTCGGATTATACTTTGAATCATTCGTGTTAGTTGCTTGGCTTAGTGTATAATAGGGAACCGATATGCTTAATGGAAGTTGATTGGGTGGAGGGTTAGCCGTTGGTACACCCTGTATACATACCTGGTCAATAACTAGAGAGCATATCGAATTCAGATTATACTTAACCCATTTGTGTTAATTGTTTGATCTTATGACGTATTGAGCATGATTACTTGAATTAATAATGAACGATTGTAATAAAATTGACATAATGATATGCTAAGTAACAATCTCATAGGATTCTAGCACTCTTGCCTTAGCTTAATGATATGAAATGAGTATGTGGTATCGGTATGAGAGCATTGACTACTTGTGTGACTAACATGTGAGCATTTGAGACTAACTCTCGGGTCAACGTGTAACTTGCTTTATAGAAATGGTGAGACCAAGAAGAGCCGGAACGAACTATAGGGCTGAACCGGAAGAACCTCAACCGGAAGTACAAGGAGGTAGAGGTAGGGGCCATGGTAGGGGCCGTGGTAGAGGTCGTGGTAGAGGCCAAGGAAGGGGTCGTGGTGAGGTCCCTGAGCCAAACATGGCTGAAGTGATCGCTCAAACGATCGCCAATATCATGCCAACCATTATTGCTCAAGTCACGGCAAATCTTGGGCAAAACAATGGGCCTCAAAACAACGAAGCCCCAGAAAATGTGAATAATGAAAATGCTCAACCTCAGGACGCAGAAAACGAAGAAGAGGAACCAGTGAGAGTTGATAACCGTATACCCCTGTATAATCAACATGGAGGATACCGACAGGGTGTATATTTAAAGACTTCAAAAGCTGTGGGGCGCCGGAGTTTAATGGAAGAGGCGGTCCCACAGAGTGTATAAGGTGGTTTGAGGAGATCGAGGCAGTGATTGAAAGAAGTCATTGCACATATGACGACCGGATTTCTTATGCATCCGGCATGTTTAAAAATGACGCCTTGAGTTGGTGGAACCAAGAGATAACTTTGGGGAGGACTTATAACTTGGAATGGATCGATTTCAAGAACAAAGTGAAGGCAAAGTTTTGTCCTCCCTATGAACTACAAAACTTGACCATTGAGTTTGCTAATCTCAATATGGAGGGAGCCGATTACAAGAGTTATGTTAGACGATTTCAAGAGTTGTCTACCCTCATTCCTCACTTGGTGGATTCTGAGGCTCGGGCCATCGAGAAGTTTGTATTGGGCTTGAATCCTCAAGTCCGATCCTATGTGAATTCTAACATGCCCACTTCTTTAGCCGATGCTGTCAACCGGGCCGGTAGTGTGACTGAAGACTTGTTGAGGAGCGGGGTTTTGAGTAACTCCTCAACAAACAAGAGAAAGGAAGTGGGAGAATCAAGTGGGGTGAAGAAAATGGGAAGGTTTGATTCCAAAGATGCTAATAGGGGTAGAGTGATGGCGGCGGCGGGACCGGTGAAGAAAGCTTATGTAGGACCTCATCCGTTATGTGAAAGATGCAACAATCACCACCCCACCAACGTTCAATGCAGGGCGTGTTTTAATTGCAACCAAGTTGGGCACATGTCCAAGAATTGTAGAGCACCGAAAGCGGCGCCATTGAATGTAGTACCCCTTCAAACCATTCATCCTCAAGGCAACTTTCCATGGGGTACGTGCTTTAAATGTGGAAGCCCTGATCACTACCGAAATAATTGTCCGCAATGGATTGGACAACAAGTTGAAGTGGCGGTCCATCCGAATCAACTCCAAATTACCGGGCCGAACCAAAACCGTGGCCAACAAGGCCATCAAGTTCATCCTCGTGGCCGAGCTTTTGCGGGAATTAGCAATGGAGGCCAAAATGATCCAAACGTTGGTTAAGGTACCTTTCTCTTAACGGTTATGATGTTATGGCACTACTCGATGTCAAAACCGACTATGACCTCGTTTATCCTAACGTTACTCCTTTGGGTTACATTCGTTCGTGTGTTTTGGAATTATATGTTTAAAATTTTTGGATGTTTAGCGACTCTCTAACTAAATTCGGTCAAATACCCCGTGCATGTATCTTGACTCTAGAAGACAACAAACTCTTCACGTACTTTGTGATCTATGATATTAAGGTTCTTGACGATAAAATGAGCACAAATCTAAATGCCAACGGTTAATATGATTCTTAATTGTGTAGTAGGGTTGCTAATGTAAAATATCTAACGATAGAGTTCTTAGGGTCTCGTGTAAATCTTCAAACTCAAAGGTCCTTAGGCTACCGTCTCAAGAATCTGAAAACTAACGTCGTCTCTGTTAATCTTGAGTCTCCCGAAGCTTTTCCGGGTGACTTACCGGACTTGTCCCATCTCGATAACTTAAATTTCGTATATGCTTAACCTTCCTAACGTCGCACGCGTAGCCAAAACCCTCATAGACTTGCCACGATCGGGATACAAATTTAGACACACGACTTGAAGAGCCCCAAGGAGGCAACTCGTTCGTCCTAGCTAATCACTGTAAAAGCCTGTAGCTCATATTGTAAGGTAGCACGTGTCGTTTCGAAATGTATGATAACTTGAGGGATGTGAATAAGCTCGTGGTGAAAGACCGGGAGATAAATTTGAAGGAAAACAAATTATGATGGACTTCATTATGAAGTCACCGAAGACAAGAAATGGGTTGATGGGTGGTGGAGACCTCTAGAGTGGACCTAAGTACCACATTGTTTAACGATTAGTGATTGTTGAATTTAGGGACGAAATTCTTTTGACGGGGGAATAATGTAACATGTGAGTTTTGACCCGTTGACTTTGTGTAATTGACTAACAATTTAAGTTAATGAAATATTTGGGTTCAGTTTGTGATTAAATGACTATGTGGTATGATTGTAGGGTCGATGGTATGACTTAATTGGGGACTAAATGTAAAACGATGTGTAAATTAGCTTGTAAATGGAAACGGGTCGACCCATACCCGTACCCGACCCACCAGCCGACCCAACCCTTTCCCCCTTAACCCTACACTTCACAAACTTAGTCTTTCACTCTCTTCCCTCTTTTCTCTTACCCTCTCTATTGCAAGAACATCACAAATCTTCCTCTCTTAATAATTCTTGCATCAATAAGTGATATTGAATCCAAATCTATACAAGATAATCATCATCTACATCTCGTCTTCATCATATCAAGGATTGAAGTTCATGGTTCAAGTTTTCTTTAACCAATTTTTTTGGTCAAATTCGGATTTGACTTTTGAAGCAAGATTTGGTAAGTCAAATTCATCCCATATTCATCTATTTATGTTTGTTTATGTATCTCTAGTCATTTCGAGTATTTACATGTCCTAAAACGACTTAAAATGGAGTTTGGGTCAATTTAGGGTTAAATAGGGTTTTGGATTAGGGTTGATGAATTGGAAGATTTGATGATGTTATGGATGGAAATTTGGTATGGGTTATGTGTATTTAAGCTTGGTAATGTCTAAACTTGCTTCAAAAACTAGTTCATTGCATTTTGGGTCGATTTTGAGTCTTAGGTTTTGAGTTAAATGGGTTTTGGTTCATGTTCCTGCACTTGAAGCTGCTGGTGCTGGGCTGGGAATTGGCCCACTGCGGCGCAGTGGGTAGGACCTAGTCCCACTGCGGCGCAGTGGAAAGGTTCTGATCTCGCATCATTTTGGTCCACTGCGGCGCAGTGGCATGGTTTTGCCTCACTGCGGCGCAGTGGATATATTCTGGGAAACATTCGCGCGTCAGTTTTCAAACGTTAATAACTTTTAATCCGTAAGTCCAAATAAGTCATATGACCTATCGTTGGAATCATGAGAGAGTCTAGTTTCTTGTAGTAACCTTCATTTCGTATGAATCTTCCTCCATTTCTAAAAATGTCGAGTCAAAGTGTTATGTTTCATACTCGGTAATGTTAAAGAAGTAATTTTGGGTTCGTGACTCGACTTAAACTTAAGGAACCAACTTATTTATGATTATAGAGTTGACATTATGTTATATGATATGCTTTGATAGGTTGTGGACGCGTGGGGCCCAATACTCGCTATTAATCTTTCATTTACTCGACTTAAACTCCTTTGCCGATCAAGGTGAGTTTCGTAGAACCTTACTCAATAGAGATTCGGGCTGAAAAGTGTACATATACGTGTTGTTTGTTTGTTTGGTTGCCTTGATTGCCTGTCTAATTAATTTCTGATTGATTGTCGTTTGATAGACAACTTTGATTGATCGTATGATGGTTTACGAATGTGTTTGTGATATTGTAACTCTTTAGGATAGAAGTACATACATGGAGGTCGGCTTTACTTTCAAAGGGTTTTAGGTGTGGTGGGAAGGCTGCGGATGACCCTATACATAAGCATCTAGAACTTGATGAAAGTAAAATCCTCCGAAGTGTATGTACGCGTTGTTTAGAGTAAATGATGGACTTTGGGATTACGTTTGAGATAGACATGAATGCCTTGATATACTTGACTTGTGAGATACGTACTTATTCATACTTTTATTTGTTGTATTGATGAACTTACGGATTAATGGTCGTTGATTAAATGGTTGAGTGAGTGATCGATTGATTGGTTTAGTTGTTGGATTGATGAGACGGTTTATTACGTTTGATTGACTTGGTTAAGTTGTGAAGTATATTATTTATTATTATTATTATTATTATTATTATTATTACTGTTAGGATAGACGTGCATACATGGAAGTCGGTTATGCCTTCAAAGAGTTTAGATGTGGTGGGAAGGCTGCGGTGACCCTATACATAAGCATCTAGAACTTGATGAAAGTAAAATCCTCCTAAGTGTATGTACGTATAGTTTACT
Source organism: Erigeron breviscapus (assembly GCA_034093135.1). NCBI lineage: Eukaryota > Viridiplantae > Streptophyta > Magnoliopsida > Asterales > Asteraceae > Erigeron > Erigeron breviscapus. The sequence goes on along the minus strand of CM067169.1, from coordinate 148,277,203 downwards.
TTAGTTTGATGTTTGATGGTTGATGGACTTGTGATGTATGGATGTTGTTTGATGCATATGTATCGTATAAATCCCACTGAAGAGGATATGACTTAGGTTGTGTATCTATCCCACTGAAGAGGATATGACTTATGTTGTGTATCAATCCCACTGAAGAGGATATGACGTATGTAGTGTATAAATCCCACTGAAGAGGATGTGAGCATATGTAGGGTTAGCATATGTAAGGTTTAGATCCCACTGAAGAGGATATGACTTATGTTGTGTATCAATCCCACTGAAGAGGATATGATACCTGTTTTGAATTGATGTTATGTAAGTTACTTGGGTACAATGTTTATTTTGCGTTTTATTGTTGTGTGTAATCTTGTGGTGGATGTTGTTGTGCTTTTCATAGAGACTCACTGTAAGTCAGGTTTCGTCTCTACTCGTATATTGTGATTATTGACGATGGTTCTTTCTGGACCATTGCTACGAACTCACCAACCTTGTGTTGACTATGCTTAGTACACTTTTCAGGTAACCAGGTTAATCCAGGGCATGGAGTTTGATTGTTAGCTTGCTGTTGAACCCGGACTTGGACTTATATGGATCAAGGATCCATTTGCCTTCTTTTGCATTGTACTTAGAACCGTTAGCCATCTTTTGATGTTATGTTGTAATCTTTGATGATGACATGCTCTTTATGTATTTTGATACTTGTTACCTTACTGTATGGATTCATTGAATCCTATGATTGCATATAGTTCATGTTCTACATTAATTCCACCTTGTGCTATATGATTTCCGTGATATTCTGAGCCTTGGCTTGGGGTGTTACAATAATATCAGCGGTGTAATGGTAACGAGTCATGACCACAATAAGTAATGTAAGTTAATGATTTATAAAAAATAGGTTGTGTAATTATTTAAAAGTGATTGATAAATATTGTAAATTAAATTAGGCTAAAATGTAGTTTAGTACCCTCAACTTGGTTGACTAGATTTTCTACTATCCAGAATTATTAAAGGTGTAATATATTACCCTAGACTTGGTTAACAGGGTTTTCTATTACCCTATACTCACTAATGAATCTTTTAAAAATTTATATGAATGAATTAACTAATATATGATATTAAAATATATTTGACAAACCATAAGTTACTAAAGACACTAAAGTATATGTTATCTTTAACATCCGATTATAAAAAAACATATACTATAAAATTATAAATAGACATTAAAATTATATTATTATTTAAAACCCTGAAATTACAATAAAATATTTGTACAGATTAATAGTTATATGTATAATTAGGTAGTTTCATTAAAAAAAAATATTTGTACAAATTAATAAATAGTCATCTTCTTATTGAAGTTTTTATTAATTTGTTTATAAAATATAAATGAATTAATAATTCAACTGATGTGATTAATCAAGTTACAAAAAACTAACCTATAAAATACAATAATATATTCTATATTTATTTTAAATTGTGATATAAGTATCTAGTTTTATATGTATAAACTTAATATTTTATATTGAACCATATTTTAATTTCAATACGTTATTTATAATATTATATTTTTTGTTAACATAGTTTCAACATTTCTAACATAATTATTTTTAAAATTACAAATCTAAACTTAAAAGTATTTTTTTTAGAAAACCAATATATTAATAAGATAAATTAAATTAATAATTGATGTTATATCTTTAAAAGCATAATTAGTAAGCTAGGGTATTAAAAAACTTTGTTAACCAAGTCTAGGGTATTATACTACACTTTTAATAATTCAAGGTAGTAGAGCACCTAGTCAACCAAGTTGAGGGTATTAAAATATATTTTGGCCATTAAATTATTAAGGGCATCTCCAATGGTGTTTAATGAAAAGCTTTTTTTGAGAAAAAAAGTCTTTACAATAGGTTGATGTCATTGGGTTAAAAGGCTTATTTGATGAATAGGTTGAGCTTTCTCAACCTTTTGCCAAAAAACGTTTTTTCAAATGCATATGATTTTAATCATAAAAAGCTTTATAAAAAGTTTTTCCATTGGAAGTAATAGCTTTTTAATAGGTTTAAGTTAATGGATAATGAGGTGTCAAAATAAAAAAGCTTTTAAAGACTTTCTATCATTGTGGATACTCTAAGTGGGTTGATTGTACAAGGAAATTTTCGACATTTCGAAATCCAAATGGTTAAAGTATTAATATGCTTTATAAGGACTAGTCATTACTACATTATCAAGCATTCATTCCTTCCATTTTTTTAATTTTAAGTAATTGAAAACCCCAAAATACCTCTATCACTTATTTATAATACCTTAAAAAGAAATCTCAACCACTTATTTTTCTCTCTCATCCGCAAAAAATTTTTATTCCTCTAATTCATTCAAAAATGTTTATCTCAAAAACCATACATCGATAATATATAAAAAGTATATGGTTGTTCTTAAGATTTCATGCTCTTTCATTAAAGATGTCATTCGATATAATTTCGACGAATTTTTAAATCCGAGGGCGGAGCCCGTACGGATAAGGCATTTGACTATCACACTCTATGACCTATCGCTTTGTAACACCCGCATAAAATAAATCAATAAAAAATAGATATATAAAAAAGAATTAAATCATTACCCCTCCCGCTCAATCACATAAGGTGTTGGAAAACTCAAGTCGTTTTGTACAACAAAATTGTCGTTTTAAACTATTCACTGTGGCATATTTGTAATTGGCTTTATAAATCTGGATCTTTAATTGCAACTCACATACTTCCACCCCACATGCTGCCTTATCACTCTCATGCCACGTGTTTTTCAAATGCCACCTGCGTACCCAGCCCTCTTTTTTTCTTCCAAACTTGCTTTTCTCTTCCATCCCAATCTGTAAACTTCATTCTCACGTACACCAACCTCAAACCTCAAACTATCTTCATCTACTTTCATACGGTATGTTAAGCCCCTATTTACTTGATGTCATTCGAACTATATATCCCATGCTTATAATAGTCTAAATTCTGCAGCCACACCTTTCTTTTAATCGGTTTGTTAATCAGAGATATCATATAAGGTAACCTTTTTTATTACACTTTCATCCATATTTCTTTTCTTTTTACTTTGATGCCCACCAACTGTTTAATTAAATTCCTCTAAGATCATATGTGTGAAAATTGTGTTTATAAAGGTAATGAAATCAATACTAATAGCCTCTTATAGTTTGACAATGCTTTTACTTATGTTATCTCCTTAGTATTCTTATTGTTATGCTTTATATACAAAAAAATGGCCGAAAAACATAAAAAAACATTTCATAGTAATGAAAATGTATATAATGATGAAATTATCGACAATCACGGGAAACCTACAGAGAGTTTCACATCAGCAAAACAAGATGCAAGGAGGAGGTTCCTATGCAACACTTCACTATCATTAGGTGCAGACTCTAACGACCATCAGGAACCTTCTACAACTAAAACTTACCCTTGCGACTGATATCCAATTACACCAACCAACCCAACCACATTCAACAACAAACATTGACAAATGTACTTCATCAGTTACACCGACTTCCCCTGTTGCTATCAAACACTGTCGCTATTCTTCTGATACTGATTTTACTGCCACCCAAACTCCTTTTAACAACATAAAAAGAACACCCACTACTGCTGCTGATGCATCACAAAGAAACCCCAAACGTAAACAGCCCTTCTTCAGGCGTTCAGGGAAAATTGTTACAGATACCGACTTCCACCCTCCTATCGTTACTAAAACAGACGTCAATATGTCTTCACACGTCCAATATCCATCTCTTAGATTGGCAGATTTCAACGCAACATTCACCCAACCTATACCCAATCAGCCCCACATTCGCTTACATCAACAGCATCCTCCCATACAAACAACATTCACAGGTACCTTCAATCTTTTTCAAACGAAATTAGTGCACACCTAAATAACTGCTGTTTTTTTTCCCCGACATTTGCAGGGTATGTTGATGACCATACCCCCGCTCCCTCACTCAAATGTTCCACACTCACACAGTTGGATATACAAATGCATTCTACAAGTGCAGATACTGAAATTGAATTTCAAAATTTAGGAGACGATGAATACCAAGGTACCAACGTACTTTAACCATTCTGTACTTATTTGAAACCTGCATCTACAATGTTGCATTATTTGTATCAAAATATTAACTTCTCTTATTTTTCCTTAAAAAAATACTTGCTTCATATTTGAATAATCCTGCGAATTGTTACTTCATCCCCGTTATCCATTGATACGCCCTCAATATTCCCATATTATAATAAGGAAACTATATATATATATATATATATATATATATGTACAATGCATCGTATTTAATAACACATCTCCTAACTATGAGCATATTAATCTCGGAACTGACATATCGAAAACAGTTTTAAGTTCATTGGAGGTGCTTTCTTTTCGAGAAATAACGTGTTGCTTTCATGATCCCATATGTTTGACTACTGTTTATTTTATTTTCCGATTTTATTTACATTTTTTTTACCTTCTCCTACTAATTTTACGCAGATGCACCACCTATTGATATCTATGATGACCTGGGAGATTGTAATCAGGTGTGTGAACATTGTGGTGCCTTCTTTTGGTATGAAGAACGCTTAAAAACTGAATTCAAAGACCACAAGTTGAGGTACAGTCGTTGTTGCCACGCAGGAAAGGTTGTCTTGCCTACAGAACCAGAGCCTCCTGATTACATTACAAGTTTGTATGCAAACAACCACTTCTTACAGAATATACGCGCCTACAACCAAATGTTTAGCATGACCTCCTTTGGTGCTCACATTGATCAATCAATAAATACCAGAAAAGGACCGTGTGTTCAAGATTTCTGGCCAGATTTACCATTGGATCGGATCACTATGCCCAACAACAGGAGACCCACCCCGGTTCTTACAATTATATATTTTTGATACACAAAACGAGGTACGTAACAGAATGCATCATTTTGGTGGCCAGGAATCTAGCGACTTAAACCCAAAAGTTGTTGAAGGATTAATTGAATTCTTGAACAACCATAACGGGTTAGTTAAGCTATTTAGAACTGCTGCAGCAAAGTGTGAACAAAATCAGGTCCCCGACTTCAAAATTAGATTATTTAGTGTTGTTGGACTTCAACAGTATGAGCTGCCAACTTCTGAAACACTTGGAGCCATAGTCTTCGAAAGTGGTTCAAAGACTCGAAATGATTACGACATCATTATCGAATCAACGGCTGGTATACCTCAAAGAATCAACACACTGCATCCAGCATATATGTCACTTCAGTTTCCCTTAATTTTTATCTACGGCCAACCTGGTTATGATCCAAAGATGAAACTAACGGAATTCAATGATTCCGGGAGACGTCGAAGATTAACAATGAACATGTACTACAGTTACCAGCTTCATGATCGATTCAACAATCATGGTTTGTTGCTAAAAGCAGGCAGGCTACTTCAACAGTATGTTGTCAACGCGTACTGCAGCATAGAACTAAGTAGAATGGACTATATTGGAGACAAGCAACAGGACATCAGGAATGAATATCTGTCAGGAATATATGACGCAATTAATAGAGGAGACCATGATGGCTCTGACTTTGGAACACGTACTATCTTGCCAACATCTTTCACAGGTGGCCCACGATATATGTATAGCCATTACCTAGACGCTTTAGCTATATGTCGGGTGCATGGAAACCCACAATTTTTCATTACATTCACATGTAATGTTAATTGGCCAGAGATCAAAAGATCCATGAAACTTTACCCACAGCTAACGCCTGCAGATAAAGCCGACATTGTAGTTCGGGTTTTCAAGATGAAAGTTCATCGACTTCTTGCAGTGTTGAAACAAAGAAAACCATTTGGGCATGTAAAAGCAGGTAACAAAAACTACATCCTATTCTTTTACAACTCTAGCTACGTTTTTTCCCCTTTGTTCAATAACATTTTGTTCCTGTAAATAATAAGAAAAAATCTTACGCTTCTCCTTAATATATGTACTTCCACTGCAGACATGACCTTATTTATCACGAATAACCTATCTTACATGAAACTTCTTTCGCCAACTATATTTCCACTACAAATCATATTGCATTTGTTCACACTTTTAGGTGAGTGTGAACAAATTAAAATTTTGTCACGTTTTTTAGTGTGAAGAAATATATTGAATTAAAAGTGTGTGAAAATTTCTACACACTAAAAAGTGTGTAGAAATAAAAGTTCACACTTATTTTGTCACATCCCATTTGTCCACGGTAACTAAAAAAGTTACCGTGAACAAATGAGGTGTGACAAAATAATTATGAAAGTTCACACTAAAAAGTGTGAACTTTTATTTCCACACACTTTTTAATGTGTAGAAATTTCTACACACTTTTATTTCTATATATTTTTACACACAAAAAAGCGTGACAAAATTTTTAATTTGTTCACACTTACCTAAAAGTGTGATCAAATGCAATATTGTTTGTAGTGTTCATTTACACATTTATAATATAATAAAACACACACACACACACACACACACACACACTTGACTAAACTCACTATTAGTTCCATTAATAATAACATGTCCACATTCATCACTAATGGATATCTATATCTCTACAGTTCTTTATACGATTGAATTTCAAAAAAGAGGCCTTCCACATTGCCATACACTCCTATGGGTTACGCCAACCACAAAAATAGAGAATGTTGCAGATGTTGACAATTACATTTCAGCGGAGCTACCAGACCCAAGAGTTGATCCAGCCGGATACAACGTAGTTTCAGAAATGATGATGCATGGTCCATGTGGTTTAGCAAATACGGATGCTCCGTGCATGAAACTTGGAAACTGTAGCAAAAAATTCCCCAAAAGATACAATGAGCAAAGCTACTTTGACAAAGATGGATACATTCATTATCGAAGAAGAAACACATCCATCTATGCAAGAAAACAACACATGAGCCTTGACAACAGCTACGTAGTACCATATAATCGTCTTTTGTGCCTAATCTTTCATGCTCATATTAATGTTGAGTATTGTGGCTGGACTATGCTGATCAAATACTTATTCAAATATATTTCAAAAAGCACAGATCGTGTCGTGGCAAAAATGAGCAGGCCACTTGGCGAGTCGTCTATTGAAAAGTAAACATCACTTTGGTCACATGGCATTGACGTGGCAGTAGAAGTCTAGTTAATTTATCATGTTTTATTTAAGTTGTTTACTTAGTTGTTGAGAATAAGAACTGGTCACCTGGTTGTCCTAGTATTACGGGTAGTTGGGTACATGGCGTTAGTAGTGGAGTCAGTTACTTAGTAGTGGAGTTAGACGTTAGTAGTGGATTTGTAGTTTGCTTATTTATAGTTCTTTGTATCTGCTCTTTTTTTAATTCAAGTACTTTATATCACAAGAAGAAGTTTCCATATTCCCTCTGTTAGTTTTATTCATTTTCAATCATTTTCGTGTATACTCAGTTTGGCTTCATCAATCAAGAACCCCATTTTGTTTAACAATTGGTATCAAAGCAAATCGATCCTAGTTTCGATATGGCTGAGATGCAACTAGTTGGAGGCGTGAAGAAGCTTAGCACCACGAACTACAATACGTGGTCTACATGTTTAACATCCTACCTACAAGGACAAGACTTGTGGGAGGTTGTAAATGGTACAGATACCACATCTCCTACTCGAGAAGATCAAAATGGCAGTTTGAAGAAGTGGAAGGTGAAGTCGGGAAAAGCAATGTTCATCTTGAAGACAACTGTTGAAGAAGAAGTCTTGGAACATATCCGAGACGCGGAGACACCCAACGAAGCATGGAGCACTCTTAACACCTTGTTTTCAAAGAAAAATGATTCTAAGTTGCAACTTATTGAAAACGAGTTGTTATCGGTGTCTCAACAAGACATGACGATTTCCCAGTACTTTCACAAGGTCAAGACGTTATGCCGAGAGATAGGAGAATTGGACCCGGATTCCAAGATCGGCAAGGAAAGGATGAAACGTATCATTATACACGGATTGAAATCAGAGTACCGAGGGTTTGTTGTGGCGGTTCAAGGTTGGCCTACACAACCGACCCTTGATGAGTTTGAAAACCTGTTGGCGAGTCAAGAGGCGTTGGCTAAGCAGCTCGGTGATATGAATGTTGGTACATCGGCTAAAGAAGTGGAAGCCATGTATGTCAATAAATCAAAAGAAAGGAACAGACCCAAATTTGGACCCAATAAGTTAAACAGGTCCAATAATAATAATAACAATAACAGTTATTATGGGTCTAAGAGATGGAAGTCATGGAAGAAGGACGAGAGTTCAGAAAAAGAAAAAGGGGAAACGAGCGGTGACCGTGAAAATCAAAAGGGCAAAATTGGAAATCGCAAATTTCCTTTCAACTGCTACAGTTGTGGTCGTCGTGGTCATTTGGCTCGCAATTGTAGGTCCAAGCCATCTGATCAAGGCAACACGGCGGCGGTGGAAGACGAACCCGACTGGAATGTACAAGCCCTTGTCGCGAATGTTGTGGAAGATCAAAAAGCTCTTACAGTTACGACTGCAAATCAACCTCCTAATCGTCTCGACGATTGGATAGTTGATTCCGGGTGTTCTAATCACCTCACTGGTGATAAGAAGAAGCTGAGCAGTCCAGTTAAATATAAAGGCAGCGGGGTAGTGATTATTGCGGATGATTCACGTCACCAAATCGCACACACTGGAAAGGTAATATTTCCCTCTGAAGATCGAAAATGCAACTTGCAACTGTCGGGTGTTTATCATGTACCAGGGATGAGGAAGAATCTTTTATCAGTTCCACAAATGACCGATGAAGGAAAATATGTACTCTTTGGTCCTGATGAAGTACTCGTGTTTAAAGAATTCAAAACAACGTCTATTCCAATATTGAAGGGTCACAAAAAGGAGAAAGTTTATGTGTTATCGGCTGAACATGCGTATGTTGAAAAGACAAAGGATGTGCAAAATACAGATTTGTGGCATTGTCGTTTAGGTCATGTGGGTTTTGATAAGCTGAAGATGATGATGGATCACGGCTTAGTAGCTGGGCTTCCAAAGCTTGATGTTAAAAAGGAAATAGTTTGTGCCGGATGTCAATATGGAAAGGCACACCAAGATGTATTTAAGTCATCAGATTACCAAGAAAGGGTACCATTAGCTTTGGTGCACTCGGATGTGTGGGGGCCTACAAGCAAGGCATCCATAAATGGACAAAGGTATGTGGTGACTTTCATCGATGATTTTTCAAGGTTCACTTGGATCTATTTTATGAAGGAAAAGTCAGCTGTTCTTGCTAAGTTCAAGGAGTTTGAAGCTGAAGCAGAAAGAGAAACAGGTTACAAAGTAAAGTGTCTTCGATGCGACAATGGTGGAGAGTACACGTCTTATGCGTTTGATCAATACTTGAAAGATCGACGAATAAGGCGTCATTTTACATGCCCGAACACACCACAGCAGAACGGTGTGCCCGAGCGTAAAAATCGACACTTAGCTGAGGTGATGAGGAGTATGTTGCACGACAAAAACCTTCCAGGTCGTTTTTGGGAAGAGGCGATGAGAACAGCGTGCTATTTGATCAACTGAATGCCATCTCAGAACTTTCAGTATGTGTCTCCCTTCCAAAGGTTATTTAACACTAAACCTACTGTACACTATTTTCGTATTTTCGGGTGTGTGTGTTATGTTTTTGTGCCTAATCACTTGCGTGATAAGTTGGAAAAGAAGGCAACAAGATGCATATTTGTAGGGTATGATTCTGAAAGAAAGGGATGGAGGTGTATTGAGCCAAGCTCAGGCCGCATACACACTTCAAGAAATGTGGTTTTCGATGAAATGTCATCATGGTGGGGCCTGCAAGATGAGGTGCTAGGAGACTCGCAGAATTTGAAAGAAAAGGTTGACTCGTCATTGGCAAGGCTAAGTATGAAAACAGAGGAGAATGTTGAAGAAGATTCAAATGAAGAGCAGCCCGATCAAGCTAAGTTTAATGCTCAGCAAACCAATGAGCCTGTTGTTAGAAGATCTGAAAGAATGCCCAAGCCAAACTCAAGGTATGGTGATATGTATGCACGTGTAGCTGTTGTAGAAGATGCTTTATTTGAGCCTGAAACTTATGATCAGGCTGCTGCTAAAGAAGAATGGGTTGCAGCCATGAAAGCTGAAATGGATGCCTTGGTAAGTAATCAGACCTGGGAGCTTGTTTCAAAACCAGTTGATGTTAGCCCAATTTCGTGTAGATGGGTGTACAAAGTTAAACAACGAGCTGATGGGTCAATTGAAAGGTATAAGGCCCGTTTGGTGGCTCGTGGGTTTTCACAGCAGCAAGGACTTGACTACGAGGACACGTTTAGTCCCGTAGCCAAGATTACAACAGTTCGTGTTCTCATTGCATTAGCAGCCGCAAAGGGGTGGAAAATGTGGCAGATGGATGTTCATAATGCATTCTTGTATGGAGAGCTAGATCATGTTATTTACATGACCCAGCCTACTGGTTTCGAGAGCTCTAATCATCCAGAATATGTGTGTAAGCTGAGGAAAGCAATTTACGGTTTGAAACAATCCCCGAGAGCGTGGTTCGGGAAAATTGCCGGGTTTCTGGAGCAATCTGGTTTCCAATTAACCTCAGCAGACTCGAGCTTGTTCGTGAAGAAAATTGGTGAGCAGGTTGTATTTATTTTAGTATATGTCGATGACTTGATAATTTCAGGAGATGTGGATGACGAGGTTGACTTGCTAAAGCAAAATCTCTCTATCCGATTCAAGATGAAGGATTTGGGAGAGCTTAAACATTTTCTTGGGCTCGAATTGAAGTACACTCGTGATGCTGTAGTTCTACATCAGCATAAGTATACATGTGATTTGCTGCAAAGATTCGGGCAGGCTACATGTAAACCTGCTACTGTTCCGTTGGAGCGGAATATAAAGTTGTGTGCCAATGAGGGTAGAAAGCTTGAGGATCCATCAGAGTATAGAAGGATGATTGGCAGCCTCATTTACCTTACTTTAACAAGGCCAGACATCGCTTTTGCTGTTGGGCTATTGAGCCGCTTTATGCAGGATCCGAGGAAGCCCCATTTGGTAGCTGTTAAAGGTGTACTGAAGTATCTAAAGGCTACAGCAGGAAAAGGTTTAAGGTTTGAGAAACAAGCTGAGCAAAAGCTTGTTGGTTACTGCGATGCAGACTATGCTGGAGATCTGGACAGCAGGAGGTCAACTACCGGATATGTTTTTATGCTTGGTTCTGGTACGGTATCTTGGTGTAGTAAGAGACAACCAACAGTGTCATTATCGACAAGTGAAGCAGAATATCGGGCTGCTGCTATGGCAGCCCAGGAATGTGTCTGGTTAGTAGAGCTGCTAAGAAATTTGAACCAGAGTGTTAACTACCCTGTGAAGATATGGTGTGATAATATTTCTGCTATCAAGCTAGCTAAGAATCCGGTATTCCATGCACGCACTAAGCATATTGAGGTTCACTATCACTTTATTAGAGAAAAGGTCTTGAAGGGTGAAATTGACTTGGAGCATGTTGCATCAGAAGATCAAGCTGCAGACATATTAACAAAGGGGGTAGCAGAAGCTTATTTGCTGAAACATAGTTGCAGCATGGGCATGAAGGAGTGTGATGTTTAAAGGGGGTATTGAAAAGTAAACATCACTTTGGTCACATGGCATTGACGTGGCAGTAGAAGTCTAGTTAATTTATCATGTTTTATTTAAGTTGTTTACTTAGTTGTTGAGAATAAGAACTGGTCACCTGGTTGTCCTAGTATTACGGGTAGTTGGGTACATGGCGTTAGTAGTGGAGTCAGTTACTTAGTAGTGGAGTTAGACGTTAGTAGTGGATTTGTAGTTTGCTTATTTATAGTTCTTTGTATCTGCTCTTTTTTTAATTCAAGTACTTTATATCACAAGAAGAAGTTTCCATATTCCCTCTGTTAGTTTTATTCATTTTCAATCATTTTCGTGTATACTCAGTTTAGCTTCATCAATCAAGAACCCCATTTTGTTTAACAATTGGTATCAAAGCAAATCGATCCTAGTTTCGATATGGCTGAGATGCAACTAGTTGGAGGCGTGAAGAAGCTTAGCACCACGAACTACAATACGTGGTCTACATGTTTAACATCCTACCTACAAGGACAAGACTTGTGGGAGGTTGTAAATGGTACAGATACCACATCTCCTACTCGAGAAGATCAAAATGGCAGTTTGAAGAAGTGGAAGGTGAAGTCGGGAAAAGCAATGTTCATCTTGAAGACAACTGTTGAAGAAGAAGTCTTGGAACATATCCGAGACGCGGAGACACCCAACGAAGCATGGAGCACTCTTAACACCTTGTTTTCAAAGAAAAATGATTCTAAGTTGCAACTTATTGAAAACGAGTTGTTATCGGTGTCTCAACAAGACATGACGATTTCCCAGTACTTTCACAAGGTCAAGACGTTATGCCGAGAGATAGGAGAATTGGACCCGGATTCCAAGATCGGCAAGGAAAGGATGAAACGTATCATTATACACGGATTGAAATCAGAGTACCGAGGGTTTGTTGTGGCGGTTCAAGGTTGGCCTACACAACCGACCCTTGATGAGTTTGAAAACCTGTTGGCGAGTCAAGAGGCGTTGGCTAAGCAGCTCGGTGATATGAATGTTGGTACATCGGCTAAAGAAGTGGAAGCCATGTATGTCAATAAATCAAAAGAAAGGAACAGACCCAAATTTGGACCCAATAAGTTAAACAGGTCCAATAATAATAATAACAATAACAGTTATTATGGGTCTAAGAGATGGAAGTCATGGAACAAGGACGAGAGTTCAGAAAAAGAAAAAGGGGAAACGAGCGGTGACCGTGAAAATCAAAAAGGCAAAATTGGAAATCGCAAATTTCCTTTCAACTGCTACAGTTGTGGTCGTCGTGGTCATTTGGCTCGCAATTGTAGGTCCAAGCCATCTGATCAAGGCAACACGGCGGCGGTGGAAGACGAACCCGACTGGAATGTACAAGCCCTTGTCGCGAATGTTGTGGAAGATCAAAAAGCTCTTACAGTTACGACTGCAAATCAACCTCCTAATCGTCTCGACGATTGGATAGTTGATTCCGGGTGTTCTAATCACCTCACTGGTGATAAGAAGAAGCTGAGCAGTCCAGTTAAATATAAAGGCAGCGGGGTAGTGATTATTGCGGATGATTCACGTCACCAAATCGCACACACTGGAAAGGTAATATTTCCCTCTGAAGATCGAAAATGCAACTTGCAACTGTCGGGTGTTTATCATGTACCAGGGATGAGGAAGAATCTTTTATCAGTTCCACAAATGACCGATGAAGGAAAATATGTACTCTTTGGTCCTGATGAAGTACTCGTGTTTAAAGAATTCAAAACAACGTCTATTCCAATATTGAAGGGTCACAAAAAGGAGAAAGTTTATGTGTTATCGGCTGAACATGCGTATGTTGAAAAGACAAAGGATGTGCAAAATACAGATTTGTGGCATTGTCGTTTAGGTCATGTGGGTTTTGATAAGCTGAAGATGATGATGGATCAAGGCTTAGTAGCTGGGCTTCCAAAGCTTGATGTTAAAAAGGAAATAGTTTGTGCCGGATGTCAATATGGAAAGGCACACCAAGATGTATTTAAGTCATCAGATTACCAAGAAAGGGTACCATTAGCTTTGGTGCACTCGGATGTGTGGGGGCCTACAAGCAAGGCATCCATAAATGGACAAAGGTATGTGGTGACTTTCATCGATGATTTTTCAAGGTTCACTTGGATCTATTTTATGAAGGAAAAGTCAGCTGTTCTTGCTAAGTTCAAGGAGTTTGAAGCTGAAGCAGAAAGAGAAACAGGTTACAAAGTAAAGTGTCTTCGATGCGACAATGGTGGAGAGTACACGTCTTATGCGTTTGATCAATACTTGAAAGATCGACGAATAAGGCGTCATTTTACATGCCCGAACACACCACAGCAGAACGGTGTGCCCGAGCGTAAAAATCGACACTTAGCTGAGGTGATGAGGAGTATGTTGCACGACAAAAACCTTCCAGGTCGTTTTTGGGAAGAGGCGATGAGAACAGCGTGCTATTTGATCAACTGAATGCCATCTCAGAACTTTCAGTATGTGTCTCCCTTCCAAAGGTTATTTAACACTAAACCTACTGTACACTATTTTCGTATTTTCGGGTGTGTGTGTTATGTTTTTGTGCCTAATCACTTGCGTGATAAGTTGGAAAAGAAGGCAACAAGATGCATATTTGTAGGGTATGATTCTGAAAGAAAGGGATGGAGGTGTATTGAGCCAAGCTCAGGCCGCATACACACTTCAAGAAATGTGGTTTTCGATGAAATGTCATCATGGTGGGGCCTGCAAGATGAGGTGCTAGGAGACTCGCAGAATTTGAAAGAAAAGGTTGACTCGTCATTGGCAAGGCTAAGTATGAAAACAGAGGAGAATGTTGAAGAAGATTCAAATGAAGAGCAGCCCGATCAAGCTAAGTTTAATGCTCAGCAAACCAATGAGCCTGTTGTTAGAAGATCTGAAAGAATGCCCAAGCCAAACTCAAGGTATGGTGATATGTATGCACGTGTAGCTGTTGTAGAAGATGCTTTATTTGAGCCTGAAACTTATGATCAGGCTGCTGCTAAAGAAGAATGGGTTGCAGCCATGAAAGCTGAAATGGATGCCTTGGTAAGTAATCAGACCTGGGAGCTTGTTTCAAAACCAGTTGATGTTAGCCCAATTTCGTGTAGATGGGTGTACAAAGTTAAACAACGAGCTGATGGGTCAATTGAAAGGTATAAGGCCCGTTTGGTGGCTCGTGGGTTTTCACAGCAGCAAGGACTTGACTACGAGGACACGTTTAGTCCCGTAGCCAAGATTACAACAGTTCGTGTTCTCATTGCATTAGCAGCCGCAAAGGCGCAAAGGGGTGGAAAATGTGGCAGATGGATGTTCATAATGCATTCTTGTATGGAGAGCTAGATCATGTTATTTACATGACCCAGCCTACTGGTTTCGAGAGCTCTAATCATCCAGAATATGTGTGTAAGCTGAGGAAAGCAATTTACGGTTTGAAACAATCCCCGAGAGCGTGGTTCGGGAAAATTGCCGGGTTTCTGGAGCAATCTGGTTTCCAATTAACCTCAGCAGACTCGAGCTTGTTCGTGAAGAAAATTGGTGAGCAGGTTGTATTTATTTTAGTATATGTCGATGACTTGATAATTTCAGGAGATGTGGATGACGAGGTTGACTTGCTAAAGCAAAATCTCTCTATCCGATTCAAGATGAAGGATTTGGGAGAGCTTAAACATTTTCTTGGGCTCGAATTGAAGTACACTCGTGATGCTGTAGTTCTACATCAGCATAAGTATACATGTGATTTGCTGCAAAGATTCGGGCAGGCTACATGTAAACCTGCTACTGTTCCGTTGGAGCGGAATATAAAGTTGTGTGCCAATGAGGGTAGAAAGCTTGAGGATCCATCAGAGTATAGAAGGATGATTGGCAGCCTCATTTACCTTACTTTAACAAGGCCAGACATCGCTTTTGCTGTTGGGCTATTGAGCCGCTTTATGCAGGATCCGAGGAAGCCCCATTTGGTAGCTGTTAAAGGTGTACTGAAGTATCTAAAGGCTACAGCAGGAAAAGGTTTAAGGTTTGAGAAACAAGCTGAGCAAAAGCTTGTTGGTTACTGCGATGCAGACTATGCTGGAGATCTGGACAGCAGGAGGTCAACTACCGGATATGTTTTTATGCTTGGTTCTGGTACGGTATCTTGGTGTAGTAAGAGACAACCAACAGTGTCATTATCGACAAGTGAAGCAGAATATCGGGCTGCTGCTATGGCAGCCCAGGAATGTGTCTGGTTAGTAGAGCTGCTAAGAAATTTGAACCAGAGTGTTAACTACCCTGTGAAGATATGGTGTGATAATATTTCTGCTATCAAGCTAGCTAAGAATCCGGTATTCCATGCACGCACTAAGCATATTGAGGTTCACTATCACTTTATTAGAGAAAAGGTCTTGAAGGGTGAAATTGACTTGGAGCATGTTGCATCAGAAGATCAAGCTGCAGACATATTAACAAAGGGGGTAGCAGAAGCTTATTTGCTGAAACATAGTTGCAGCATGGGCATGAAGGAGTGTGATGTTTAAAGGGGGTATTGAAAAGTAAACATCACTTTGGTCACATGGCATTGACGTGGCAGTAGAAGTCTAGTTAATTTATCATGTTTTATTTAAGTTGTTTACTTAGTTGTTGAGAATAAGAACTGGTCACCTGGTTGTCCTAGTATTACGGGTAGTTGGGTACATGGCGTTAGTAGTGGAGTCAGTTACTTAGTAGTGGAGTTAGACGTTAGTAGTGGATTTGTAGTTTGCTTATTTATAGTTCTTTGTATCTGCTCTTTTTTTAATTCAAGTACTTTATATCACAAGAAGAAGTTTCCATATTCCCTCTGTTAGTTTTATTCATTTTCAATCATTTTCGTGTATACTCAGTTTAGCTTCATCAATCAAGAACCCCATTTTGTTTAACATCGTCTACCTCAACCTCTCAGAGAAGCATCCATGTCGATGAAATAAAATTTTTTATTGATGCACGTTATATTTGTCCCCATGAGGCATTCTGGAGGATATTTGACTTTGATATCCACCATAGGGAACCACCGGTTCAAATATTGGCAGTTCATCAACAAAATATGCAGCAACTCTCTTTCAGAGCCAGACAACGACTGACATCCATTGTCAACAACTCTGAAAAGAAGAAAACTACATTGACAGAATGGCTAGCATACAATAGTATCTTTGATGAAGGTAGGCACTTGACGTATTTAAGCTTTCCAAAAGAATATGTATGGTGCACAACACAAAAGAGATGGAAACCAAGAGCCAGAAAAGAAAAACCGGTGATTGGTAGACTAACATACGTACATCCTACTTCTGGAGAAGTATTCTATATCAGAATGTTATTGTGCCACCAGAAAGGCTGCAAATCTTTTGAAGACATTAAAACTGTCAATCACAAAATACACCTCACATATCGGTCTGCATGTGAGGCTCTAGGCTTGCTTACCGACGACAAAGAATGGGACACTGCTTTACAAGAGGCCACAATTTCAGGTACGTCTTCTGAAATACGATCTCTGTTTGCTCAAATTCTCATATTTTGTGAGGTCGCCAACCCGGTTAAATTGTGGAAACAACACTGGAGACAAATGGCTGATGACATTCCACAAAGAATCTCTTCATCGCTATCTATTCGGAATCTGTTTGTGAACAGCCTTGAGCTAGAAGGTTACGTTTTGTATGAGTTACAGCTTCTTCTTAACTATTGCACGAAATCTTTAAATGATTTTGGTTTGCCATCTCCTCCACAACATCTACTCGATCACTTAAAGAATAAACTGCTGATGGAAGAAAGAAACTACGACCGAGATGCTCTGATGATAGAACAATCTGCATTAGTATTAAAGCTAAACCAGGAGCAAAAAAATATATACAATATGATCATGAATGCTTCTTCAAACAACCTTCAGAAGTTGATATTTGTCTAAGGTCATGGAGGGACAGGAAAAACCTTTCTTTGGAAAGCAATAATCACTGCACTACGATCTCAAGGGAAAATTGTGTTGGCAGTTGCCTCTTCTGGAATAGCTTCTTTGCTTCTTCCATCCGGCAAACAACACATTCTCGCTTTAAACTGCCAATCAATTTAACTGACGAATCAATGTGCAGAATAAAAAAGGGAACTCACGTGGCAGATTTATTAGCTTTGACCGATCTTATAATTTGGGACGAAGCCCCTATGAATGATCGCCGATGTTTTGAAACATTAGACAGGACTCTCAGAGATGTTCTTAGTGCCCCAAATATTTTGTTTGGGGGAAAATCAATCATGTTAGGTGGAGACTTCAGGCAGACGTTACCCGTAAAAAAGGGAGCCACAAAAATGGAAATAATAGCCGCTTCAATCGCTAGATCAGAACTATGGCCGTTCTTTCAAATTGAGACACTCAGCGAAAACATGAGGCTCCAACAAGCCGACTTAAATAGCAACAACAGGGAGTTGCTTGCTATCTTCTCCTCGTGGCTCCTTGATGTTGGAGATGGAAAAACCCCTGATCATGTTCAATTACCCGTAGATGATGCATCATGGATACAGATACCTGATAAGTATTGTATTGCCGATGATGAAAATGGCTTATCCAAACTCATACGCTTCATATATGATGAACAAACATTACAAACACCAACCGCCGCCCAACTACAACAAAAAGTCATCGTTTGTCCAAAAAATGACACTGCAGACAAGATAAACAGCGATATTCTATCAATGGTAAAATCCGAGTCAACAACATATCTTAGCTCAGATGAAGCAACACCTTTTGGAACTGATGGTGGAGAAACAGAAATGTTGTATCCTGTTGAATATTTGAATACATTCAATTTCTCAGGTTTGCCACCTCACCGACTGGAGCTCAAAGTTGGAGTGCCTGTCATGCTTTTAAGGAATGTCAACCTGATTGGTGGATTATGCAATGGCACAAGAATGATTGTCACACAACTATTATCAAGAGTTATCGAGGCACAAATTATCACCGGCACACGAGTTGGAGAGAAAGTCTTTATTCCAAGAATTATTTTGATTCACCGAGACCAAAACTACCGTTTATTTTAAAGAGAAAACAATTTCCTGTCAAAGTATGTTATGCAATGACTATAAATAAAAGCCAAGCACAATCGTTAAATAAAATAGGCATATATTTACCGGAACCAGTTTTTGCACATGGCCAATTATATGTAGCACTATCTAGAGCAACATCACCTGATGGTTTTAAAGTACTAATAAAAAAACAAGGAGGACAATCAGATAATAGTACACAAAATATAGTTTATAGTGATTTCTTAAGAAACATCACCAATAGACAGGTTATGCTTCTTTTATTTTATAGATACATTTTCTAGATGCATAACGTAGTTTACTTTACCATCTTCCTATGATTAACACTTCTTTATTTAAACATTATTTCGTTTCTTTACCTCCTCTCTTACCAGGATGACAGAATCGAGTGTTAAAGACCTAAAGCCAACAGATAAAAACAAAGCCATTGAAGTCAAGGTATACCGTAAGTGGATCAGCAGAACCCCCCCCCCCCCCCCCCCTCCGAATCAATCCCAACAGGATACTGTTGCATGTTACTGGGCAAACAGGTGCGTCTTACATCAGTAAAGAAAAATAATTGGTCACAAGTACTAACAGTTTGTCAATACGTACAGGGCCACACAATTCAACCAATCATGGACTTCAATGACATGCAATATTTTGACCAACTCTTGGAACATAACAAAAAAAATAAAATGGTAAAGGGGTGGGAACCACTTAGTCCCATGTACCATATTGGTACCATGCCTTACTACCGCATGGCATCCCATTGACTCCCCAGGGTGTAGGTGGGAATAACAAATACTTGGGTTGCGCCAAGATTCGAACCCGCGCCATACAGACTCCTAGTACCCTTGTGAAGGGGGCGGTGGCCACTGGGCTATCAAGTATCAACCCAGTGGTTTCTTGGAACATAACTCAACATACAATATATCAAATTTCACATACGAAGAAACCAAGACTTGGCAGCAAACTTTATCCAACCACACAACTCTTAGGTTTGGGCAATCCACAAAAATTCAGAATATACCAAACGTCGGGTTTCCAGATCATTATTTTGACTTCGTCTCCTACAACCAGCTCTACAATAGGCTCAAAAAGAATTCAGTACTTACAGGTAATAAAACTTCAGGAATCATTATACATTTAGAAATAATATGTAATAAATAACAGAAAGCATTTTTATAGACTACATAGGATGTCTTCAACGTGTCGGAGACGTGTTAAAAACTGGAGACCCCAACCGATATCAGATAATTAGGAGAAACATAGACATAGAAAATCTCAAGTAAGTAACTTTACTTATTTCTTAGCTTCTATTAACACATGACAGGATCTCTTCTTCTTACTACCCATTAACTATGTTTTAACTGTCTTTTCCAAATAGTGGCAACACCATCGAACTCACACTATGGGACGACATGGCAAGATTTTGACGAGACGGATTTTGAATTAATGGAAAAACCAGTTATAATAGCCGTTACCTCATGCCGAGTCACTAAATACAAAGGTAAATAATTTAACTACATAAATTATGCACTTGCTTAAATTTATTAACCTTTCTACCTAAAATAGTTTCTTTTTTACATACCTACAATTATCTGCTACCCCCGCAACTCATTACTATCTCAACCCCAACATACCAGAGGTGGAACAATCACGTGTCGAGTAAGCAAACATTAACAACGTTAACTCATTATATATATCGCCTCAGATTATATCTTCACACTAGCCTAACCCTTTACAAATTAACCAGGTACCAACGAAAATACCACATAAATCCACCACTAAAGATAAACAAACAAAGCTACAATGATCCTGGAAAGAAATAAAGGTCGAAACAGATTCCCATTTGCTATCCTTCTAGCACAAAATCCCGACAATTATAAGATGAGTACAACTAAGATTCATTTGCCTTACTGTTAATAACATAAAATTAAATATTCCAAACTCTCCATTGCAGTCGGACAGATTCACTTGCGAAGGAACAATTGTAGATATCAGCACAACTAGAAAATGGTACTACAATACATGTTCAATTTGTAACAACAGGTTAACATACGACACTTCCACGCCTGAATGTGCACTTCATGGTCCACAACCAAAACCTAACTCCAGGTTACAACATCCCGGATAAAAAACAACATTTACAAATTACCTTCTATCATAATTCTAACAACATTTTCTCATTCTATCATAATTTGTAGGTACTACTTTAGAGCATTGGTTGCGGATGACTCAACAACAATACCTTTTACCTTTTTCTCCCCAAATGCCGACATCATTGTTGAAAATGAATGCAACAACCTGGTACAAGAAATCCAAGACCCTAACCCCTATCAAATCCTCGCCGCCATTCATGCAATCAAAGGAAAACAACATATTTTCCAGTTCCACTACAACCCTTTATCCAAAAAAGAATCACCCGAGTTCATCTATGATGCCACACTCGATGACATTACGCATACAACATCTGCAAAAAGAAAGTTGATATTCCAGGACCCAGGTAACTTCTTACATATCTATAAATTGTTTGTATCAAGACGTTTGCAAAAGTAACATGTAACCATCAATAACCAGCAGCAACCAAGGAACCAAGCAAAAAAACCAAGAACAACAGTACCTCAGTGACGGAAAAAATCAAATAACAATACCAGGTAACATTCAATCCAACACCACTTATGTAACCAAATCTAACAAAGACGTTTCTTTTGCAGATAACTAGTCCTCGCATCACCCGGCTCTTTTTGGACCTGCTGTATATCAGTTGCAACTTATGTACATATATGTCCATATCTTTTGAAACATGGCAACTACAAAGGCCATGTTTTATATGTAAATCACTAGTAGAACTCTGAATCCATATCTTTTGAAACATGGCAGCTACCTCTATGATGCATTCTACAAATGCACCAAAGCCATGTTTTCTATGTAAATCACTAACGGAACTCTGAATCATGTATCGTTTTTTATAACCTTCTCTATTCATCTAAAACCATCAGTGAAACAATCAACCTCTGCAGCGAAGCGCAGGCCTATATTCTAGTTATTTATAATAGCTTAAAAATGAAGATATGGATATGTACATTTACATATTGTAGATAAATGCTATTAGTGGATAAGATTAAGAATTTGTGTGCATATTACGTGGCTTAAAAATTTACATGCCAGCAAAATTTCTTTAATCCCATCCTCGTTATTTTCTCATTCTAAGTTGTCTATTCATTACTTTCATTTAGTTACTTCATGGAACTATAAGTGAGATTATTAATCCATATGAAAAGAAATCCTCTATTATAATAAAGATATAACAATAAAAATAATTTCATTCTTACTAACAATAATAATTAAGGGTGAGGCCGAGCCGATGGTTTGAAATATAGGAGAAGGTGATCAAAGTACAAGTATAAACTCAAGCCTTTATTCCAAATAAATTTGAGGTAAAGTATTGTAAAGGTGCATACACATCTTTTGAAGCTTGAGTATAAGAATGTGGTTCCACATGAGCATGTAAAGAGTTGAGAAAATGTTTGGTGTGAGGAGAAGAGATATTGGAATAGTTGAGAAACTTGTTATGAGTGAATTTGGTGGAATCAGTACAGTGTGCAGAGTGTTTTGGAAAATTGCAATGAAAATCATGCAATTTAATTGGGGGTTTTCTGGTTCTGTTGGAAGGTGGTCTGGTAGGAGGTTGAGAGGGAATAGCATTATGACCAGAATTGTTGTTATCTGGTTGAGAGGGTTGGGTATTTTCTGGTTGAGAAAGTTGAGTAGGGTTGATGAGTGTGTCAGAAGAAGTGTCACTTGATGTAACATTATTGTCATCAGAATTGTCATTGTTTGTGACATTAGGGTTACCAAAGTTTTCATGAAGAGAGTTTGAAGAAATTGGATCAGGCATGGGGATAGGATCAGGAACAGGAGATGCCAAAGGTGTTGGCTTGGATTTAAAAGGGAAAATAGATTCATGAAATATAACATTTCTGCTTACAAAATTGGATTTATTTTGAAGGTCATAAAGTATATAACCTTTTTGAGTGGTTGAATAACCAAGATGGATACATTCAGTTGCCCTTGATGCAAATTTGTCATCATTATGTTTGTGAGCATAAGCTTTACATCCAATGACTCTAAGATGATTAAGATCAGGAGGAGAATGAAAAAGAGGTTCATAAGGAGATTTGAAATTAATGGGTTTTGAGGGAAGTCTGTTTATTATGTAGGCTGCAGCTAGGACACAATATCCCCAAAAATGAATTGGTAAATTTGCATGAAATCTGATTGCCCTTGCAATTTCAAGAAGTTGTTTGTGTTTCCTCTCAACTCTTGCATTTTGTTGAGGGGTATAGGGGCAAGAAGTTTGGGGAATAACACCATGGGTTTGTAAATATTCTGAAAGAGAGGTGTTGACAAATTCTGTCCCATTGTCACTCCTTATTGTTTTAATGGTGGTTTTAAAGTGATTTTGGACATAAGAATGAAAAATTTTAATGTGGGAGGTAGCCATTTGTTTGCTAGGTAAAAGATATATCCAGGTGGCCCTTGAAAAATCATCAACAATGGTAAGAAAATATTTGCAATTATGCATTGTTGTCTGTCTATAGGGTCCCCAAATATCAACATGAATCAAATCAAAAGGAGCTTGAGCATGAGAGGAACTGATAGGAAAAGGTAAAGCATGTTGTTTGGATAAAGGACACACATTACAAGCAGATATAGTATCATTACAATGCAGAAAAGAAGACTTTAATTGTTTAAGAACATGAAAAGAGGAATGTCCAAGTCTAGAATGCCACAAGTAGGAGTCATCCTTTTGTGTGGCAAGTTGAACATGAGAGGTTTGAACAGCAATGAGGGCAGTATGCCTGGTGGTAGATTGAGCTTGTTGAGGAAGAATATAGAGACCATTACAGAGGGTGCCATGGGCAATTCTCTTGTTCTGGTCCTGGAAATAGCAAGATAAAGGTGTGAAAAGAACAGCAAGATTCAAATGAGCCCCTAATTTACTAACAGATAGTAAATTGAAAGCAAATGATGGAATATAAAGCACATCATGGACAGTAATGGTAGGATTGATGGTGACAAAACCGTAGATTGTGACAACAGTGTTAGTTCCATCAGGGAGAGTGACATGTATAGGAGTGGAGAAGTATTTGATGTTGTGCATGCAGGAGAGGGACTTTGATACATGATCAGTGGCACCACTATCTACTACCCAGTTTTTCTTAAGATGTGAAATTAAAGAAGCAATAATATTGTATTTCTGAGCACTAAGATGAGAAGCTATGAGTCTGAATTTACCTTCATGATGATGCCCTGATTGACTAGTCTGTGGATCCTTTGTTGCAGGTTGAGACTGTTGCATCATTAATGCCATCTGATTGAGTTGATTCTGAAGTTGATCCAGCCTTGCATACATTGCTAGGTCATTGCCAGGTCCATGACTGATAGTTGGTGAAGCATTTGTTGTGGCATTGTTGACTTCAGAGGGTAAATTGGTGGGAGTAGTGGCCATATGAACTGCTCTGTAGGGCTGGGAAGGAGTTTTGTATTTTCCATGCAATGGATGACCAACAGGATATCCTACAAGTCTGTAGCATTCTTCTTTTGTGTGGCCCTCTTTTGTGCAATTTTCACAATATCTAGAGTTCTAATAGTTGTGAATTGGGTTAAAGAGTATGGTAAATTAAATTGAAACTAGATAGTTGTAATGGTAAATTAAATTGAAACTAGATAGTTGTAATGGGAGTTCTCATAGAATAATAATAACGATAAAATGTTAATGTTAACCATCTTGAGTTAAACAAGTTCGATTCTCTCGTTGATATTAGTTATGGTGTTTGGCAATGAAATATTTTAATAGCAATGATGATGAACTATTTACTTAGAAAGTCCATGATCATGATGAGATGTGAAGTGGTTGAAAATAAAACGTAAATGATGTTTGATAAATGTTAAAAGTTAAGCCAAGCACCATAATGAAACTAAGATGTAAGTACGATTGAATATAGTTCTGAAAGAAATTCAAAAATCTTATGTGCTTATGCATCGGTTGATAGGTGTTGGTGCTGGAATTTGATATCTTAAATTAATCGTTTGGTCATAGCCAAGGTGAGTATATCCTTATGTATATATTCTGTCATGGGGGTTAATATGGTTTGGAAAACAAACCATGATTAACCGGTTATATGAGGTATGAGGCCACAAGCCTTGGGTGACGACTCATGAGCTTGGTGGTGTAATATGGATCCATATTAGGTATGATGGTTAGGACGTTATGTAAGACCCGGTTGGCTTTAACGTTCCTAACATGATGTGATATGATATGTGATTGCCATGACATGTATGTAAATATATGGATATACTCACTAAGCTGTAACGCTTATTATTTAGTTGTTCCCATTTTTTATAGGCAATCCAAGAGACTGAGACAAGAAAAAGATTGACTAGAAGTCTTGCAGCGCAAAAGTTTATTTGGAAGATATAGAGCTTATATGTGATAATGGGTTAGTGATCCCTTATACTTGTGCTTTCGGTACTTATGTGCGCCCGTAGCAATTAAAACTGAATTTTTTGACATATATGATTAATATACCATTTTTCGAATGAATTATGTTTTTAATAAATACATAAAAAGGGCTTTAAATTTTGGGGCGTTACACGCTTCCTGTGACTTATCATACTCTATGACCTATCACCTCCATCATCTCCCTATCGTAATGTGCGGGTACTTTGTCTCGTGATAAGATGTTTGAATAACAAGGATTATAATTGATCAAATATCCAATACTATAATAATAACTTGAAAATGTTTTTGAAACTTAGCTATATGTAACATTAGGCTATGTGAATAAAGGGACATAAGTTACTATTTCTCATATTTACTTATTGTGATTTGTTTTTACCATCCCATTATTTGTTACTTTATATATGTAGAATGCATTAATCTAGATTTAATTTAGATCCTTAAATTTTTTTTGAAAAGTTAGGGTTTTCTTAAAGAAGGATTTTTATTTCAAAATCTGTTTTTATTTGATTGGGTATTGATAACAAATCAATTAGCTAGGTTTTGAGTTGTTCGAAAGTCATAATGTTAATTTTAAGCTTCTAAGGTCGCGTTTGGTTCGCAGATTCTGATGGAATCTGATGGAATTGGAATTGAATTCCATTCCTTAGTGCGTTTGGTTGTTCAATGATGAAGGAATATCATTCCGTTGGAATGTAAACATTCCCTCATTTGATGGAATCTCCATTCCATGGGGATGGGGGAAGGAATCTCATTCCTTCCGTCACTTAAATCTTCAAAAAATGAAAAACATTCCGTCAAATTCCATTCCATCAGATTCCAATTCCTTTAAAAGATTTCATTCCTTCCAAAAACATTATGTGAACCAAACGCGCCCTAACAGTATTAATCTTACTCCCTCCATCTCATTTTAATTCCGACTTTAACCATAAATATCTTTGTTTATACTATATATTAGTTGATGAAAATTATATCAATGAAAAGTACATTTAAAACTCAATTAATTTATATATGTTATATCAAGTGTTATATAATACAAACAAAAATATTTACGGTGAAAGTTAAAAGAAAAAGACTAAAAAAGTCAAAATAAGACACTTACGGGGGAATATTAGATTTCTCTGAAAAAGAACTAGTTTTATTATGTTGTTTTTTTCCTTTCTCGACTCTTAGTAAGTCAATAAGTGTTATTTATTTTACCATGTTAACAATATCAAGGAATTTTCAAAAGAAATACTTGTGGACATCCAGTTTTTAATTGGGGAGTGATATATCTACAACACATTTTAGCCATCTACAATACACATCATAATGTACAACTGTATGAAACATGTATTGTTGTGAATGTCTAAATAATGTTGTAGATCTATCACTCCCCTTTTTAATTCCCATATTACACTTTTAAACCAAATGTCCCATATTACTTTACAATCAAAACTTAGGCTTCTTATAACAAGTAACCAAATGGTAATTTAACCAAAATGCTGATCACGATTCAACACTACTATTTTACAACCACATCACGTGAGTTACATGATTAACGAATCATATGGAACAAATCCAGCAACCTAATATACAAAAAACTGAGGCCAAACTGAAGTGACATCCCACTAAACAAATAAAACAAAGGTTAAATGTAATGAGGTCCTAAATCTGCGCTAGCAAACCACAAATATGAGGTCAACGCACTGTTCATCTTCTTCATCGCGATTCAACGATTTACCCAACCAAAATTCATGAAAGTTGTTTCTATACGCTCGTATTCAAACAACAAACATACGTTAACCCTTATTTTTAACCAAAACACATCAAAATCACTAAAAAATAGAAAACCTAATTCGAAAATTTCAAATCCATTTTTCTTGATTTTCTTGTTGCATGGTTAACTATATTACGATTAAAAAAACCTTCGATTCTGTTTTAGTTTGTTATTTTAGTTTACTAGCTTATAAACCCGGGTGATACCCGAGCATATTAAAAAAATTAAGGTTATGAGATACAAAAAAGATAAAGATAGAAACAACACTATTTACATCTTTATAAAAAGTATAGGTAAAAATAAAAAACCATACGACTGTAATCATGTTATAAATTGGATATAATAGAATTAGTGAGACGCTATTGATAAAATATGACATATGGTTGTATAGAAAAAATGTTAATTTACATTATTTTTGGTTAGATTATAGAAAAACTTTATAGTAATAAAAAATTAAAGTTTAATTAAATATGATCTCATAAATCAATTAAATAAAAACAAATAATTAATAAGAAAATGTCTAATAATGTCAAATAAGTTTTTCTTTAATAATATTGTCATCCAAATTTTTATTAATCTATATAATAGAATAGATAATAGATATGGGTCTAGTGATCATATGGCAAATAGCCAAATAACACACATGATAGATATTTAAAACTTTTAGAATACTAATATTTGTATACATATATTATAAAATTAGAAACTGATATTTATACATAATCATAGTTTGAAAGGATGAAAGTGGAAATTCTAGGTTAACCGGTTTTGCAAAATCATAGCTTAAACGTCCGTTTTATTGCAAAACACTTCAAAAAAAAACACTAATCTGTCAAAATGAAAACAAAGTTGATTATTATATCAATGTAGAAATTTTAAATTTTTCATAGCTTAATGTAATAAATATCATATACTCTAAGTACTTTTTTTAAACTTTTATTAATTAAAAGGAAGTATCTACAAAAGAAAAAAAAATCAATTTGACTTTCATAACGTAGTCGTATATAAAATTAGCAACAAATACATAGGAAGTATATATAAATAAACCGAAACCAATAGCATAAATAATATATATAGTTTATTAATTAAATTCTTTTAAGTACATAAACATTTTGAAATTTAAAAAGCAACAATTTATTTGTTTAAAATCCAGAAGTATCATTGCCATGATGCATATATACTCTCTTAATAGATCTCGTCTTGTTCCTCAATCTTCGAAGAATGCGGCGTTGTATTATTGTAAGTTCTCTGTTCAAAACATTTCCTTCAAGTGGACGACAATCAGATTTAATACATCTTTTTTTAACATTGAGTTTATACTATTAGCTTGTTGCAAATATCTTGTTTACATTTATTTGAAATGAAATCATAATTACGTTTATCATATATTAGTTTTTTCCGGATATATACATAGGTAATGGAAAATTAGATTTCCAAAAAATATTTAGTAATTAGTAATATATGGTAATTAGTGATTAGTAGTAATATCAATCCCCCTTCTCAAACTAAAGGAGACCACAAAGGCTATGTTACATTGTTGACGTGTCGACAAATGAAGCCTGCCACATTGGAAGTATGACATCCAGGCTGATGATTTTCGTGTGTTTTTTGAGGCGTAAGTAGTGTGTGTTGGAGGTGGATTGGGCGGGAGGTGGGCTTATTTTCAAAATAAAGTTTGGGCGGGACAAAGGGGAAGAAAGAAAAGAGACAGAGGGACAGAAGAGAGAGGGGGGCTTTTCCAACACAAATCTCAAATCTTTATTTTCTCTCCAAATCTGATTTTATTTATAAACATATATATATATCTTCAATCTTCATATTCATCATCATCTCTCTTAATTCACAGATACAAATTCTTGGATTTATCATCGATTCATCATCAGCAGCAGCTTCTTTTTTTTGGTGTGATTTCAACATCAAATTCATCATGTCAGCATCATTGATTCGTCAAAAAAAGAGTTTATTGGTAGGTTTTTACTTTTATGATTTTTCAAATAAGGGTTTCAAGATAAAGATTTGATTAGGATTTATGTTCATCTTTTATTTATTTATGTATACCTAATATTTTAATGTTTAGATCTAGAGCCGTAGATATAAAAAGCAGAGACATGAATTCGAAGACGATGATGAACCAGAAAAGGTATACGAGGTTTAGCTTTTGATGGATTTTAAAAAGCTACATGATTTTAAAAAAGTCAAGCATTTGGTTTTGTGATATTTTTTTTTCTGCAATTCTTAAAACTTTTGATTTATAAATTTTTTTGTTGTTAAAATCCAGGGTGGAAGAATTAGGGGGATTGGAAGCAGCAAGGGGTCGAAATGTTGGAATCCTAGATGGAAGAAGCAGAGAGATGGGGTATGTTTTTTTTGTATTATGGGTTTTAATCTCTGTGTTTTACCTAATTTTTTGGATTCTTGGTAATGGATTTTTTAAAATTTTTACTATTCAATATGTTAATTTTTTTTAATCAAATCATGAAAATTTTAGATTCTAGATTCTAATGTTATTGTTTGTTGTTTGTAGTTGTTATCTCTGTCACTAAGGAAGGTGTGAAGTTCTCAACAAGGGGTGATATTGGAACTGCAAATGTTGTTTGCAGACAGAACACAACAGTCGACAAGGTATGTTTTCTGTAGTCATTAAGACCTTAATGTTAGCCCAGCTACCTGTGACAGGTTAATTTGGGTTTGTGTTAATTTTTAAAGGGTTAAAAGCTGCTCAATGTCTTCTTTTTATTTTTTAAAGCTTATAAATTGTTCTGATTGTAAGACCTGAAAACTATCACTATAAACTATATTGTGTTAGCAATTCATAGTCCGTGGGAATATAAAATCAAATTCAAGAAATGGATTCTTAAAGGCTTTAATGTTCAACTTGACTTGTGATTTTTTCGGTATTCTTAAAGGCTTTAATGCTAGCCCATTCGTGATTGGTTACTTTGGGCTGCTTTCGTCTTTGATGGGTTAAAAGCTGCTCAATTCTTCTTTTAGTGTTTAAAGCTTATAAATTGTTTTGATTTGAAGAGGTGAAAACTGTTATTGGAAACTCTATTGTGTTATCAGTCTGTAACACCCCGAGCTAGGGCTCGAAATATTACGGAAATTAAATAGCACATGGAGGAATTATCGTAGGCAAACTAAATGAATTAAGTGAATTCGGTGAATCCAACAAACAAGTTAATATTCATACAAGATGCACAAGGAGCAAGTGACCATCAAAGTTTACAAAATAATAGTCTAACGATGGCTATCGATCCTAAGCATAATGCAAAAAGTGGGTGAATGAATCCTTGATCTATATAAGTCCAAGCCCGAGTCAAAAGCAAGCAGAAATCATGCATCACGTCCTTGGTTCACCTGATTACCTGAAAAGTGTACTAAACAAGTCAACACGAGGTTGGTGAGTTCGTAGTGATGGTTCACAGGGAGCCACCGTCAATCATCACAACAAGGGTTCACGACATAAAAGAAATGCATAAAGTAAGAATGCACAAGTGATGTCGATATCAAGATGTGTGTCGTATACAATGTCAATGTGATAACGTGTATGATATGTATGACCATCATGTCATCTATGCAACGATACTCACAAGGTCATCACCATGAACAATGTGGCATCTCAAAATCGTCGGCGTATATACGTCTATATACCCGGGGTCATGAACGTCTCGTCAATTCAACACAAGTGCTTACGTCTAAACACTCGGATGTACTCATTCGTCTCATCAATAACCATGTCACTACGTATGCGCATTCGTCTCAGTCACAAGTCCATCAACTGTCAAATCACCAATACAATCGAACCAATACATACATAAACTTAAGAGGGTTTTACTTTCAATGGGTTCTTGATGCTTGTATACAGGGTCACCCGCAGCCTTCCCACCACATCTCAAATCCTTTTAAAGCAAAATCGACTTCCATGTATGTAGATCTATCCTAAATATGACAATTCTCAACAAAATCATGCACATAATCATCCAACGTGTCAACAAACCAACATTCAATCAACAAGTCAATCAATCAATAAGTAAACACATAATGTACACTTTTCAGCCCGAATCTCAATTGAGTAGGGAGCTACGGAACTCACCTTGGCCGGCAAAAGAAGTTAAGATGGATATAAGATGAGATTATAAGCGTTCGATCGTCACGCGCCCACAACCTATAAATGTTCATAACATGTTTACAAATCAAGACTTTACATATGGTTTTTAAATAGTTAATGTGGGTTATGAATAGTTCATCTGGGTTATCAAAAATAGTCCTTGGAACTAACGGACGTTAAAAACTAACAAATATGGGTTATGAAATAGTTCATCTGGGTTATGAAATTGTTCATCTGGGTTGTCAAGAACAGTCCTTAGAACTAACGGGCGTTAAAAACTAACTGATCTGGGTTATGAATTGTTCATCTGGGTTATGAAATAGTTCATATGGGTTGTCAAGAACTAACGGGCGTTAAAACCTGCACAATTTCGACCCAAATTACATGTAAGCTTCATTTTAACCTCAAAATCAATTAGAGGACACTTCCAAACTCATTTCCAAGCATAAATGATCATAACCCACAACACATACTCGATCTATAACATCTAACCTTGTCCAAATCCGTTCTTGACCCAAATCATAACCTTAGGAAAACCCTAATTCGACTCAAAATTTGTTTTGACCATTTTGGAACCATTTAGAAGCCACTAATTATGTTACCAACATAATTTGAGCAAAACCCATCATCAAACTCTTTCCATAACACAAATCCAAGACAAATCACACCCAAATCCACCTCAAAACCTTATATTTGACTAAAACTTAAAATTGGCAACCAAGATGACCCAAGATGTTAAGATTTGATCAAGAATCAAGATAAACAACATATGAAAATGATTTTGAGCTAAGGAACACTTACCAAATCGACCCACACTCTCCAAATTCGGGTATTGAGCTAGAAAAGGGATGAACTCTTGCAAATACCAACAAGTTATTGAAGTTTTGATGAAGAATATTATTATATAATGATTATCTAACACTTTTTATTATAGCACAACTCTTAGATCCGAAAAATTTGGAAGAAGAAAATGAAGATAAGATGGTGGTGGTGTTATTGCTTTTGAGAGAAAATTAGATAAAGAGAGAAATAAGAGAGAGAGAGAGTGGGGATATGATGAATGAGTGGGTGAGGAGAGTGTAAGAGATTGGGTGGGAGGTTTGGGATAAGGTTGGGTCAAGTTAGTGGGTGGTGGTTCATGGATCACCCTATGGGTTGACCCGATAACATTTACTAATAAATTCACAAGTCGTCAAGTATCGTTTCACATAACACGTCCACTAATCAACACGTCAAGTATATCTTTAGTCATTAATTCATAAAATGCTCATAACCACCTCATGTATTAAAATCATCAGTCAAATTACATAATTAGTCAAGCGGGTCAAAATGGCGGATGTTACATCATTTCCCCCTTAAAAGAATTTCGTCCCGAAATTCAACGATACACTAATTTCTAAACAAATCCGGGTACTTAGACTTCATGTGGTCTTCACGTTCCCAAGTGAACTCGGCTCCGCGTCTAGCATTCCATCTAACCTTAACGATTGTGTAACGTTTATTCTTAAGCTTCTTGATTTGACGGTCTAAGATCTCCATCGGCTCCTCGACAAAATTGAGCTTCTTATCCACTCGTATCTCATTCATAGGCACATGTTGTGTAGGGTCCGCCAAACATTTACGTAGGTTGCAAATATGGAAGGCATCATGTACACCACCAAGTTCTTGTGGTAATTCTAGCCGATAAGCAACCTTGCCAACCCGTTCAAGAATTTTGAAAGGACCGATATATCTTGGCCCGAGTTTGCCCCGCTTCACGAAACGTATAACACCCTTCCATGGAGATACCTCCAAAAGTACATAGTCGCCAACTTCAAACTCTAGCGGCCGCCGCCTCACATCGGCATACTTCTTTTGTCTTTCACGGGCCAATTGCAATCTCTCTTTGATTTGGGAGATCACCTTCGTTGTTTCAACTACAATTTCCGATCCAATGAGTTGGCTTTCACCAATCTCCGCCCAAGCTAGGGGAGATCGGCAAACCCTACCATATAAAGCTCTAAAAGGTGTCATTTGGATGGTAGCATGATCGCTATTGTTGTATGAGAACTCCACCAAAGGCAAGTGATCTTCCCAACTTCCACCAAAATCAATGACACACGCCCTTAAGATGTCTTCAAGCGTTTGTATTGTCCTTTCGGTTTGTCCATCCGTTTGAGGATGAAACGCCGTGCTCATATTGAGTTGCGTACCCATCGCTTGTTGAAAGGCTCTCCATAAATTTGAGTTATACCGGGTATCTCTATCTGTAACATCCTAAACTTTTCGTTTAACGGCTGACTTGAGTTGTTAAGTCAACATTTTGCTTCCGTCAAATCTTTAGATGATTTATATGCATATGTGTACTTAATGTGAAACATTTGTGAAATTTGACTAGATTTGTGTAACATCCTCAACTTTTTATGTAACAGTTGACTAATGTCGTTAAGTCAATATTATGTGTGACGTTAAGTCTATTGTAGATTTAACACTTATACGTAGTTAATGTGTGTTATGTGTGAGGCTTGAAAGCCTAAAATGTTAATGTAGTATAAATGTGTGTAATATGAAGGATTTATGTCTATGTAGTGACATTTAATGAAGGGTATATGATGTATATGGTCAATAAAGTAGTTTGTGACCAAAAATGAAGCATTAGGAAGCCTAGGGACTAATTTTGACAAT
This sequence comes from Erigeron breviscapus, assembly GCA_034093135.1. NCBI lineage: Eukaryota > Viridiplantae > Streptophyta > Magnoliopsida > Asterales > Asteraceae > Erigeron > Erigeron breviscapus. The sequence goes on along the minus strand of CM067169.1, from coordinate 148,243,474 downwards.
GAGGCAAAGTCAAAAACGGGTATAGGGACTTAGGGGCTGTCATTAGAGAGTCATTTGCAGAATTTCATCCTCCTAAACAAGCCCTAGCCGCCCAAAGTGATTTCCCAATAATCCTCCATCAAATTGCAAGCCGAAAAACCTTCCAACGTGTGATTCGGGTGTGTTTAATCAAGTGTTTTGCATCTCTAGTGTGATCTACGTGTATAGAAGGTAATATCTCATTGATTTCAGATCCTTTTAATTGTATGAGTCATTAGAAATCAGATCTAGACCATTTGAGGGTCAATTGATGTCGAAATAACGTTTGTTTTAATGATGCAAATCATGTGTGGATTAATAAAGGAGTTTGTTGCATTATAATGGTTTGAAAATGAAGGATTTTGATGTATGAAAGTCATGTAATTGATTTAGAGGCATTTGGATCTGGTTTGGGATGAAATCGATCGACCTAGTGCAGAATCGCCTCGGGTTGCGGCGCAACTCATAGTTGCGGCGCAACTCAAGTACAGAAGGATAAGTTGCGGCGCAATGAAAGGCATTGCGGCGCAACTGGAGGCCTGAGCTGCGGCGCAACTATAGGTTGCGGCGCAACTCATCAGTTTTCAGAAAATGTTATTTTGAACCGTAACGTCGTTTGACACGTAGATTAGACCTGAAACTAAAGTGAGTCTTTAAAGTGTGTGGGGTCTAGTGTATGACCTTAGTAACTTGAGAATGTAGTTGTCTAATGCTTGTTCACTAATTATAGGTAGACGAGCATAGTTACTTGCATTGTAACTAGTTGATGATTGTTGTGGACTACGCCGAGGTAAGATACACTACTTTGACACGCTGGGGGATTCAACTAAAAGCTGGTTTCAAAACATAAATACTTCCATTTGGTATCTTTATATTGCATGTGGGCATATGGGGTTACACGTGAGGTATTATGGGTTATGCAGTTGACCATGAGACCTGAAATGCAGTCCCTAATGTAGTGAAATGAAGTATTGCTTAATGTAGTGTATTGTTATGCAGTTTATGTAGTATTACGAAGTATCTCATTATGCAGGAAATGTAGAAATGAAGTATAATGTAGTATGTGTTATGAAATGAAGTATAATGTAGTATGTGTTATGAAATGAAGTATAATGTAGTATGTGTTATGAAATGAAGTATAATGTAGTATGTGTTATGAAATGAAGTATAATGTAGTATGTGTTATGAAATGAAGTATAATGTAGTATGTGTTATGAAATGAAGTATAATGTAGTATGTGTTATGAAATGAAGTATAATGTAGTATGTGTTATGAAATGAAGTATAATGTAGTATGTGTTATGAAATGAAGTATAATGTAGTATGTGTTATGAAATGAAGTATAATGTAGTATGTGTTATGAAATGAAGTATAATGTAGTATGTGTTATGAAATGAAGTATAATGTAGTATGTGTTATGAAATGAAGTATAATGTAGTATGTGTTATGAAATGAAGTATAATGTAGTATGTGTTATGAAATGAAGTATAATGTAGTATGTGTTATGAAATGAAGTATAATGTAGTATGTGTTATGAAATGAAGTATAATGTAGTATGTGTTATGAAATGAAGTATAATGTAGTATGTGTTATGAAATGAAGTATAATGTAGTATGTGTTATGAAATGAAGTATAATGTAGTATGTGTTATGAAATGAAGTATAATGTAGTATGTGTTATGAAATGAAGTATAATGTAGTATGTGTTATGAAATGAAGTATAATGTAGTATGTGTTATGAAATGAAGTATAATGTAGTATGTGTTATGAAATGAAGTATAATGTAGTATGTGTTATGAAATGAAGTATAATGTAGTATGTGTTATGAAATGAAGTAAAGCAGCTAATGTGGTAAAGCAGTTAAAACGTAGTAAAGCAGTCAATGTAGAAAGCAGTTATGTGGTTATACGTGTGTAATGAACTAATGCAGGATAGGCACATTTAGGATGATTATCCTAATTGATATGAAGTTGGTATGCAGTTATGTGTGATGTGTGGTGCCTAATGAGTTTGTCTAATAATGAAGAAATGTTTTAATTGGACAAATACTTTTAAATTAAGTGTGATCTTACTTAGCTATTCTTATAGCTAACACTTGTTTCTTAAATGTGGTTGATCCCTCAGGTTTAACTTGATGGACTAGTGATGCAGGACATGTGAGCTTGGGTAGATGCAATGAAGGAGCCTTAGCTACCCATAGACGATTCTTTTTTAGACATTTATTTACATTTCGTATTTAATGTCGAATTTATGTAGTAATGTGTGAACGGTTGTTTAATGTTGGGCAACCGTTGGGTTTTCATTTGAACTATTGTTTGATATGGCATGTAACACCAACTAAATGCAGAAACCGAAATGTTTTTATCGGTTTTGACTTTTACAGTCTTTTCTTCCGCATATTTAACACCGTTAGGTGAAAGTTTTTGAAAACCCATATTTTTAAACGACGGGTGTTACAAGTTGGTATCAGAGAATTGGTTTAAGTGAACCAAAATTCGACTTATACCGTAGGATTTTGGACTTAGACCGACGAAGACCATGTTAGGCTTAAGTAGGATGCCTAGCTTTGAGATGAAGTACTTTAGGACGGGTTGGGATTGAGTGAGAGTGTAGGATTAAGGCTATTTGATGTGTGTTTATTGATATGTGGATTTGTGTTTTAGCCTTTATTCTTCCGTTTCTCGCTCCTCCGTCGCTAATTATCCTAATGCTACCATAGACGGTCCCCGAGGTAATGTATTATTTCCCTAACTGAATTTAATAAACGTGTGATATAACTTATGTGTGAAGTATCTGAGGTGAATGAAGTGGAGAGTTAGGTGAAATGGTATGCCATCAACGTTGTCTAGCCATGGGGTTAGTGTCAAGGACCGCAAAGGGTATGAGATGTAGTATGCGTGCTGAAAATTATGTGGATTGGAATAGATGAAAAAAAAGGAGATGATACACAAGGGTGGTAACGAACACGCATGTGAAAGGATACAATTACAATTATGGTCCGGAACATAATTGCAAGCGTATCACGACGCGAGTGTGTTTGTATAGCCATACTTGTGTTGACCGGTGTGCAAAGTAATGAAGTTGAAGAGGTTTCTATGTAGTGAACCTTTTGTGTCGAAAATAAACATCGTATAACAACTTTAATGACGTTGATGTCTCGTGTGTGTAGAAGTGTGTGAAGATCAATGAAAAGTTATAGCCGGTTAAATGTGTACGATGATTATGAAGTACACGAAGTTAAATGAAGTTTAAAAGTCGGTGAAGAATGAAGTGATTGGTAGACAATGATGTTGAGTCTACTAGTTCAAAGGACATGGACTTGAACCTGACAAGTAGAGTTAATGCTGGATATTTGAAGGGTGATAAGTAGGTGATGCACAGAAGGGTTACCGGGCACACGTATGAAAGGATATAGTTACAATTCCGGTCGCGAACGTAATTGTAAATATATCACGACATGTGTGTGTTTGTGAGACTGTGTCTGTGATGATCCAAATGAAGTGAAGATGACAATGGTGGAACCATTGAATGGTATCCCATTTAGCTATGTGAAGAGTAGACACGTACGAATGCAGTAAAGGAGGACGAAGTTGAGGCAAGGAAAGAAGTCAATTCTACGGTGAATTCAACCCTTAAACATGGAACTCATCCGTTCCAAGAGCACTATGATATGATGTGAGGTTTTATTCGAGCTGCTAAATGTGAAAGTAGTGCTTGGGATTAAGATTGATGGTTTGAGTTTGTATGGAGTTCGATTAGAGGATGAAATTTGACGAAAGATGCGGCGCATACTTTGGATTATTTTAGAATTACGACTCGTATAGTTTTGATTTCGTTACGGGACGATGTGTGACAATTGAGACGAGTACCTACGGGGGAGATTCTTCCTTATTACATGAAAGTATAAGTGATGTTGATATCCTGTATTGTACGGAATCTTATGTATGACTGTTTCTCAAGATGAAGAGTTTTCCCTTAAGAAAGGAGTAAAGGTATAATGATGGGGACATTTATAGCTTCCCAAAGCATATGAAGTAAAAGCATTCAAGAGTATTTTGATTTCGAGGTGATCCACTAATGCAAGGCAAAGATTATACTTCTAAAGTCGAGCCTACTCGTAGTTTGAGACGTTCTATAAGGTTCTTGGTTTTGTTGCGATCGTGAGGAAGAGCCTTCAAGTGATGTATGTCTAGTGTTACTTTCGTGCAAGCGCATCTTCCATTTTAGTTCTCCGTTATAGGAGGAAGTTATTGTTTCCAATGGTGGGATCTATTTAATTTAGAAATAAATTTACGATGTTGTTATCCTTTGTTGATAATGAAAGTTCCGATGAAGTTATGCATACGCTCATTACGACGACCCCATTGAGTTTCTGAAAATGCCGTTATGATAACGAAATTCCTCGTGTATGAAGTTAAGGGATCAAGTTTGGAGTATTCTCTAGATCGCTCAGTCGTCATGTTAGTGATGACAATATTGCCTAATCTAAGAAGGACGTAGGACATCATATTTGTGTAGAGAGTGTGATTACGAATTTCAACGCGAAGAGGCTTAGTTTTAAATTCGTCAAAAGTGAGTAAAAGTTAAAGGAGCAGCTGACATGTTATGTTGAAAGGAGCAAAGTTTTATTTAATGGCTAAATCCGTGGTTGTGAGGCTATGGTAAGTGCTTGACTACGGCAAATCAGCTCAAGGTAATGTTCTTTGAGACAAGAATGTAATAGAAATGAAGCATAGTCAGAAGAGGTGAGACGAACCATCATGAAGCAATACGTTTAAAAGTAAGATCTCAGTATCCGAAAACGAAATGACCAAAAGTGGTACTTAAGGAGGCTTGTGAATCGTGGTGACATGCTTATTTGAATGCCGTCAGAAATGTGATACAACCTATTATGATATGAGGTGTAGTAAGATATTTGTCTTTTATCACGTTGGAGCCACAACAAAAGTAGTTACCTTTAATTAACCTCTTAACTGGATTATCTTATGTGTGTTGGGTTTTCCGAGTTGTGCGGGAGGTCATGTGGGAATGTATGAATGATGAAGTGGCTTGTTATGATATGATGACGTTTAAAGTAAAGTGGTTATATGCATATGTAGTATGTCGAATATTATTATGCCGCCATGAAATGATTGTTATGTGATGGCTTGTGTGGGGCATAAGTGTAAAATATCTAGTTTACTAGATACACGTAGGAATTGCTATGAGTTGTGCACGTTAGTGGGATTAAACGTTAAAGTGGATGTGAGACTAGTTAGGTAATGTATATACCTAATGTTAAAGTAATATGTGAGATAGACGTGGGAAATCGTGCTAGTTGTAATGCTAGTGCGTAAGACGTGGGAAATCGTGCTAGTTGTAAAGCTAGTGCGTAATATGTAAGTGGTATGAATATGTTGATAAAGATGTAAGACGTGAGGATAAGTATGAGGTATCGTTGAAAGGCATAATTAGGAGTATATACTCTGCGTGTGCTAATATGGATACGTGTGACAAGTTTATGTACGACATGCCAAGATGTGATATGAAGTTACGTTTAAGTGGAAAGTCTATGTTGATACGGGCAGGAAGGTTTTATCCTTCAAATGAATAGTCTTTGCTGAATGTAAAATGGGGTGATACCTGAATTGATTTAAAGATTGAATCAAAGAAATGCCGAAACGAATGAAATGTAAAGTGAAAGAGAAAAGACTATGTAAGCAGTTCAATGAGTTGGACATGCTAAGTTGAAGAGACCATAGGTCTTGATAGGATACTCATCCAAGTAGTACAAGGGTGCCGATTTGAAGTCCAATTTGTGATGGCTAAATAACGAAGGAGATGGTGTGTGTACAAAATGTGTGACTTGTACACAAGTCAAATCCGAGCACCGAGCGCAATATGGAGAGATGCAACAACCGGTTATTTCGAAGCAGAAATGTATTCATATGACGACTATGGATTATGTGACAAAGTGGTATATGTCCCCTTTGGGGCAATGATATGATACGAGTCGGTGTAGTCTAGTTAATAAAAATGCTCATTTTCTCGTCACCCATGAGTATGCGTGCGCGGTGAAGCTAGCCACTTTGTATATAGATGAAGTAAGTAGGGAGTTCCGTTAAAAGTTGTATGGTAGAAGGTGTAGGACTCCAAGTTGTTGGATGGAACCCGGTGAAAAGCAATTAACCGGTCCTGAAATTGTTGAAGTTACAGCTGAAAAAGTCAATGTGGCTAAAGAAGCTTTACGTGTGGCTAGAGAAAGACAGAAAACTTATGCAGATAAGACGAGGAGACCGATTGAATTCAATGTTGGCGATTTAGTGATGCTGAAAGTATCACCTTGGAAAGGAGTTAATTGGTTTGGAAAGAAGGGAAAGTTGAGTCCAAGATTTATTGGACCATTTAAAGTTCTGAAGCAGATTAAAGATGTGGCATTCTAGTTGGAATTACCTCCAGAATTGGATGGAATTCACAACACCTTTCATGTATCCTACTTGAGGAAATGTTTAGCCGATGAGTCAAGTGTGATTCCCATTAAAGATGTGAGTATTGACCCAATGAAGAGAATCGTAGATGAACCAGTGGCGATACTTGAAAGGAAGCAAAAGAAGTTACGCAGAAAAGTGATAGATCTTGTCTTGATAAAGTGGAAGCATAATCACGGAGAAAGCTTGACTTGGGAAACTGAAGCAGTAATGAAGGAGAAATATTCCGAGTTGTTCCTTAATGATGAGATTCCGGGGACGGAATCCTCTTAAGGGGGAGGTAATTGTAACATCCTCAACTTTTTATGTAACATTTGACTAATGTCGTTAAGTCAATATTATGTGTGACGTTAAGTCTATTATAGATTTAACACTTATACGTAGTTAATGTGTGTTATGTGTGAGGCTTGAAAGCCTAAAATGTTAATGTAGTATAAATGTGTGTAATATGAAGGATTTATGTCTATGTAGTGACATTTAATGAAGGGTATATGATGTATATGGTCAATAAAGTAGTTTGTGACCAAAAATGAAGCATTAGGAAGCCTAGGGACTAATTTTGACAATGAGGCAAAGTCAAAAACGGGTATAGGGACTTAGGGGCTGTCATTAGAGAGTCATTTGCAGAATTTCATCCTCCTAAACAAGCCCTAGCCGCCCAAAGTGATTTCCCAATAATCCTCCATCAAATTGCAAGCCGAAAAACCTTCCAACGTGTGATTCGGGTGTGTTTAATCAAGTGTTTTGCATCTCTAGTGTGATCTATGTGTATAGAAGGTAATATCTCATTGATTTCAGATCCTTTTAATTGTATGAGTCATTAGAAATCAGATCTAGACCATTTGAGGGTCAATTGATGTCGAAATAACGTTTGTTTTAATGATGCAAATCATGTGTGGATTAATAAAGGAGTTTGTTGCATTATAATGGTTTGAAAATGAAGGATTTTGATGTATGAAAGTCATGTAATTGATTTAGAGGCATTTGGATCTGGTTTGGGATGAAATCGATCGACCTAGTGCAGAATCGCCTCGGGTTGCGGCGCAACTCATAGTTGCGGCGCAACTCAAGTACAGAAGGATAAGTGTTATAAATGGAAATGAGCTTAATTGTGATAACAATGGTGGAATTATAGGTTAGTGTGTGAAAAGTGTGTTTGTGTGTGAAATGGAGGTTGAAGATGATAGGGAGGAGAGAGAAAGTGATTAGATTAAGTGTGTGTTTATTATGTGAAGACTTAGTTACATAATGTGGTTACAAGGGGTATTTATATCCTAAACATTACAAGTTTCATCTAGACCCCTTGCACTTTTACAACATTACAAATGTAACTCTATTTACAATTAAACACCACTAATTTATATTTCTAACAATCTCCCCCTTGGTGTTGAATTGTAAATGTTGCATCGTCTTCGGTCTTTAAATAATATGATGAGCCCATTTGTTGAAAATCTTCAATGTTGATTGGACTTTGAAGCTTTCTCCTTGTCTTCAACGTCTTGTATCAACCTTGACTTTGAATCTTCTCAACAAACAAATATATTTGACGATGACTTATTAAATCTTGATCTTCTCTTGCAACTTTGAATACTTTGGAAGCATCTTTGAAATCTTTGTAGCTTTTTGAGCTTTCACAACTTGAACTTTTGAATGTTGATTTCAACTTGATGTTGCTTGGAGAAGTAACTTGAATCTTTGAGTAGCATACGGAAGCTTGGTTTTGACGTTGAATTCTTTGAATTCTTTTGGATGCGGAAGCTTGATTTAACTCTGAATTCTTTTGGCTTTGCGGAAGCTTGGTTTTGACTTTGAAATCTCTTGGCATTTCGGAAGCTTGGTTTTTGGAATGCGGAAATTTGAATTTGTCTTTAAGACTTCAATTCTTGGTCTAACTTGTCTCTGAATCAATAAACATCTTGGAGCATTTGATTCTTTGATCAATTAACATTCGTTCCCCCTCAATCAAACATTTCTTTCTTGGAGCATATTATTCAATAACAAATCTTTAATCTCTTGCTCCCCCTCGAACAAACAATCATTTCGGAGCATATTTAACGAATCATGAGTTTACTCTTGCTCCCCCTCAAATGAACAGACAATCATTTCGGAGCATATTTAACGAATCATGAGTTTACTCTTGCTCCCCCTCGAACAGACAATCATTTCGGAGCATATTTAACGAATCATGAGTTTACTCTTGCTCCCCCTCGAACAGACAATCATTTCGGAGCATATTTAACGAATCATGAGTTTACTCTTGCTCCCCCTCGAACAGACAATCATTTCGGAGCATATTTAACGAATCATGAGTTTACTCTTGCTCCCCCTCGAACAAACAATCATTTCGGAGCATATTTAACGAATCATGAGTTTACTCTTGCTCCCCCTCAAATGAACAATCTCTTCAAATAAAGAACAAACTTAACTATCCAACTTAATTTTCTTTGTAGCATCAACAAACGACAATCTCTATTCAATCTCAAACTTTTCTAATCATCAAACGATGGTCAATTTTCCTACAAATCTTTCAATTATCGACCATGTACTTCATCTTGAATATACTCGATCTCGAATCAATCCTTTAACTTTCTCAAAACAATCTCTCAACTTAGCACGATAATTATTCACTCTCTTCACCTAAACTAACGATCCTTTGAACAACCAAACACTATGAATTATCCTCAATCAATATCTATCAATCAAATTCTAACTATATCCTTGGACTCTATCTATCAATCATATAATCATTTCTCCCCCTTATGATGAATATGTGAAACGGTTTCATCATACAATAATGATTGATAGCATAAACGGTAGATGCCAACAAACAACAAGCAAGCAAAGTAACCCAACCCAATTCCCAATTCCCAATGAACCTATTGGTGAACTAGAATGTAAGGTTGCGTTGTTGGAAAAATATTTTATAATGGTGTTTGTGTTCTTTGTGTTTGTGCGAAGAGAAATGAAATCCGGATAAAAATGATCCGTTATCACAACCAAAAATCAAAAAGATTGATGGTGTGGCCTAAAAATACGATTACTATTTTTAGGACTTCCCATTATCATCGAGAAATGCACAAAGCTTATCTCTAAATGCTTCGGTCTATGGCTTTTCAACCGATAGATTGCTTTAAAGAATGTAATTCATGGCCAGTGTCACAAAGGCGTTCAATAACCATGTCTTACTATCCTCAAAGACTTTTGGGAAAATAAATCCGAGGTCACATAGACTTCTCGTTTACTCAACAATTTCATAAAATGAAAATGTGAGACCTACGTTCAACGTTGGAAAAGATGTTAGCATTGGTAGGATTTCCATTCGATCATCGTGGAATATCAATAATATGATATCACTACGAATGTTCCGGCAATATCACAAAGATATGCAATGTCACAAAGACATATAAAGACTCTATGTGTCCTAGTCAAATGAAAGATATATCAAGTACGCTCTAGACTCAATAGTGATCAAATGAAGTCGGGGACCGGAGCAGAGTGTCTCCCTTTTTCAATATCAACGTCTTCCAAATGAAGAGTCGATAGAAATGTGAAAATCTCCGTGAGAATAAAACAAGTATTTGTTAAGAACACTTGAGTGGTTAGGTAAAGATGTGCATTGCTTCACTGGGTCCATGAAGTCTTCTTCAATATCGAGAAATCAACATATGAAATCCGATAGAAACGTGTTGACCCGGCTTTTTGAGAATTTTGGGGAGGGCGATCATTTCTTTTAGCCCTTTCTCACATCATTTCACCGTAACCTCTCACTTTTCGACTACTCCCTCATGTCCTATTTGCACAAACAACATCACACTCAAAAACCCTTACAATCTAAGATTGAGAATATAACTCCGGGGTTAGATCTCATCGGCGATGACAAGATCATGGAGTATGAATGAGTGGCCTAAACTCTCATGTGCAAATCTAACACCGAACTTCTTTGAATATGATCGAAAATGGTTTAAAAATCTTCCAAAGTGTTTTAAAAATGGAAAATGAGTTTAAACATTTGGAAGTTTTGGTTTTATAAACAAACTCCCCCTAAATATATGCATGATATAAACAAAGTTTTTGCATATAAAGGGTGAGTAAAAGGTTTAAAAGTTGCTCACAAACATTAAAAATGAGACAACAAAGGCAGTACACAAAGGCGTTCGATGCCTTGCATCTCATCCAAAACATTGTGAGAAACTCAAAGACAAAGTAAATAAACAAAAAGATGAAAGAGAAAATCTTTTTGGATTTTTTTAAAATTAAGAAAAAGAAAATCTTTTTGGATTTTTAAAAATAAGAAAAAGAAAATCTTTTTGGATTTTTCTAAAAATGAAGAAATTACAAAAACGGTTTTAGCACGGGTTATACACTGATGTGTGCATAAGCCACTGTTCATCAAATCATTTCGAAATTACCTTTGGAACCCATTTGAGAATAGGCCCAACGGTTTTTGAATTCTTGAAAGACCAAATGTAAGTTTCATCGATTTGATGAATCGAAGTTGCATTCCACGGAGAACTAAAACCCGGTGGTTTAGTTGAAAAGAGTTTTCGTGGAAGCAATGGTGAAAAATCATTTGATTTCTTTGAAAAACTTCCAATCTTGGGAGATTGATTTGGAAAATGATTTTTCGAAGCAAAATCATTCACTTTTTGCACAACTGCTTTCACAGGTTTTGGTGCAAGATCAAAAAGTTCCGAAAAAGAATATGTGAATGATTTTGACTCAGTTGACTTATCTTTTGAAATCGGTTTCCGTTTTGATTTTGTCAACTGAGATTTTGCTTGAGAAAGATGTTTAGAATTATCCTCGAAGGATAGAAAAGAGACCAAAGTAGTTGTTCCATCAAAATTTGGTTTCTTAGTGTACTTCTTACCCTTTTGCAAGGAGTAATTAGTAAACTGAGAGACTTTTCTTTCAAAAGGTTTTGAAGATTTACCCGTGTAAACCTTCTTTGGAACATCAGGATCAGTCTGAAAAGAAGTTTCAACAGTCTCAACCTTATCACAATCAGTCTGCACAGAAGAATTCACAAACATAGGACAATTAGTTTGAGTACAAACATTAATCATGACTTTGGGAAGGTCAGAATTCACAGAGTTGGTTTGTGTTTGCAATTCAATCTCAAGGTCAAAAATTTTCTTTTTCAAAAATGTTTCGTTTGACTGAAGTTGCAAACACTTGTCTTCAAGACACTTGATTTGAGCACAAAAATTTGTTCTTTCTTCCTCAACTTTGCTCTCAAAAACTATGGACTTATTATGCAATTCACGTTGAAGCTTAGAAATCTGTTCTCGCAAAACATAATTGGATGTACATTTTTCAGTACATTGTGCATTAGCATCTCTAAATCGAGCGTACAACTTACTAAACTTTGACTTCAAAACATCATGTTCTTGTTGAAGATTTTCCAACTTTGACTTTAAAACATCATTTTCTTGTTGAAGATCAAACTTGTCCTTTATTTTAAGAGCCATTGTGAATCAAAACTTGATAACAATCTAATTAAAAGAACAACTCAAGACAAGTACCAAAAAAAATTTTTAGCCCAATACGAATTAGTCCAAAAACAACTTTTAGTCCAAATGAACTTTTAGGTAAAACAAAACAAAGACAAAATAAAAAAAAAAAACTGAATGAAAAATGAATATAAATTGTAGACACCAAAAAAAAATTGTTGACACCTCACAAGCTTAACACGAGTGAAATCTTGAATATAATCACTTTATCACTTGCTTTAACCTAAAGACACCTTATACCCTGACACCACACGAGAATCAAGTGAATCACAACTAAAGAACTTGACTACTCAATTTAAAAAATAAGATGTGACCACTCAATCTTTGACAGCACAACTTCCTAGCAATTCAAAATGTGAAGCCTAATATAGTTGACAAAACAATGACCACTTGACATTTATTATTAAAAAAAATGAATTGAAAGTGGCAGAAGCAGAGCACGCGGAGTGGCAGGAATATTTGTAAACTTTTCCTTTCAAACACGTCTCTTTTCTTTTACTCAAAAAGGCTTCACGTGAAGGAAAAAAAATGATGCTTTTAATCTTGACACATAAAACGAGTAAACTTAACCCGTGACACACCCTGCAACACTCTTCGGTTCAAAAATTGGAGACCCATCCAGATTCATTACATCACCAGGATGTCTTTCTGGATTCACTTGAACTCCAGCTCTCATCAGACGCCTGTTTATTCTAGATCGTCTGGAAGGTTCAACAATTTCTGGTCCTTGACCTTCAGGAGCAATTTGTCTAATAGGTTGTACAGCTTCAATAATCTGTACATCTTGGTCACCAGAGGGTCCTTCAACAACTTGACCTCTACCTGGAGCCATTTCAACTTCTTCTCTTTGAAGGAGAGCATGGACTGAGGAATATCTACCTCATTCAGTGGAGATCTGAGGTTGGTCAGATCCCTCATATACTCACTCACAGAAAAGTGAGTAGTTTCAAAATCATACTGGTCTCCAAGAGCTCTTTTAAACATGAGTGAAAGAAAACGGATATAAGGAACAAAGCTTTTCTACCTTTCACTCTAAGACGCTCTACCAGATCATCAAATAGGATCTGAGCGAAATCCACTCTGAGTCCAAACCAGAGGCAGTAGGCAATCTGGAGATGAGTTTGATTTATCTGGTCTAACCCTCCAGAACTGCCTCCCAGACATTCAACAATGTGCGTGAAGAAGTATCTCCATGAGTCTGTCAGTTTGCTCATGTAGCGAGT
>CM067169.1:148161093-148229255 GCA_034093135.1 Erigeron breviscapus | reverse complement strand
AAACCTTTAAACATGAAACTCATCCATTCCAAGAGCACTATGATGTGATGTGAGGTTTTATTCGAGCTGCTAAATGTGAAAGTAGTGCTTGGGATTAAGATTGAAGGTTTGAGTTCGTATGGAAGTTCGATTAGAGGATGAAATTTGACGAAAGATGCGGCGCATACTTTGGATTATTTTAGAATTACGACTCGTATAGTTTTGATTTCGTTACGGGACGATGTGTGACGATTGGGACGAGTGTCTAAGGGGGAGATTCTTCCTTATATTGCATGAATGTAAAGGTGTTGTTGATATCTTATATTTGTACGGAATCTTATGTATGACTGTTTCTCAAGATGAAGAGTTTTCCCTTAAGAAAGGAGTAAAGGTATAATGATGGGGACATTTATAGCTTCCCAAAGCATATGAAGTAAAAGCATTCAAGAGTATTTTGATTTCGAGGTGATCCACTAATGCAAGGCAAAGATTATACTTCTAAAGTCGAGCCTACTCGTAGTTTGAGACGTTCTATAAGGTTCTTGGTTTTGTTGCGATCGTGAGGAAGAGCCTTCAAGTGATGTATGTCTAGTGTTACTTTCGTGCAAGCGCATCTTCCATTTTAGTTCTCCGTTATAGGAGGAAGTTATTGTTTCCAATGGTGGGATCTATTTAATTTAGAAATAAATTTACGATGTTGTTATCCTTTGTTGATAATGAAAGTTCCGATGAAGTTATGCATACGCTCATTACGACGACCCCATTGAGTTTCTGAAAATGCCGTTATGATAACGAAATTCCTCGTGTATGAAGTTAAGGGATCAAGTTTGGAGTATTCTCTAGATCGCTCAGTCGTCATGTTAGTGATGACAATATTGCCTAATCTAAGAAGGACGTAGGACATCATATTTGTGTAGAGAGTGTGATTACGAATTTCAACGCGAAGAGGCTTAGTTTTAAATTCGTCAAAAGTGAGTAAAAGTTAAAGGAGCAGCTGACATGTTATGTTGAAAGGAGCAAAGTTTTATTTAATGGCTAAATCCGTGGTTGTGAGGCTATGGTAAGTGCTTGACTACGGCAAATCAGCTCAAGGTAATGTTCTTTGAGACAAGAATGTAATAGAAATGAAGCATAGTCAGAAGAGGTGAGACGAACCATCATGAAGCAATACGTTTAAAAGTAAGATCTCAGTATCCGAAAACGAAATGACCAAAAGTGGTACTTAAGGAGGCTTGTGAATCGTGGTGACATGCTTATTTGAATGCCGTCAGAAATGTGATACAACCTATTATGATATGAGGTGTAGTAAGATATTTGTCTTTTATCACGTTGGAGCCACAACAAAAGTAGTTTCCTTTAATTAACCTCTTAACTGGATTATCTTATGTGTGTTGGGTTTTCCGAGTTGTGCGGGAGGTCATGTGGGAATGTATGAATGATGAAGTGGCTTGTTATGATATGATGACGTTTAAAGTAAAGTGGTTATATGCATATGTAGTATGTCGAATATTATTATGCCGCCATGAAATGATTGTTATGTGATGGCTTGTGTGGGGCATAAGTGTAAAATATCTAGTTTACTAGATACACGTAGGAATTGCTATGAGTTGTGCACGTTAGTGGGATTAAACGTTAAAGTGGATGTGAGACTAGTTAGGTAATGTATATACCTAATGTTAAAGTAATATGTGAGATAGACGTGGGAAATCGTGCTAGTTGTAATGCTAGTGCGTAAGACGTGGGAAATCGTGCTAGTTGTAAAGCTAGTGCGTAATATGTAAGTGGTATGAATATGTTGATAAAGATGTAAGACGTGAGGATAAGTATGAGGTATCGTTGAAAGGCATAATTAGGAGTATATACTCTGCGTGTGCTAATATGGATACGTGTGACAAGTTTATGTACGACATGCCAAGATGTGATATGAAGTTACGTTTAAGTGGAAAGTCTATGTTGATACGGGCAGGAAGGTTTTATCCTTCAAATGAATAGTCTTTGCTGAATGTAAAATGGGGTGATACCTGAATTGATTTAAAGATTGAATCAAAGAAATGCCGAAACGAATGAAATGTAAAGTGAAAGAGAAAAGACTATGTAAGCAGTTCAATGAGTTGGACATGCTAAGTTGAAGAGACCATAGGTCTTGATAGGATACTCATCCAAGTAGTACAAGGGTGCCGATTTGAAGTCCAATTTGTGATGGCTAAATAACGAAGGAGATGGTGTGTGTACAAAATGTGTGACTTGTACACAAGTCAAATCCGAGCACCGAGCGCAATATGGAGAGATGCAACAACCGGTTATTTCGAAGCAGAAATGTATTCATATGACGACTATGGATTATGTGACAAAGTGGTATATGTCCCCTTTGGGGCAATGATATGATACGAGTCGGTGTAGTCTAGTTAATAAAAATGCTCATTTTCTCGTCACCCATGAGTATGCGTGCGCGGTGAAGCTAGCCACTTTGTATATAGATGAAGTAAGTAGGGAGTTCCGTTAAAAGTTGTATGGTAGAAGGTGTAGGACTCCAAGTTGTTGGATGGAACCCGGTGAAAAGCAATTAACCGGTCCTGAAATTGTTGAAGTTACGCTGAAAAAGTCAATGTGGCTAAAGAAGCTTTACGTGTGGCTAGAGAAAGACAGAAAACTTATGCAGATAAGACGAGGAGACCGATTGAATTCAATGTTGGCGATTTAGTGATGCTGAAAGTATCACCTTGGAAAGGAGTTAATTGGTTTGGAAAGAAGGGAAAGTTGAGTCCAAGATTTATTGGACCATTTAAAGTTCTGAAGCAGATTAAAGATGTGGCATTCTAGTTGGAATTACCTCCAGAATTGGATGGAATTCACAACACCTTTCATGTATCCTACTTGAGGAAATGTTTAGCCGATGAGTCAAGTGTGATTCCCATTAAAGATGTGAGTATTGACCCAATGAAGAGAATCGTAGATGAACCAGTGGCGATACTTGAAAGGAAGCAAAAGAAGTTACGCAGAAAAGTGATAGATCTTGTCTTGATAAAGTGGAAGCATAATCACGGAGAAAGCTTGACTTGGGAAACTGAAGCAGTAATGAAGGAGAAATATTCCGAGTTGTTCCTTAATGATGAGATTCCGGGGACGGAATCCTCTTAAGGGGGAGGTAATTGTAACATCCTCAACTTTTTATGTAACATTTGACTAATGTCGTTAAGTCAATATTATGTGTGACGTTAAGTCTATTATAGATTTAACACTTATACGTAGTTAATGTGTGTTATGTGTGAGGCTTGAAAGCCTAAAATGTTAATGTAGTATAAATGTGTGTAATATGAAGGATTTATGTCTATGTAGTGACATTTAATGAAGGGTATATGATGTATATGGTCAATAAAGTAGTTTGTGACCAAAAATGAAGCATTAGGAAGCCTAGGGACTAATTTTGACAATGAGGCAAAGTCAAAAACGGGTATAGGGACTTAGGGGCTGTCATTAGAGAGTCATTTGCAGAATTTCATCCTCCTAAACAAGCCCTAGCCGCCCAAAGTGATTTCCCAATAATCCTCCATCAAATTGCAAGCCGAAAAACCTTCCAACGTGTGATTCGGGTGTGTTTAATCAAGTGTTTTGCATCTCTAGTGTGATCTATGTGTATAGAAGGTAATATCTCATTGATTTCAGATCCTTTTAATTGTATGAGTCATTAGAAATCAGATCTAGACCATTTGAGGGTCAATTGATGTCGAAATAACGTTTGTTTTAATGATGCAAATCATGTGTGGATTAATAAAGGAGTTTGTTGCATTATAATGGTTTGAAAATGAAGGATTTTGATGTATGAAAGTCATGTAATTGATTTAGAGGCATTTGGATCTGGTTTGGGATGAAATCGATCGACCTAGTGCAGAATCGCCTCGGGTTGCGGCGCAACTCATAGTTGCGGCGCAACTCAAGTACAGAAGGATAAGTGTTATAAATGGAAATGAGCTTAATTGTGATAACAATGGTGGAATTATAGGTTAGTGTGTGAAAAGTGTGTTTGTGTGTGAAATGGAGGTTGAAGATGATAGGGAGGAGAGAGAAAGTGATTAGATTAAGTGTGTGTTTATTATGTGAAGACTTAGTTACATAATGTGGTTACAAGGGGTATTTATATCCTAAACATTACAAGTTTCATCTAGACCCCTTGCACTTTTACAACATTACAAATGTAACTCTATTTACAATTAAACACCACTAATTTATATTTCTAACAATCTCCCCCTTGGTGTTGAATTGTAAATGTTGCATCGTCTTCGGTCTTTAAATAATATGATGAGCCCATTTGTTGAAAATCTTCAATGTTGATTGGACTTTGAAGCTTTCTCCTTGTCTTCAACGTCTTGTATCAACCTTGACTTTGAATCTTCTCAACAAACAAATATATTTGACGATGACTTATTAAATCTTGATCTTCTCTTGCAACTTTGAATACTTTGGAAGCATCTTTGAAATCTTTGTAGCTTTTTGAGCTTTCACAACTTGAACTTTTGAATGTTGATTTCAACTTGATGTTGCTTGGAGAAGTAACTTGAATCTTTGAGTAGCATACGGAAGCTTGGTTTTGACGTTGAATTCTTTGAATTCTTTTGGATGCGGAAGCTTGATTTAACTCTGAATTCTTTTGGCTTTGCGGAAGCTTGGTTTTGACTTTGAAATCTCTTGGCATTTCGGAAGCTTGGTTTTTGGAATGCGGAAATTTGAATTTGTCTTTAAAACTTCAATTCTTGGTCTAACTTGTCTCTGAATCAATAAACATCTTGGAGCATTTGATTCTTTGATCAATTAACATTCGTTCCCCCTCAATCAAACATTTCTTTCTTGGAGCATATTATTCAATAACAAATCTTTAATCTCTTGCTCCCCCTCGAACAAACAATCATTTCGGAGCATATTTAACGAATCATGAGTTTACTCTTGCTCCCCCTCAAATGAACAATCTCTTCAAATAAAGAACAAACTTAACTATCCAACTTAATTTTCTTTGTAGCATCAACAAACGACAATCTCTATTCAATCTCAAACTTTTCTAATCATCAAACGATGGTCAATTTTCCTACAAATCTTTCAATTATCGACCATGTACTTCATCTTGAATATACTCGATCTCGAATCAATCCTTTAACTTTCTCAAAACAATCTCTCAACTTAGCACGATAATTATTCACTCTCTTCACCTAAACTAACGATCCTTTGAACAACCAAACACTATGAATTATCCTCAATCAATATCTATCAATCAAATTCTAACTATATCCTTGGACTCTATCTATCAATCATATAATCATTTCTCCCCCTTATGATGAATATGTGAAACGGTTTCATCATACAATAATGATTGATAGCATAAACGGTAGATGCCAACAAACAACAAGCAAGCAAAGTAACCCAACCCAATTCCCAATTCCCAATGAACCTATTGGTGAACTAGAATGTAAGGTTGCGTTGTTGGAAAAATATTTTATAATGGTGTTTGTGTTCTTTGTGTTTGTGCGAAGAGAAATGAAATCCGGATAAAAATGATCCGTTATCACAACCAAAAATCAAAAAGATTGATGGTGTGGCCTAAAAATACGATTACTATTTTTAGGACTTCCCATTATCATCGAGAAATGCACAAAGCTTATCTCTAAATGCTTCGGTCTATGGCTTTTCAACCGATAGATTGCTTTAAAGAATGTAATTCATGGCCAGTGTCACAAAGGCGTTCAATAACCATGTCTTACTATCCTCAAAGACTTTTGGGAAAATAAATCCGAGGTCACATAGACTTCTCGTTTACTCAACAAATTCATAAAATGAAAATGTGAGACCTACGTTCAACGTTGGAAAAGATGTTAGCATTGGTAGGATTTCCATTCGATCATCGTGGAATATCAATAATATGATATCACTACGAATGTTCCGGCAATATCACAAAGATATGCAATGTCACAAAGACATATAAAGACTCTATGTGTCCTAGTCAAATGAAAGATATATCAAGTACGCTCTAGACTCAATAGTGATCAAATGAAGTCGGGGACCGGAGCAGAGTGTCTCCCTTTTTCAATATCAACGTCTTCCAAATGAAGAGTCGATAGAAATGTGAAAATCTCCGTGAGAATAAAACAAGTATTTGTTAAGAAACACTTGAGTGGTTAGGTAAAGATGTGCATTGCTTCACTGGGTCCATGAAGTCTTCTTCAATATCGAGAAATCAACATATGAAATCCGATAGAAACGTGTTGACCCGGCTTTTTGAGAATTTTGGGGAGGGCGATCATTTCTTTTAGCCCTTTCTCACATCATTTCACCGTAACCTCTCACTTTTCGACTACTCCCTCATGTCCTATTTGCACAAACAACATCACACTCAAAAACCCTTACAATCTAAGATTGAGAATATAACTCCGGGGTTAGATCTCATCGGCGATGACAAGATCATGGAGTATGAATGAGTGGCCTAAACTCTCATGTGCAAATCTAACACCGAACCTCTTTGAATATGATCGAAAATGGTTTAAAAATCTTCCAAAGTGTTTTAAAAATGGAAAATGAGTTTAAACATTTGGAAGTTTTGGTTTTATAAACAAACTCCCCCTAAATATATGCATGATATAAACAAAGTTTTTGCATATAAAGGGTGAGTAAAAGGTTTAAAAGTTGCTCACAAACATTAAAAATGAGACAACAAAGGCAGTACACAAAGGCGTTCGATGCCTTGCATCTCATCCAAAACATTGTGAGAAACTCAAAGACAAAGTAAATAAACAAAAAGATGAAAAGAGAAAATCTTTTTGGATTTTTTTAAAATAAGAAAAAGAAAATCTTTTTGGATTTTTCTAAAAATGAAGAAATTACAAAAACGGTTTTAGCACGGGTTATACACTGATGTGTGCATAAGCCACTGTTCATCAAATCATTTCGAAATTACCTTTGGAACCCATTTGAGAATAGGCCCAACGGTTTTTGAATTCTTGAAAGACCAAATGTAAGTTTCATCGATTTGATGAATCGAAGTTGCATTCCACGGAGAACTAAAACCCGGTGGTTTAGTTGAAAAGAGTTTTCGTGGAAGCAATGGTGAAAAATCATTTGATTTCTTTGAAAAACTTCCAATCTTGGGAGATTGATTTGGAAAATGATTTTTCGAAGCAAACTCATTCACTTTTTGCACAACTGCTTTCACAGGTTTTGGTGCAAGATCAAAAAGTTCCGAAAAAGAATATGTGAATGATTTTGACTCAGTTGACTTATCTTTTGAAATCGGTTTCCGTTTTGATTTTGTCAACTGAGATTTTGCTTGAGAAAGATGTTTAGAATTATCCTCGAAGGATAGAAAAGAGACCAAAGTAGTTGTTCCATCAAAATTTGGTTTCTTAGTGTACTTCTTACCCTTTTGCAAGGAGTAATTAGTAAACTGAGAGACTTTTCTTTCAAAAGGTTTTGAAGATTTACCCGTGTAAACCTTCTTTGGAACATCAGGATCAGTCTGAATAGAAGTTTCAACAGTCTCAACCTTATCACAATCAGTCTGCACAGAAGAATTCACAAACATAGGACAATCAGTTTGAGTACAAACATTAATCATGACTTTGGGAAGGTCAGAATTCACAGAGTTGGTTTGTGTTTGCAATTCAATCTCAAGGTCAAAAATTTTCTTTTTCAAAAATGTTTCGTTTGACTGAAGTTGCAAACACTTGTCTTCAAGACACTTGATTTGAGCACAAAAATTTGTTCTTTCTTCCTCAACTTTGCTCTCAAAAACTATGGACTTATTATGCAATTCACGTTGAAGCTTAGAAATCTGTTCTCGCAAAACATAATTGGATGTACATTTTTCAGTACATTGTGCATTAGCATCTCTAAATCGAGCGTACAACTTACTAAACTTTGACTTCAAAACATCATGTTCTTGTTGAAGATTTTCCAACTTTGACTTTAAAACATCATTTTCTTGTTGAAGATCAAACTTGTCCTTTATTTTAAGAGCCATTGTGAATCAAAACTTGATAACAATCTAATTAAAAGAACAACTCAAGACAAGTACCAAAAAAAATTTTTAGCCCAATACGAATTAGTCCAAAAACAACTTTTAGTCCAAATGAACTTTTAGGTAAAACAAAACAAAGACAAAATAAAAAAAAAAAACTGAATGAAAAATGAATATAAATTGTAGACACCAAAAAAAAATTGTTGACACCTCACAAGCTTAACACGAGTGAAATCTTGAATATAATCACTTTATCACTTGCTTTAACCTAAAGACACCTTATACCCTGACACCACACGAGAATCAAGTGAATCACAACTAAAGAACTTGACTACTCAATTTAAAAAATAAGATGTGACCACTCAATCTTTGACAGCACAACTTCCTAGCAATTCAAAATGTGAAGCCTAATATAGTTGACAAAACAATGACCACTTGACATTTATTATTAAAAAAAATGAATTGAAAGTGGCAGAAGCAGAGCACGCGGAGTGGCAGGAATATTTGTAAACTTTTCCTTTCAAACACGTCTCTTTTCTTTTACTCAAAAAGGCTTCACGTGAAGGAAAAAAAATGATGCTTTTAATCTTGACACATAAAACGAGTAAACTTAACCCGTGACACACCCTGCAACACGTTATCAGTCAACAAATTACTTTAGACAACAAATTGATTTCTCTTGTACGACCACTTTTCTATTTCTCCAAAAAGAAGAGCTAAACTCTCATTCACCCTCAAAATACAATTTCTCTCTCTCTGGATTAGTTATCTTCAACACAAATATCACCACTTCTTCTTTATCACAAATTTCAAGTCTTTCTCATGTCAATCTTTTTCTTAAAAAATCCTTCTGTTATTTCTACTTCTTGCACACAACAGAATAAACACTCACAACAGAATGATTTACAAGTCAAGCGACCCAAGTCAACACAACAAACAGCCAAGATTCAAGCTTTGAAGACTAAAAATGCTATTTGCCTTGGATGCAGAGCTCAGTGCTCTGCAAATGGGGTTTTCAAAACAAGTTTTTCACAAATCTCACACCAACAAAGGTAAGTGATAAAAATTGATTTTGAAAAAGACTTGAATTTTTTTTTTTTCAATTTGTACTGTTTGCCGAGCTTATTGCTCTGCAAACAGTTGAAATTAGAAAAATTTTGGTTGAAAGACTTCGAAATTTTTTTTTTTTTTCAATTTGTACTGTTTGCCGAGCTTATTGCTCTGCAAACAGTTGAAATTAGAAAAATTTTGGTTGAAAGACTTCGAAATTTTTTTTTTTTTTCAATTTGTACTGTTTGCCGAGCTTATTGCTCTGCAAACAGTTGAAATTAGAAAAATTTTGGTCGAAAAAATTCCTAAGTCTTGGTTGTACTAAGTGCCGAGCAATAAGCTCTGCAAAATGAAGAAGTGAGAATTTTCTGTTTGTACTGAGTGCCGAGCAGGGAGCTCGGCGGATAGTTGAAATTAGAAATGTTAGTTGAAAAAATTTCTAAGGGTTGAGTGTTGTATTGAATGTCGAGCAGTGAGCTCGACAATTGGTTGTTTTGGATGAGTTGGTTGATTTGGCCGAGTGTGAGCTCGGCAAACACGGGTAATGATGGTTCTGGTCGGTTAACTCGGCAAATGCGAGTATGATGATGCTGGTCGAGGAGTTACTTCCGCAAACACGAGGTCACAAGTTCTGGTCGTGAACCTACTTCGGCAAACACGACTAAAGGTATGGATTGAAGTGTTTGCCGAGCTCGGCAAATGGCAAGTTTAATTGAAAAATTTCTAATTTGAACCCCTGGAACAGATTTCTTGAACCTTTTGCTTTGAACTTCTTTTTGAACCCTTTCCTTTTGAACAGATTTCTTGAACCTAAAAAAATTTGAACTTTTTGACTTTTGCTTTGAACTTCTTTTTGAACCCCTGGAACAGATTTCTTGAACCTTTTGCTTTGAACTTCTTTTTGAACCCTTTCCTTTTGAACAGATTTCTTGAACCTAAAAAAATTTGAACTTTTTGACTTTTGCTTTGAACTTCTTTTTGCAGGAAAACACGGCGGTTCAACAGAAATTCACGGTGGCCAGAAACAGTAACCACCTCACCGGAAAATTTAAAAACACGATTACTTCCTCAATTCTTCGAATTAGAACTCGAAATTACCACCAAAATACTTATAATCAAGCCGCGAACAAACCCTCAGCAACAAAAGTCAATATTGAACCTCGCCGGAAAATTCAAAGTGTTGCCGGAATTTGTAACCGTCACCAAAACTCAACCGATTGTAAAATTGAAAGCATCATTATGATCAGTATTCGACCGCGAACAAAACCTCGTGAATTTCAGTTTCAATCGACCAACAACGAAGATTAATTCGAAGAGAGAAGTTCAAGGAAACCTTTTTTTTTTTTCAATTTGTACTGTTTGCCGAGCTTATTGCTCTGCAAACAGTTGAAATTAGAAAAATTTTGGTTGAAAGACTTCGAAATTTTTTTTTTTTTCTTGATTTTTTTGAATTAATGTAAAATTGTAATAAATTTCGATGTAAACAGTGTAGGTACTGTACAAATGACCACGTGAATCTCCACTGTAGCTACAGGAAACTTGACTTTTCTTCCTTTTGAATATATCAAATGCCGAGCTTAAACATTAAACATACAAAAACATTCAGATTGACAAAATTTGATCAGAACTCTTGAAATTGATCACAGATTCATGAATTTGAACACTAATCCACTTCTAATCAATGATTAGAAACACAAATAAGCATCGAATTCAACAGTAACAGAAATTTCCAGAAAATTAAGCTCAAAATCTCTAAAAATTGAACAAAATCGGTTATGAATTTGTTTGTGGATCGTTCGGATACACCGATTATGCTCTGATACCAATTGTTATAAATGGAAATGAGCTTAATTGTGATAACAATGGTGGAATTATAGGTTAGTGTGTGAAAAGTGTGTTTGTGTGTGAAATGGAGGTTGAAGATGATAGGGAGGAGAGAGAAAGTGATTAGATTAAGTGTGTGTTTATTATGTGAAGACTTAGTTACATAATGTGGTTACAAGGGGTATTTATATCCTAAACATTACAAGTTTCATCTAGACCCCTTGCACTTTTACAACATTACAAATGTAACTCTATTTACAATTAAACACCACTAATTTATATTTCTAACAATAAGTTGCGGCGCAATAAAAGGCATTGCGGCGCAACTGGAGGCCTGAGCTGCGGCGCAACTATAGGTTGCGGCGCAACTATAGGTTGCGGCGCAACTCATGGTTGCGGCGCAACTATAGGTTGCGGCGCAACTATAGGTTGCGGCGCAACTCATCAGTTTTCAGAAAATGTTATTTTGAACCGTAACGTCGTTTGACACGTAGATTAGACCTGAAACTAAAGTGAGTCTTTAAAGTGTGTGGGGTCTAGTGTATGACCTTAGTAACTTGAGAATGTAGTTGTCTAATGCTTGTTCACTAATTATAGGTAGACGAGCATAGTTACTTGCATTGTAACTAGTTGATGATTGTTGTGGACTACGCCGAGGTAAGATACACTACTTTGACACGCTGGGGGATTCAACTAAAAGCTGGTTTCAAAACATAAATACTTCCATTTGGTATCTTTATATTGCATGTGGGCATATGGGGTTACACGGGAGGTATTATGGGTTATGCAGTTGACCATGAGACCTGAAATGCAGTCCCTAATGTAGTGAAATGAAGTATTATGTAGTATGTGTTATGAAATGAAGTATAATGTAGTTGAAATGAAGTATTGCTTAATGTAGTGTATTGTTATGCAGTTTATGTAGTATTACGAAGTATCTCATTATGCAGGAAATGTAGAAATGAAGTATAATGTAGTATGTGTTATGAAATGAAGTATAATGTAGTATGTGTTATGAAATGAAGTATAAGGTAGTATGTGTTATGGTAAGAAGGGTAATGTAGTGTTTCTATATGAAGTAGCAAGTAGAATCTTGAAATGCAGTATGACGTAGTTTATGTTGTTGTGTGCATGTATTAATGGCTTGCTCATCTAGAACACTAGACTTGCTAAGTTGCCATGTCACGTGCACGTTTAAGGGCCCAAAACGTAAAAGCAGTAAACGTAGTAAATGTTTAGGTAATGCAGTCACCTAAACTAAATGATGCAGGATCGAGCTCGTTAAACTTTGATGCAGGAAAGTGTTAAGCTTAACCCGTACTTGCCCTAGCCCGGCTAAGTGCGTTGACGTAGTTGTTGCTTGGGTGGCTCCTTGCAACATGGTCTTTATAATGCAGGGCGAGTAATACGAGGGGTTTGACCAACATCCACATACGGATTACTCTTGGATTGGCTTGCCATTCCTTAACGACACTTGATGTACGGCCGTGTGGGGCTTGTCATCTAGTCGGGTGTAACTTATGTTGCACAATAACGCAGTCAAACACGTGATAAAGCAGTTAATGAAGTAAAGCAGCTAATGTGGTAAAGCAGTTAAAACGTAGTAAAGCAGTCAATGTAGAAAGCAGTTATGTGGTTATACGTGTGTAATGAACTAATGCAGGATAGGCACATTTAGGATGATTATCCTAATTGATATGAAGTTGGTATGCAGTTATGTGTGATGTGTGGTGCCTAATGAGTTTGTCTAATAATGAAGAAATGTTTTAATTGGACAAATACTTTTAAATTAAGTGTGATCTTACTTAGCTATTCTTATAGCTAACACTTGTTTCTTAAATGTGGTGAAGTTGGTATGCAGTTATGTGTGATGTGTGGTGCCTAATGAGTTTGTCTAATAATGAAGAAATGTTTTAATTGGACAAATACTTTTAAATTAAGTGTGATCTTACTTAGCTATTCTTATAGCTAACACTTGTTTCTTAAATGTGGTTGATCCCTCAGGTTTAACTTGATGGACTAGTGATGCAGGACATGTGAGCTTGGGTAGATGCAATGAAGGAGCCTTAGCTACCCATAGACGATTCTTTTTTAGACATTTATTTACATTTCGTATTTAATGTCGAATTTATGTAGTAATGTGTGAACGGTTGTTTAATGTTGGGCAACCGTTGGGTTTTCATTTGAACTATTGTTTGATATGGCATGTAACACCAACTAAATGCAGAAACCGAAATGTTTTTATCGGTTTTGACTTTTACAGTCTTTTCTTCCGCATATTTAACACCGTTAGGTGAAAGTTTTTGAAAACCCATATTTTTAAACGACGGGTGTTACAATTTGACTTGCAAATTTAATGAAAATGATTTTCGTTAATATATGTGAATAGTACAGTATACATGAATAGTAACCGTATTTGTGAATATTACCGTATATGTGAATAGTAACTGTATTCATGAATAGTGATTGAGAATAGTAATCACGAATAGTAACGGTAAATAGTAAAGGTAAAAAGCATATTGTAACCTCCGTAAATGTTTATATATTCAAATTGCTTTTTACATGAAAGTGACGTAAATGTTTATATATTCAAATTGCTTTTTACATGAAAGTGACGTAAATGTTTATATATTCAAATTGCTTTTTACATGAAAGTGACGTAAATGTTTATATATTCAAATTGCTTTTTACATGAAAGTGACGTAAATGTTTATATATTCAAATCAGTATATATCAAATTGAAAAGCATGGAAAATGACATTTAAGTAAATCAAGTGGGTATCATTTAGTTTTGCTTAGATTTTGTCATTTCAAAGAAAACGTGTCTATGTAACTAATTAAACAAGTAGACTGCAGAAAAACACTGCTAACTTGTTTTGGCCATAACTTTTGAACCGTAACTCCGTTTTTGACGATTCGAATCGCCACGTTTTCATAAAAGAGTCTATTTTCCAATAGAAACTCAAAGTGGTCGAAGTTAGACCATCACTGTAGCAGTTCGACCAGCATTATTGAAGTTCGACCTTACTATTCAAGTTTTACCTAGTCAAGACTCTACCTAGTCAAGGCTCTACCTAGTCAAGCCTCTACCTAGTCAAGCCTCTACCTAGTCAAGCCTCTACCAAGTCTAGCCTAACTAAGTATAAATAGAAGCATAAACCATAAGAAAAAGATGTTTGAAAAATAGATATTTAACAAGAACTTGTAATCTTGATTTAGTTTTTGGTCAAAGCTTGTTGGAATATTATAACTTCTGAACTCTTTGGGTTTTGGTTTGGTTTCCTATTGGAATACTGAAACTGTTGAACTCTTTGGGTTTTGGTTTGGTTTCCTATTGGAATACTGAAACTGTTGAACTCTTTGGGTTTTGGTTTGGTTTCTTATTGGAATACTGAAACTGTTGAACTCTTTGGGTTTTGGTTTGATTTCCGTAAAATCAAGTGGTTGACTTGAAACTTAATCAACTTTAGGTTCTGTATTTATCTAAAACAATTTAGAAGTGTTATCAAGTTGAATTTAAGGGCTCTATAGGACTGAAATTTTCAGTCATCTTGCAAACATCATAGAAGATTCATCTGGACGAATTAGAAGTCGAATCTTATATTTTTGGAAAGGTCCAAGTGTCAGTGAAATTTCATAAGAACGAAGTTTCTTCTGTTTTTGCTCATAAGGGTGCTTAAAACGACGATCTTCAAAACTGGTCGGATTTCTGACGAGGCTACAGGTTTGTTTTTGTAAAAATCATATCTCTTTCATTAAAGCTCTTCAAGAGCCAAACCATACATTTTTGAAAAGGCCTTTGAGTGCCCAAAAAATGTCTAGAACTGAGTTTTGTTGTATCTGGTCTTCTTGACCTCCCAAAGTCGTGGTCAAGTAGATGGCGCAAAGCTGGGAACATGCTGAAATTTCCCTATTTTGCACTTAGGCTTTGTAGTAGCTTATAAGTTGATCTTATAGCATATGTAGGGATGGCAACGGGCCGGGTATGGGCCGGGTTTAGGTAATCCCGGACCCGGACCCGATTAAAAAAACCCGTCCCAGACCCGCCCCCATACCCGACGGGTACCCGTTTACTAACTAACTGTCGGGTTAACGGGTTTCCCCGCGGGTACCGGGGATCCCCATTATTAGTCATTCATATGTTAACAATTCTAAAGATCAAACAATAATAAACTTTCAACATTTTCAAATTTCCAACTGAACCTTTAATTTAAATTATCACAAAATATGACAACATTGAAAACCAAAAATAATGCATATGACAAAACCAAAATACAAAACATAGAAGTAAGTCAGTACCACTGATCTTCATGGCAATCTTCATTTCAGTATGCCATTGAAGTCTCAAGTTCAGCAAACTACTCATTCATCAACTACAGTTTTATTTATTTTTTTCAAAAAACACTATTACTATAAAGAGGTAAAATATAAATATGTAGCTTCTGGAACACAATGTTAAAAACATCAATAAGAATTTCATTATATGTAGCTTCTGGATTTACCCATTTAATACAAACTAGAAAATAAAATATATAATAGAAAGAATTTGATAAAACATTAAACAACATAACATGCTTTTTCAAATCAAAATAGAAAGTCGTTACTAATGAAGACTTGATATACTATATTAGAACATTAGAGCAACAATATTATTGATTTACATGCCTTATTCTCAAACAAAAACTCAGAAAATTCGGATGGTCTGGACAAGTGGACAGAAAGCTTGAGTTGGATTTATAATCCATTGATTATTAGAAATTTGGATATGGAATGGATTTTGGGGGAAGCAAAAACTTAGAAGAATGGAAGGTCATGAGTAAGGATTGGGGGGAGATCAAGGCTAGTAATGATTATAGACCAGAGAGTGAAAACTTTATACCTTGGGAATATGGGAACTATTAATATTATAGATAGATGTAATTCTTCCGGGTCGGGTATACGGATACGGGTCGGGTTTCGGGTATACGGGTCGGGTACACGGATTTTTGACCAAAACCATACCCGGACCCGAACCCGAATTTTTTTTAAAACCACCCCCATACCCGGCCCGAGACCCGCAAACCCGGACCCGAACCCGGACCAAAAATGTCGGGTTAACGGGTTTCCCCGCGGGTACCGGGGATCCCCATTATTAGTCATTCATATGCTAACAATTCTAAAGATCAAACAATAATAAACTTTCAACATTTTCAAATTTCCAACTGAACCTTTAATTTAAATTATCACAAAATATGACAACATTGAAAACCAAAAATAATGCATATGACAAAACCAAAATACAAAACATAGAAGTAAGTCAGTACCACTGATCTTCATGGCAATCTTCATTTCAGTATGCCATTGAAGTCTCAAGTTCAGCAAACTACTCATTCATCAACTACAGTTTTATTTTTTTTTCAAAAAACACTATTACTATAAAGAGGTAAAATATAAATATGTAGCTTCTGGAACACAATGTTAAAAACATCAATAAGAATTTCATTATATGTAGCTTCTGGATTTACCCATTTAATACAAACTAGAAAATAAAATATATAATAGAAAGAATTTGATAAAACATTAAACAACATAACATGCTTTTTCAAATCAAAATAGAAAGTCGTTACTAATGAAGACTTGATATACTATATTAGAACATTAGAGCAACAATATTATTGATTTACATGCCTTATTCTCAAACAAAAACTCAGAAAATTCGGATGGTCTGGACAAGTGGACAGAAAGCTTGAGTTGGATTTATAATCCATTGATTATTAGAAATTTGGATATGGAATGGATTTTGGGGGAAGCAAAAACTTAGAAGAATGGAAGGTCATGAGTAAGGATTGGGGGGAGATCAAGGCTAGTAATGATTATAGACCAGAGAGTGAAAACTTTATACCTTGGGAATATGGGAACTATTAATATTATAGATAGATGTAATTCTTCCGGGTCGGGTATACGGATACGGGTCGGGTTTCGGGTATACGGGTCGGGTACACGGATTTTTGACCAAAACCATACCCGGACCCGAACCCGAATTTTTTTTAAAACCACCCCCATACCCGGCCCGAGACCCGCAAACCCGGACCCGAACCCGGACCAAAAATGTCGGGTTTCGGATTTCCCCATCGGGTACGGGTTTTTTTGCCATCCCTAATCATATGTATAGGTTACGAGAACACCTAGCAAGCTTGAAGAACTTGTTTAAGTGCCATTATACACGTGCTAAGGTAAGATACACTACTTTGACACGCTGAGGGTTCAACAAAAACATGGTTTTCATATAAAAACTTCCTAAATGTTATCTTGATTGCTTATGGGTATTCGGGTTACACGGGAGGTGATATGGGCTATGTACATGACTATTGAGGCCTGAAATGCAGTCCCTATGATATGAAATGTAATGATATGCTATGAAATGTTATGCAATGAAATATGAAATGTAATGATATGCTATGAAATGTTATGCAATGAAATAAGACGTAATGATATGCTATGAAATGCTATGTAATGTCTTGAGATAAATTGAAAGGTGAGATATGTTAATGTTATGTGAAATGTGCATGATTACATGGCTTGTTCATCTAGTTCACTAGACTTATTAAGTTGCCATGACACATGCACGTTTAAGGGCCCAAACGTTAAAGATGAATATGTGATGAATGTTTAGGTAATGTGGACACCTAAACTATATGTGATGTAAATAGAGCTCGTAAATGATGTGAAAGTGTTAAGCTTAACCCGTACTTGCCCTTGCCCGGCGGGTGCGTATATGTGGTTGCTTGGGTGGCTCCTTGCAACATAATTACGTGGTTTGAGTATCTCCGGGTGGCGTGATTAACTACCAATGTCTTTGAACATACGGACTACTCCTGGATTGGCTTGCCATTCCTTAACGACACTGATGGACCGCTGAAAAGCTTATCCATCCAGTCAGGTGTGAGGTTCCCTGATAGGTCTTATGACCGCCTACACACAAACTTACACCTTATATGTGATGAGTGACCTATGTCACGCCTAATGTAAGTGACTTATGTCACAATATACGATGATGCTTATATGTTATATGTGAAGTAAAAGATGACTAGGCACATCTAGGGTGATTCAACCTATTATGATGATGTTTGATGCGATGATATGTTATGGATGATGTGATGCATTGACGTGATATGTGCCTTAACGATTTAATATGACTTTTATATAATGTTTTAAATGGACAACGTTTTATGAACTTTGTGTTATCTTACTTAGCTAATTCGTTAGCTAACACTTGCTCTTTTAAAATGTGTTGTTCCCTCAGGTCCAACATTAGTGAGCAGGTAGATGTGAGAAGATGTGAGGCTTGGGTAGATGATCTTGAAGCTGGCTATAGTTACCCATAGTGGCTGCTTGCATTAGATATTGAGTTATGTTTTGCATTTACTATGTTGTCGGTTGTTTAATGTTGGGCAACCGACGGATTTCCATTTAAACTTGTTTTGATGATATGACCAGTAACACCAATTAATAAATGAACCAAACAGCAAACAGATTTCTTAGTTTGGACTATTAAAGTTTAATTCCGCTTTCTTTTAACGCCGCTAGGCTAAAAGTTTTGGAAATCCATATTTTTAAACGACGGGTGTTACAAGTTGGTATCAGAGAAATGGTTTAAGTGAACCAAGGACTATAGGTTTGCCATAGGAATTGGACTTAAACCGATTGATGACAAGTTAGGCTTAAGTAGGTATGCTTAGCCTTTGAGATGAAACGCTAGTAGGACGGGCTGGGATGAGTGAGAGTGTAGGATTAAGGCTTTATGTTCTTTGATGTGTTTTATGTGTATACACTTGTTTGTGTAGCCCTTATTCCTCTGTTTCTCGCGTTCCACGTCGCCAAACTATTCTACTCATATGAAAGACATTCTGTGAAAGGTAAGGTGCTAATTCTCCATTTGAAATTGATAAACTTGTGCTTTATATTACGTGAGAAATTGTTGAGATGCACAAGAGTTGAAGGATTTGGTGAAGAATGTGATGCACAAATGTGGTAACGAACATGCAAGTGAAAGGATACAATTACAATTATGGTCCGGAACATAATTGTAAGCGTATCACGACGCGAGCGTGTTTGTATGGCCATGCTTGTGTTGACCAGTATAGAAAGTAACGAAGTGGTAAGATCTCTATGAAGTGTTGTATTGTGTTGTGGAGTTCACGGGCTTAAAGGACATGGACTAGAAGTTTGACGAGTAGAGTTGATGCTAAATACTTGAAGGGTTGTAAGTAGGTGACGCATAGAAGGGTTACCAGGCACACGTAATTGCAATTGTATCACGACACTAGCGTGTTTGTCTATCCTCGCTTGTGTTGACCGTTGTTCAAGGTAACGAAGTTGGAGGTATTTCTATGTATTATACTCTTATGAGTAGAGAGTAAACACCGTGTTATAACTCTAGTGATATGGATGTCTGAGATGTGTGGAATTGTTTACTCACGGCGATGAAAGTCGTATTGGTTGTTTCATTTTGATGTGTTATATGCGAATACCCTATAGGTAATGCCAGAGGTGTAATGAAAGTGCTATATATAAGTTAAGATATGATGGTAGTCGAATGTATATATCGCGCGAATCTTATGAAAAGGAAATCAAGGTAACGTTCGTTGAGGTATGTAAGGTTTCCTTACATGGTGAAGTTGATGTTAAGATGATTAACTAGTAATGATAGTGTTGCATTAGTTCATGAAGAATACTTCAGTTACTTCCTCGAGATTGAAGTTGGATCCTCCCTATTAATTCTATTTGCCTTCTACGATAGGAGGGATGAATTGAAGCTGACGATGGAGTAATTGAAAGATGATGATGTTGTTTAATGTTCTTATCGGATTGTGAGTCTATGTGGAAGATGGTTTTATCTCTATTGACGCTTAATAAAGTTATGTAGAAGGGTCATTTCCTTGCCAACGATCCTCAAGTTTATTCTATCGATGAAATGTTATTTTCTCACCTGTGTGATTAAAATTTACCTTTCGTTTCTAGGGTCGATATCGTTCGTATATTTATGATGTGTTTCTTGAGGATCTCTTTGATCTTCTTTCTGACCGTGAGGTCAAGTTCTCTATTGAGCTTTGACTGGTCTGTTGCAAAAGCACCATATCGTTTGGCTCCTACTGAAATGAAAGAGCTAATGTCTCAGCTTCAAGAGCTACTTGACTAAGGTTTCATACAACCTAGTTCCTCGCCTTGGGGAGCTCCGGTTCTCTTTGTCAAGAAGAAAGATGGTTCTATGCGCATGTGCATAGACTACCGTGAGTTGAATAAGCGAACAATTAAGAATAAGTATCCTCTCCCGCGCATTGATGATCTCTTTGATCAGCTCCATGGTGCTTCTTACTTCTCCAAGATTGATTTACGGTCCGGCTATCATCAAATAAAGGTCAAAAAGGAAGATGTGGCCAAGACAGCTTTTCGTACACGATATGGGCACTATGAGGTTCTTGTCATGCCGTTTGGGTTGTGTTCTTATGCAGCGAGACAAAGTCATTGCCTATGCTTCACGCCAGTTGAAGCCTCATGAGAAGAATTATCCTACTCATGATTTAGAGCTTGCTGCAGTTGTCTTTACATTGAAGTTGTGGAGACACTATTTATATGGCACTAAGTGCACTTTATTCACTGATCATAAAAGCTTACAATATGTGTTTTCTCAGAAGGATATGAATATGAGGCAACGAAGATGAATGGAATTGCTTAAAGATTATGATTGTGAGATCAAATATCATCCCGGTAAAGCTAATGTGGTGGCGGATGCATTGAGTAGAAAGGTGCAGAATTTTTCTTGTAGACTGATGAGTATGATTGTACAAGCTAAGTCTGGGTTACTTGACCGCATCAAGGAAGCCCAAGTTAAGGCTTTGATGAAGGATAACATTGACAAAGAAAGTATTGGAAAGAAGAAACGCCTTGTGATGGAAACGAACAGCCGTGGATTTCGTACATATAAGGGTCGAATTTGGGTACCATTGCTTGATGGTAACCGAGAGTTGATCCTTGAAGAAGCTCATAGGTCAAGATATTCAGTTCACCCCGGTACTACAAAGATGTATGCAGATTTGAAGCCTATATATTGGTGGCCGAATATTAAGGGAGAAGTGGCACATTTTGTTCAAAGATGCTTGACTTGTGCTCGAGTAAAAGCTGATCACAAAAAGCCATATGGATTGTTGCAACAATTGGAGATTCCAGAATGGAAATGGGATCATATTACTATGGATTTTGTGACTAAGTTGCCTAGAACTCCAAAGGGAAATGATATGGTATGGGTTATTGTGGATAGGTTGACGAAGAGTGCTCATTTCTTAGCAACACGACAAGATGTACCATTGACCAAGATGGCGAAGATGTACATAGATGAAATTGTCTCAATGCATGGCGTTCCTTTATCTATTGTTTCGGATCGAGACACGAGATATGTATCTAATTTTTTTGAAAAATCTTCAACGAGGGTTAGGTACTAGAGTAAATTTGAGCACGGCCTATCATCCTCAAACTGATGGGCAAAGTGAAAGAACAATTCAAACATTGGAAGATATGTTGAGGGCTTGTGTATTAGAGTATGGTGGAGCATGGGATGATCACTTGAAATAGATTGAATTTTCTTACAATAATAGCTATCATGCAAGTATTGAAATGCCACCGTTAGAAATGCTTTATGGTAGAAGGTGTAGGACTCCAAGTTGTTGGATGGAGTCCGGCGAAAAGCAAATTACAGGTCCGAAATTATAGAAATCACAGCTGAAAAAGTTAATATTGCAAAGGAAGCACTTCGTGTAGCTAGAGAACGACAGAAAACTTATGCCGACAAGAAAAGAAGGCCGGTTGAGTTTGAAGTTGGTGATATGGTGATGCTAAAAGTTTCCCATGGAAAGGAGTTATTCGTTTTGGAAAGAAAGGAAAGTTAAGTCCACCATTTATTGGACCATTTAAGGTTCTGAAGCGTATCAAAGATGTAGCGTATCAATTGGAATTGCCTCCAGAATTGGATGGAATTCATAACACATTTCATGTCTCTTATTTGAGGAAGTGTTTAGCGGAGGAGACTAGTGTTATCCCTATTGAAGATGTGAGCATTGATCCGAGAAAAGAATGATTGAGGAACCGGTAGCAATACTCGGGAGAAAGCAAAAGAAGCTACGCCGGAAGGTGATTGATCTTGTGTTAATCAAATGGAAGCATAATCATGGTGAAAGTCTGACTTGGGAAACCGAGTCCGTGATGCGGGAAAACTATCCTCACCTATTTCATGTTTAATTGATTCCGAGGACGGAATCCTCTTAAGGGGGAGGTAATTGTAACATCCTAAACTTTTCGTTTAACGGCTGACTTGAGTTGTTAAGTCAACATTTTGCTTCCGTCAAATCTTTAGATGATTTATATGCATATGTGTACTTAATGTGAAACATTTGTGAAATTTGACTAGATTTGACTTGCAAATTTAATGAAAATGATTTTCGTTAATATATGTGAATAGTAAAGTATACATGAATAGTAACCGTATTTGTGAATAGTACCGTATATGTGAATAGTAACTGTATTCATGAATAGTGATTGAGAATAGTAATCACGAATAGTAACGGTAAATAGTAAAGGTAAAAAGCATATTGTAACCTCCGTAAATGTTTATATATTCAAATTGCTTTTTACATGAAAGTGACGTAAATGTTTATATATTCAAATCAGTATATATCAAATTGAAAAGCATGGAAAATGACATTTAAGTAAATCAAGTGGGTATCATTTAGTTTTGCTTACTATTCAAGTTTTACCTAGTCAAGGCTCTACCTAGTCAAGGCTCTACCTAGTCAAGGCTCTACCTAGTCAAGCCTCTACCTAGTCAAGCCTCTACCTAGTCAAGGCTCTACCTAGTCAAGCCTCTACCTAGTCAAGCTCTACCTAGTCAAGCCTCTACCTAGTCAAGCTTACTAGTTCAAGCTTACCTATTCAAGTTACCTAGTCAAGGCTCTACCTAGTCAAGGCTCTACCTAGTCAAGGCTCTACCTAGTCAAGCCTC
Organism: Erigeron breviscapus; assembly: GCA_034093135.1. Lineage (NCBI taxonomy): Eukaryota > Viridiplantae > Streptophyta > Magnoliopsida > Asterales > Asteraceae > Erigeron > Erigeron breviscapus. The sequence continues at coordinate 148,206,375 of CM067169.1, read as the reverse complement.
TACCTAGTCAAGCCTCTACCTAGTCAAGCCTCTACCAAGTCAAGCCTCTACTAGTCAAGCCTTACTATTCAAGTTTTACCTAGTCAAGGCTCTACCTAGTCAAGGCTCTACCTAGTCAAGGCTCTACCTAGTCAAGCCTCTACCTAGTCAAGCCTCTACCTAGTCAAGCCTCTACCAAGTCTAGCCTAACTAAGTAAGGCTCTACCTAGTCAAGTCTACCTAGTCAAGGCTCTACCTAGTCAAGGCTCTACCTAGTCAAGGCTCTACCTAGTCAAGGCTCTACCTAGTCAAGGCTCTACCTAGTCAAGGCTCTACCTAGTCAAGGCTCTACCTAGTCAAGCCTCTACCTAGTCAAGCCTCTACCTAGTCAAGCCTCTACCAAGTCTAGCCTCTACCTAGTCAAGGCTCTACCTAGTCAAGCCTCTACCTAGTCAAGCCTCTACCTAGTCAAGCCTCTACCTAAGTCAAGGCTCTACCTAGTCAAGGCTCTACCTAGTCAAGGCTCTACCTAGTCAAGGCTCTACCTAGTCAAGTCTACCTAGTCAAGGCTCTACCTAGTCAAGGCTCTACCTAGTCAAGGCTCTACCTAGTCAAGCCTCTACCTAGTCAAGCTCTACCTAGTCAAGCCTCTACCTAGTCAAGCTCTACCTAGTCAAGGCTCTACCTAGTCAAGCCTCTACCTAGTCAAGGCTCTACCTAGTCAAGCCTCTACCTAGTCAAGGCTCTACCTAGTCAAGGCTCTACCTAGTCAAGGCTCTACCTAGTCAAGGCTCTACCTAGTCAAGGCTCTACCTAGTCAAGGCTCTACCTAGTCAAGCCTCTACCTAGTCAAGCTCTACCTAGTCAAGCCTTACCTAGTCAAGGCTCTACCTAGTCAAGGCTCTACCTAGTCAAGGCTCTACCTAGTCAAGGCTCTACCTAGTCAAGGCTCTACCTAGTCAAGGCTCTACCTAGTCAAGGCTCTACCTAGTCAAGCCTCTACCTAGTCAAGCTCTACCTAGTCAAGCTCTACCTAGTCAAGCTTACCTAGTCAAGCTCTACCTAGTCAAGGCTCTACCTAGTCAAGGCTCTACCTAGTCAAGGCTCTACCTAGTCAAGCTCTACCTAGTCAAGCTCTACCTAGTCAAGGCTCTACCTAGTCAAGGCTCTACCTAGTCAAGTCTCTACCTAGTCAAGGCTCTACCTAGTCAAGGCTCTACCTAGTCAAGGCTCTACCTAGTCAAGCCTCTACCTAGTCAAGCCTCTACCTAGTCAAGCCTCTACCAAGTCTAGCCTCTACCTAGTCAAGCCTCTACCTAGTCAAGCCTCTACCTAGTCAAGCCTCTACCTAGTCAAGGCTCTACCTAGTCAAGCCTCTACCTAGTCAAGCCTCTACCTAGTCAAGCTCTACCTAGTCAAGGCTCTACCTAGTCAAGGCTCTACCTAGTCAAGGCTCTACCTAGTCAAGTTACCTAGTCAAGGCTCTACCTAGTCAAGGCTCTACCTAGTCAAGGCTCTACCTAGTCAAGCCTCTACCTAGTCAAGCCTCTACCTAGTCAAGCCTCTACCTAGTCAAGGCTCTACCTAGTCAAGACTCTACCTAGTCAAGGCTCTACCTAGTCAAGCCTCTACCTAGTCAAGCCTCTACCTAGTCAAGCCTCTACCAAGTCTAGCCTAACTAAGTATAAATAGAAGCATAAACCATAAGAAAAAGATGTTTGAAAAATAGATATTTAACAAGAACTTGTAATCTTGATTTAGTTTTTGGTCAAAGCTTGTTGGAATATTATAACTTCTGAACTCTTTGGGTTTTGGTTTGGTTTCCTATTGGAATACTGAAACTGTTGAACTCTTTGGGTTTTGGTTTGGTTTCCTATTGGAATACTGAAACTGTTGAACTCTTTGGGTTTTGGTTTGGTTTCTTATTGGAATACTGAAACTGTTGAACTCTTTGGGTTTTGGTTTGATTTCCGTAAAATCAAGTGGTTGACTTGAAACTTAATCAACTTTAGGTTCTGTATTTATCTAAAACAATTTAGAAGTGTTATCAAGTTGAATTTAAGGGCTCTATAGGACTGAAATTTTCAGTCATCTTGCAAACATCATAGAAGATTCATCTGGACGAATTAGAAGTCGAATCTTATATTTTTGGAAAGGTCCAAGTGTCGGTGAAATTTCATAAGAACGAAGTTTCTTCTGTTTTTGCTCATAAGGGTGCTTAAAACGACGATCTTCAAAACTGGTCGGATTTCTGACGAGGCTACAGGTTTGTTTTTGTAAAAATCATATCTCTTTCATTAAAGCTCTTCAAGAGCCAAACCATACATTTTTGAAAAGGCCTTTGAGTGCCCAAAAAATGTCTAGAACTGAGTTTTGTTGTATCTGGTCTTCTTGACCTCCCAAAGTCGTGGTCAAGTAGATGGCGCAAAGCTGGAAACATGCTGAAATTTCCCTATTTTGCACTTAGGCTTTGTAGTAGCTTATAAGTTGATCTTATATCATATGTATAGGTTACGGGAACACCTAGCAAGCTTGAAGAACTTGTTTAAGTGCCATTATACACGTGCTAAGGTAAGATACACTATTTTGACACGCTGAGGGTTCAACAAAAACATGGTTTTCATATAAAAACTTCCTAAATGTTATCTTGATTGCTTATGGGTATTCGGGTTACACGGGAGGTGATATGGGCTATGTACATGACTATTGAGGCCTGAAATGCAGTCCCTATGATATGAAATGTAATGATATGCTATGAAATGTTATGCAATGAAATATGAAATGTAATGATATGCTATGAAATGTTATGCAATGAAATAAGACGTAATGATATGCTATGAAATGCTATGTAATGTCTTGAGATGAATTGAAAGGTGAGATATGTTAATGTTATGTGAAATGTGCATGATTACATGGCTTGTTCATCTAGTTCACTAGACTTATTAAGTTGCCATGACACGTGCACGTTTAAGGGCCCAAACGTTAAAGATGAATATGTGATGAATGTTTAGGTAATGTGGACACCTAAACTATATGTGATGTAAATAGAGCTCGTAAATGATGTGAAAGTGTTAAGCTTAACCCGTACTTGCCCTTGCCCGACGGGTGCGTATATGTGGTTGCTTGGGTGGCTCCTTGCAACATAATTACGTGGTTTGAGTATCTCCGGGTGGCGTGATTAACTACCAATGTCTTTGAACATACGGACTACTCCTGGATTGGCTTGCCATTCCTTAACGACACTGATGGACCGCTGAAAAGCTTATCCATCCAGTCAGGTGTGAGGTTCCCTGATAGGTCTTATGACCGCCTACACACAAACTTACACCTTATATGTGATGAGTGACCTATGTCACGCCTAATGTAAGTGACTTATGTCACATTATACGATGATGCTTATATGTTATATGTGAAGTAAAAGATGACTAGGCACATCTAGGGTGATTCAACCTATTATGATGATGTTTGATGCGATGATATGTTATGGATGATGTGATGCATTGACGTGATATGTGCCTTAACGATTTAATATGACTTTTATATAATGTTTTAAATGGACAACGTTTTATGAACTTTGTGTTATCTTACTTAGCTAATTCGTTAGCTAACACTTGCTCTTTTAAAATGTGTTGTTCCCTCAGGTCCAACATTAGTGAGCAGGTAGATGTGAGAAGATGTGAGGCTTGGGTAGATGATCTTGAAGCTGGCTATAGTTACCCATAGTGGCTGCTTGCATTAGATATTGAGTTATGTTTTGCATTTACTATGTTGTCGGTTGTTTAATGTTGGGCAACCGACGGATTTCCATTTAAACTTGTTTTGATGATATGACCAGTAACACCAATTAATAAATGAACCAAACAGCAAACAGATTTCTTAGTTTGGACTATTAAAGTTTAATTCCGCTTTCTTTTAACGCCGTTAGGCTAAAATTTTTGGAAATCCATATTTTTAAACGACGGGTGTTACACTATCGGAGATGATAGAAACCGGAACTCCATGTTTAGACACCACTTATTTGATATACAAACGTGCTAAGGTGTCAAACCTATCGGTTTCACGAATGGCTAATGATAATATACCCAATACGGAGCTTTAGCTCCGTATCCGAAGCAGAAGCAGTACAACCTTCGTCCAGGTAAATCTACTTATTTATATATACCCAGAACGGAGCTCGACTTCCGTTCAGCACAATTATCCTCGGAGCACATAAGGTAACGAATACCCAGCTCCGAAGTAAGATATATCAAGAAGATCGGGTATAGATATTTTCTATAATTATCCGATCTCAATAACATATCGAAGCCCGAACACTTCGGACGTAACTCGGTAAAAGATTAATACAAATCTCCTCAAACAAGGAAATAAGGATATTCTCAAAAGAGGGAGAGATTCACCCTAAATCTCTTACCCTCCTCTCCAAGTCATTTACCCTCTATATAAATAGAGGACGAACCATATGAAAGGGATTCAACTTGTTCACCTTCATCGAACAGAGGGAAACCCCAATATATACTACCTTCATAACCCTCAGCCTCCATAACGACTGAGAGTAAACCAAATAAGGCGTAAAGCGGCCGCAGCCCTATTACCTTAAGGGAATCGCCTCCAAAACATCATCAACACCCTAATCTCCTTACTCACACCTCCGGTTGAGCCATAGTGCGATTATTTGATCAAACAAATTGGCGCCATCCGTGGGACCTCGTAAAAAAAAGGGTATACATACAATATACACGTAAAAAGAATCCCACCCCACGGTCATAATAATCAAAGTCAATGGCCGACGGAGAATACTCTCCAATAACACCAGGGTCCGGAGGACCCGGAACGCCCCCGGGAGGGTCAGACTCCCAGGGAGGGTTTTCCTTTGATACACCTGGTCGAAGTTATCGTCCACCTATCATCACAGTAGGGGGTCATGGCTCGGCTTCAGGTGAGACATCAAACACTCAGAGTGCTCTTGGAAGACAGGGAGATCAAGCTCAGGATCAGGATAGGTCCGTAATAACACCCTCGGAACGATACCAGAGCAGAATCTCACCGCTGGATCGCGTTTCGGGGCGATTTGCCCTGGGAGAACGTACACCAGGAGGATCTTCACCACAGGACCAGAATATAGAACGATCTGTCCCGGAAGAACGCATGCCGAATAGATCCGCGCCGGTGCCAAGCGGATCAACAGCGACTTTGCAAAATCAAGGACTAGAAAGACCAGCGTCACCGGGTCTAAATCTGTCCAGGACCCTGACACCTCCGCAGAGTCAGAACGTAGGAGGGCCTACAATAACCTCCCTAGACCAAGGGCTAAACGGGTCTGTGGTAACACCGCCAAGGAGCAGTAATGGGTTTACGTTGACGCCTCTCCAGAGGCAAACCCAGAGCCTGTTAGACCGAGTTTCACCTCCTTCGCCCATAGAACACAACTCCCCCTCGGAGATAACAACAGGGCATCAACATCGGCGGAACATGAAATAAATGACGCCTATGTACAAGCTAATTATGACAGCCTAAGCGCAATCATGAACCGCTTAAGGGAGGCAGGTCAAACTCGGAATATTACCAGAAATCTGGAAAATGAGTACGATTCTGACTCAGTAGACGAGTACATAGAAGCGGAGCTTCCCCCAAGAAGAACAAATAGGGAAGCACCACACGGTCAAGGAAGACAGATACAGGCAACTGTGACCCCACATCAGACAGCAGGGACACAAGCCGGGGGGAGAATAAATGCAACTTCCCAGAGAGAAGGGACATTTCAAGAACAGCTTCAGAGGCAGCCACTAAGGATCAACGGAGGTCCGGAGACTACCCCAGGACCTCGGTAAAATCCGGAGGGACCAAGAGGAAACCAACCAGCATTTTTCCAAACTAGAAGAAATCCGGCACACCCGGAGCACGATTCATACGAATCGGAAGACCCGGAACCGGTTGACCTCTCCCACCTTGTGAATCCTGATAGCCCATTTTCTACAGCCATACAAAGTCATCCCCTACCAATAAAGATGAAGTATCCCCAGCACTTGTGGTATTATGACGGGAAAAGTGACCCGGAGGATTTTCTGAAAAAGTTCATCGGAGCGCACTAATCCAGAGATGGGACATGCCGACAACATGCCATGCGTTTTCCTGCTCACTAACGGATGATGCAAGGGAATGGATTGACGGCCTACCAAAGAATAGCATTGACAGCTTCGAAGTACTCAAGAACAAATTCAAATCTTAATTCAGTATGCAAAAGAAGCACAGAAAAACACATATCACTGTGCATAACATTAAACAAAAAGAAGGGGAAAAGACAAGATATTTTATTGTCAGATACACCAATGAGACCCAGCAAGTGCGAGGATTGCCAGAGAGTCAAAGGATCTCAGGACTCATACATGGATTGCGCACGATAGACCTCATTGAACATTTGAGCACTGATTTGCCTGAAACCTACGATGGTTTAACAAGTAAAGCCCATATATGGTTAGACGCAAGGGAAACCACGAACGCCGACTTTTCCTCAGGAAGAAAGAGAAAAGAATACGGAGGGAACGGTAGATTCCCCCGATACGGCCGTGACGACAACCAATGGGCAGGAAGAGACAGGGACAGTGGGATAGACATCCTGTCCAATCTCACCAAAACTCTGAAGCAAATTTTACTCACGGAACGGATCGCTTCGACTTTCCCGACCCCAACTAAGCTTATAACGAAGAAGAAAAACATGGAGAAATACTGTGAATACCACAGGGACCATGGACACGACACAAATAACTGCAGAAACCTAAGAAGAGCTATAGAAGAAGATGTGGAATCAGGAAAGTTGGACCACCTTGTTAAAGGGATCCGTCAAGCAAGAGTAAAAAGCGAAGTAGACAAAACAGAGAAAACACCACCTGCACAAATCCTCATGATACGCTCCGAAGTGCACAAAGATAACTCACAGGAGCAGTATTACCAATTCTCGCCCTTAAGAGATACAATCCCCTCCAGCGAACCAATAGTCATCGAAGCTGACATTGGGGGAACCAAAATGAGGCACGTCCAAGTGGACGGTGGCAGTGAGTGTGATATTCTTTATGAAAAATACTTCTCCAAATTACCAAGGAATGTTAGAGAAAAGCTGCGAAAAGTAGAAAGACCATTAATAGGGTTCGCAGGAGAGCGGACATGGCCCATCGGGGAGCTCCGCACCGAAGTAACAATCGGAAAATACCCGAATTGGAAAACGGAAAAAAATACGTTTTTGGTCATCACAGCAGACTCTGGGAACAATGCAATTCTTGGGAGAGAAGCAATGAGAAAATTTGGAATCATAGCATCCACAATCCACTCGCAAATAAAATTCCAAAGTGAAACAGGAATAGCTACGTTGTTATCTAACCTTCACACTGAACGAAGGGCACACGGGAATGGGTGGAGCTCACCAAGCAAAGAGCTTCCCATGCACCCAAAAAGGATAACGCACCCCGCAGAAAAACAAGCGTTCAGAAGAAGGACACGCAAAAGGAATCGAGGAACCTGGAAGCACAACAGAGGCTCAGGGAAAAAGACGGAGATCCATAGGGACCTCCGTCAAAAAGTGGATTCCCTAAAAAGACAAACGGGATAAGCCCGATTGGATATCGGATAAGTCCCAAGGAAAGCTAGCAGCTAGGAACCTTACTATGTAACGTCCTCTTGCCAATTACTTTGCAATAAAGCTTTCAAATTATAAGATCGATCAAAATAATAAACGCGTGTAAAATTAAATAAAAAGACTTCATAAATGTTAAAGGGGACGCCCATAAGACGTTTATGGAGCAATAAAAAGAGCCCCCCGAATAAAAAGGGAAAGGCCAAAGAACCACCCAGAGACGGAGCCCTTATGGCAAAGTCAAGGGTAGGTTAAGGAATCACCCAGAGACGGAGCCATTGTGGCAAAGTCAAGGGTAGATTCCAGGACCACTCAAAGACGGACTCATTTTTAATGACGAAGTTAAGGGTAGGTTAAACTACAGGTAAAATATCATGTACGGAGGCCTCCCCCAACACAAAGGAAGGCCAGATATTACAACCATTCAAAGGCACAGAGGCCATCAAGAGAATCATTGTTTAAGAGGATTACAAAAAAGATTGTTTATCAAATAACAAGTCTAAACATCGGTGGAGCTAGGGAGCAATCTGCAGGAGATCAGATGGAGTGGCTTCGGGATCAGAGGCAAGCTTGCGAAGGTATGCAGAGTCAACATTGGCCAATTCATCCAGAGCAGAGTCAAGGTGAGTAGCTGTGTCTTCAGGGATAACGCGGCCCTCTAGATTTACCATACCTCTCGCAGCTAGAGCACGCATTAGTCCCGCTTCAGCATCAACTCTGTTCAAATTACAAACCTTTGACAACAGCTCACCGACCTCAGGACCATTAAGGAAAGACTTGCATACACGGGGGATAACTTTAACAATCAATCTCCCATAAGAACCAGACTTATCCGCAAGCGCATCTTGTGCCTCCTTAACCAGGCCATCATTCTCACGAACTTGGTTGGTCAGTGCCTCCACCTCTCTCTCCTTCTCTGAGATGATCCTCTGTGCATCAGTCCTTGCAGTACTCAACTCAGATTGGAGTGCCCCACAGTCTAACTCCAAGTCAGCAACCTTAGCTTCAAGAGCAATCTTCTCCGCCATCAGCTCCTCATACCGCTCCCTTGATGGTCCGGAATCTTCAGAGACCTCCCGCAATCTGGAATCCAGTGCACTACCAATAATAGCACTACAGAAAATCGAACGGTTAAAGAACGAGGATAGCTCTGGAATTTCCATACTCATCAAACCATTAACCCATCCAGAAGGAGCGATGATTTGGAGATTACGATGACAGGAGGAAGCGTCAAGAGCCTCTTCAAGTGGGTTAAAAGCTACAAAGAGAAGACAATGATCAAACATTACAACAAAGAAATCCCACATAAAAGCAAGCAATTATCAAGGGCTTACATGAGGACTGCAGAGGCACCCTACTGCTTTTCGTTTTCAATTTCTTTGAACGATGACTGACAGAGCTCTTTAATACGCCCTTCCTCTTTGCCAGACGGCTACCAACGGTATTAGCTTGAGTTCCCTTTTCCTCCAAATCGCCAACAGCACCACCTGAAAACTTCAACAACGTCATCCACCGGCTTAAGAGTCGCAGGGGTGGATACCTCAGGTACAGAATCTGGAACGGTACTCTGCTGAGCTACGGTGGGAACAACATGGTCCAAAGGTACAGTTGGCTCAATAGGTGGAGGAGCCAGAGCCACCGGCTTAAAGACAACACCAGACAATACAGACTGCCTATCAATGAGCTGCTTAAAAGACATCTCTGCAAAAGAAAATAAGGTGAGTAAGTATCTATCCTTATAGCCAGAAGGCTAGAGAAAGAAGAAGAAAAAGCAGCATAGAAGAAATAACCTACCCTGACCATCAAACTCAATCGCAACATCCAAAGTGCCATACTCCCAACAATTTGTAACTCGAGACTTAAACAACACAGCCTCTGGGTATACACACAATTTTAGCCTATAAGAGCACAAGCTATCAATATCTTCCTGTCTAACACCAAATACACTGTAAACACCTATCGACTTATACTTTAACCTCTCCCTATCCAACACACCACTATGACCAGAAGGAATCAATGATCGATCCACAAAAACAAACAATTTTTTCCAATCCCTAACCTTTACCCCACCAGCAATAAACAGTTCATGATCACCATTCTTTGAGACGGTTACCCAATCACCAGATTCCTTCAACTTATAAAAGATATTAAACAAGGCAACAGATGGTTCTATACGATTCGCATGGCACAATACCTGGAAAGCAATAATTTTTGCAACACCAGTCGGATGAACAGCAGAGATATGGCATTGGTAGTAATCTATGACAGCAAGGAAGAAAGATGAAAAGGGAATCCTAAGGTTACCAAGAGAAAAGGACTTCACATACATACGCACAAACCCCTCCGGAGGATCACATATGGCTTGCCCTCTTTCTGGGCAACGAACAAAGTTAGGGTTTTGAGGAAAGTACGTATTAACAAAATTATGATAGGCAGGGCGATCTAACACATTGGTAATATTCTTTATCCCTCTCTTCGACATTATGAATATATGAGATGAAAGCGGAAGAAGAAGATAATATACATGATTATCGTCTGGCGAAGTGAATCGAAGAAGTAAAGGGAGGAGAGCAGGAACGAAGGAAAACCCTTATTGTGTGGTAATAAATTGGTATTTATATTGGTAGTAATCAAGGGTAACTACCCGGTGATAAATTACCCCAGATTTTCGCGCCAACAAGTTGCCACTAAGGGACAAAATATCACTATGACATACGCGGCTCTAATAATGATTAAATGTTCGGCAAAAGCGAGCTGCGTAATTCAGAAACGGAGCAATAAAAGGACGAAGTAACCTCTTTTCAAACCCTCAAAGGTATGGTTATTTACTTTATTTTTTGAAGTCTAATGCGATTTTCTACAGGCAGAATCTCCCATCAGACTGGGGGCTTGATGATATACCCAATACGGAGCTTTAGCTCCGTATCCGAAGCAGAAGCAGTACAACCTTCGTCCAGGTAAATCTACTTATTTATATATACCCAGAACGGAGCTCGACTTCCGTTCAGCACAATTATCCTCGGAGCACATAAGGTAACGAATACCCAGCTCCGAAGTAAGATATATCAAGAAGATCGGGTATAGATATTTTCTATAATTATCCGATCTCAATAACATATCGAAGCCCGAACACTTCGGACGTAACTCGGTAAAAGATTAATACAAATCTCCTCAAACAAGGAAATAAGGATATTCTCAAAAGAGGGAGAGATTCACCCTAAATCTCTTACCCTCCTCTCCAAGTCATTTACCCTCTATATAAATAGAGGACGAACCATATGAAAGGGATTCAACTTGTTCACCTTCATCGAACAGAGGGAAACCCCAATATATACTACCTTCATAACCCTCAGCCTCCATAACGACTGAGAGTAAACCAAATAAGGCGTAAAGCGGCCGCAGCCCTATTACCTTAAGGGAATCGCCTCCAAAACATCATCAACACCCTAATCTCCTTACTCACACCTCCGGTTGAGCCATAGTGCGATTATTTGATCAAACAGCTAAGAAATTAGCCGACTTCGTTAACCGATCCACTATCACCCAAATCGTATCACGACCACTTCTTGTCTTCGGTAACTTCGTGATGAAGTCCATTGCAATATGTTCCTATTTCCATTCGGGTGCTACCGGTTGCACCAACAATCCGGGCGGCTTCTTATGATCGGCTTTCACTTGTAAGAAAGTAAGACACTCACTCACATATTTAGCCACATCACGCTTCATACCCGGCCACCAATAGAAATCCCTCAAATCAAAATACATCTTATCCGATACGGGATGGACCGAATAAGGCGATCGATGAGCTTCATTCATGAGAAGTGTCCTTAGATTACCGAAAATGGGAACCCAAAGCCATTCAACTAAATATAGCCCGTTATATCTTTTCCTATCAAATTGTTGCTCCACACCATCAAAATTTTCATTACCAAAGTTCTCCGGTAGGGTAGCTTGAATTTGGGCTTCAATGATTCGGTCACGAATGTTTGGCCCTAACGTAAGACTCATGACTCTAGTCTGCCTTGGCTTAACTCTTTCCTTCCGACTCAAGGAATCGGCTACAACATTCGCCTTGCCCGGGTGATAACGGATATCACAATCATAGTCGCTAAGGAGTTCAAGCCAACGTCTTTGTCTCATGTTCAATTCACTTTGATTAAAGATGTGTTGAAGACTTTTGTGATCGGTGTAAATCACACATTTGGTGCCATAGAGGTAATGCCTCCAACACTTCAAAGCAAACACAACCGCTCCCAATTCTAAGTCGTGTGTTGGGTAGTTCTTCTCATGCACTTTCAATTGGCGAGAGGCATAAGCAATGACTTTGCCCTTTTGCATGAGAACACACCCCAAACCTTGCCCCGAAGCATCACAATAAACGACAAAATCGTCGACTCCATCCGGAAGAGTGAGGATAGGTGCTTGACACAACATATCTTTAAGAGTTTGGAAAGCTTGTTCTTGTCTATCACCCCATTCAAACTTTCGCTCTTTTTGAGTCAAAATAGTAAGAGGTTGTGCAATACGGGATAAATTTTCAATGAATCTTCTATAATAATCCGCCAACCCAAGGAATTGACGGATCTCGGATGGTGTTTCGGGTCTTCTCCATTCCTTGACCGCTTCAATTTTACTAGGGTCCACATGAATGCCATCCTTACTCACCATGTGACCAAGGAAGTGGACCTTTTCCAACCAAAACTCACACTTAGAAAATTTTGCATACAACTTCTCCTTCCTCAACAACTTAAGCACTTCACGCAAATGTTCAACATGCTCTTCTTTAGTTTTGAATAAACAAGTATGTCGTCAATAAAGACAATGATGAATTGATCTAAGAAAGGTCGACACACCCGGTTCATCAAATCCATGAACACCGCTGGTGCATTAGTCAACCCGAATGGCATAACGGTGAATTCAAAATGGTCGTACCTTGTACGAAAAGCCATTTTATGGATGTCATCTTCATGCACTCGGAGTTGATGATAACCCGAACGAAGATCGATCTTGGAAAAGTGCTTGGCACCTTGAAGTCGATCAAAGAGATCATCTATTCGAGGGAGGGGGTACCGATTCTTCACCGTGAGTTTATTCAACTCCCGGTAGTCAATACACATTCTAAAGGATCCGTCTTTCTTCTTGACAAAGAGAATGGGAGCACCCCAAGGAGATTGGCTAGGACGAATGAAGCCTTTCTCTTGGAGTTCTTTGAGTTGAGTTTCAAGTTCTTGCATTTCGGTCAAGGCAAGTCTATAAGGAGCTTTTGCCACGGGCGCGGCTCCGAGAATAAGGTTGATACGAAAGTCAAGTTCGCGAGATGGTGGTAATCCCGGTAAGTCATCCGGAAAATCATCGGGAAATTCACAAACGATAGGAACGGTCTTCAATTCTACCTTTGAGACGGTAGCACTAAAGACCTTAGAATTTGGAGAATCGGAAGTTTCACCTCGGGCTCTAAGAATTGTGCCGTTTGACAACGGTATTTTAACAACCCTCTCACCACATACAATCGTTGCATTTACCGCCGTCAACCAATCCATACCCACAATGACATCAAAACTCCCAATATCGAAGGGCATAAGGTCTATGAAGAATTCGACTCCTTCTAGGTTCAAGATGCAATCACGTAATATTTGGTTAAGTTTAGTTAGTGACCCGTTTACCATTTCTATATCAAGCACATAGTTTAGAGAACACGGAGGCACATCAATCAAGGGAATAAATCTAGAGGACACAAAGCTATAATCGGCTCCGGAATCAAATAGAACCGTTGCATAGTGACCATTAAGAAGAAAGGTACCTGCAACAACATTGGGATCATTACGGGCTTCATTTGCATTGACCGCAAAAGCTCGGCCACGGGGTTGTACTTGATGGCCTTGTTGTCCTCGGTTTTGATTAGGCCCGGCAATTTGTAGTTGGTTGGGGTGGACGGCTACTTGAACTTGTTGTCCCACCCATCGAGGACAATTGTTGCGGTAGTGATAAGGGCTACCACATTCAAAACACTCACCCCTTCGTCGATTACCATGAGGAGGGACGGCTTGAATAGGAGCCACATTCATTGGGGCCGCCCTCGGTGCTCTACAATCTTTGGACATGTGTCCTATTTGGTTACAATTGAAACACGCCCCACATTGAACATTGGTGGGGTGGTGTTTGTTGCATCTTCCACACAAAGGATGGGGTCCCATATAAGCCTTCTTCACCGGCTCCACCGCCGCCATCACTCTACCCCGGTTAGCATTCTTGGGATCATATCTCCCCATCTTCTTTACTCCACTAGTCTCCGGCACTTCCTTTCTTTTGTTTGATGATGACTTACTCAATACCCCGCTTCTTAGCAAGTCTTCGGTCACACTACCCGCTCGGTTGATTGCCTCGGCCATGGAAGTAGGCATGACCGGGTTGATGAGGGAGCGGACGTGTGGGTTCAATCCCAAGACAAACTTCTCAATGGCCCGGGGCTCGGTGTTCACTAGATGAGGAACAAGGGTAGACAAGTCTTGAAACCGCCTAATGTAGCCCTTGTAGTCGGCCCCGTCCATTTTGAGATGGACAAATTCAATGGTCAAGTTTTGAAGTTCGTAGGGAGGGCAAAACTTTTCCTTCACTTTGTTCTTGAAGTCGGCCCATGTCAAGTTATAGGTCCGACCCAAGGTTTTCTCTTGGTTCCACCAACTCAAAGCATCTTCCTTAAACATACCAGTGGCATAATGAATTCGGTCATCATATGTGCAATGACTTTTTTCAATCACCGCCTCGATCCTCTCAAACCATATTATACAATCTACGGGCCCACCCAAACCATCAAACTCCGGCGCCCCACAATTCATTAAGTCTTTGAATTGGCAACCTTGACGGTATACTCCATGTTGATTGTACATGGGCCTATAGTTATCAACTTCAACCGGTTCTTCTTCTTCCTCATTCACAACTACATGAGGTCGAGCATCCTTATTAATCACATTCTCCGGATTTCCAACATTTTTGAGGCTCATTAGGTTGTGCCCCATTAGTTCCTTCAAGAGTTGCTCGGACTTGGGCAACAATAGTTGGCATGATATTGGTGACCGTTTGAGCAATCACATCCGCCAAGTTAGGCCTAGGAGCCTTACCACGACCCCTACCTCGGCCCCTACCTCGGCCTCCACCACGGCCTCTACCACCACGACCTCTACCTCGGCCCCCTTGTGCTTCCGGTTGAGCTTCTTGTTGGGGCTCTTGAGAGTTAGCCCGATAGTTAGCTCCGGCTCTTCTTGGTCTTACCATTTCTATAAAATAAGCAACACGTTGACCCGATGGTTAGTCTCAAAATGCTCACATGTTAGTCACACAAGTTGTCAATGCTCTCATGTCGATATAACATACACATTTCATATCATTATACTAAGGCAAAAGTACTAGCATCCTAAGGGGGAATTGTTACTCATCATGCCATTATGCCAAGTTCACTTCAATCGTTTATCATCAATACAAGTGCTCATGTTCAACACGTCACACAATTCAAGCAACTAAACACAAATGGTTCAAAGTATAATACGAATCCGATATGATATTTAGTTATCGATCGGGTTTGTATACAGGTGATACCATCGGCTATCCCTCCACCCAATCAATTCCCCTTAAGCATATCGGTTCCTTATTATACCCTAAACCACTCATGTGCAATCCGTGATGCCATTAAATTACATATAACACGGGTGACCATAAGGTAGTTGATCAAGTTACTTTAAGGTTGCCACAATGTTATACCTAAGTTAATGACATAACTTCATTTTGCCCTAAATTATCCAAACAATCACAACAATCCATTCCAATCACAATAAAGTTCAAATCAATGTACACATTAACCACCTTGTACTCATCACCACATAGTTGGTCTTAACTACGAACTCACAATGTACACTTTTCAAGGTTCACACAATTCAAGTTGCACACAAAATTTCTAGCCATGCATGCTATATGAAGGTTTTAACTTAAGTCGTAGTCTAGGTCAAACCGCCTAATTCTCTACGACCTGGCATGAGCCACCATTCTGTAACACCCCGAGCTAGGGCTCGAAATATTACGGAAATTAAATAGCACATGGAGGAATTATCGTAGGCAAACTAAATGAATTAAGTGAATTCGGTGAATCCAACAAACAAGTTAATATTCATACAAGATGCACAAGGAGCAAGTGACCATCAAAGCTTACAAAATAATAGTCTAACGATGGCTATCGGTCCTAAGTATAATGCAAAAAGTGGGCGAATGAATCCTTTATCCATATAAGTCCAAGCCCGAGTCAAAAGCAAGCAGAAATCATGCATCGCGTCCTTGGTTCACCTGATTACCTGAAAAGTGTACTAAACAAGTCAACACGAGGTTGGTGAGTTCGTAGTGATGGTTCACAGGGAGCCACCGTCAATCATCACAACAAGGGTTCACGACATAAAAGAAATGCATAAAGTAAGAATGCACAAGTGATGTCGATATCAAGATGTGTGTCGTATACAATGTCAATGTGATAACGTGTATGATATGTATGACCATCATGTCATCTATGCAACGATACTCACAAGGTCATCACCATGAACAATGTGGCATCTCAAAATCGTCGGCGTATATACGTCTATATACCCGGGGTCATGAACGTCTCGTCAATTCAACACAAGTGCTTACGTCTAAACACTCGGATGTACTCATTCGTCTCATCAATAACCATGTCACTACGTATGCGCATTCGTCTCAGTCACAAGTCCATCAACTGTCAAATCACCAATACAATCGAACCAATACAGACATACACTTAAGAGGGTTTTACTTTCAATGGGTTCTTGATGCTTGTATACAGGGTCACCCGCAGCCTTCCCACCACATCTCAAACCCTTTGAAGGCAAAATCGACTTCCATGTATGTAGATCTATCCTAAATATGACAATTCTCAACAAAATCATGCACATAATCATCCAACGTGTCAACAAACCAACATTCAATCAACAAGTCAATCAATCAACAAGTAAACACATAATGTACACTTTTCAGCCCGAATCTAAATTGAGTAGGGAGCTACGGAACTCACCTTGGCCGGCAAAAGAAGTTAAGATGGATATAAGATGAGATTATAAGCGTTCGATCGTCACACGCCCATGTGACAACTGTGATCTGAGCGTATTTTCCAAAGTATTTTTCCGGTCATCTTAGTTCGTTTAAGTTTATGTACGCCGTTAGCTTTTAAGACTTTATCATTGGAATAAATGGATTTATATTTTATTCGGGCTTTATGAGCATTTAGACTTTAGAATAATTGTACGTGGACTCGAGAACAGGAGAAATGCTAGTTGTCTTGTGGAAATGGCAAATTAAGTAAAATACTTAAAATTAAATAAACTAAAGATTTAATAATTAAATATAGACATGTTTATATCCGTTAGAAAGCTATTGAAAAGTTACATTTAAATATGTCAACAAAAATGATTTAACGGGTCTCGAGTTTCTGGAATTGTCGGGTCAAACTCTTTTAAATGAAAGTCAAAGGAAAGGTAATTAGGGTTATGGGAGTATAAAAACAAAATTTAACCCTAGCCTCCCATTTTTCTCATTTCATTTCTCTCACACACTCTTCCTCTCCTCCCTCTTTTCTCTCTAAACCGCCCCCACCCCCCTTTCTCCCTCAAAATCGGCGGCTACATCACAACCACCGCCGAACACCACAAAACACCACCAAATATTCATCTTCTTCTATTTTTCATTTAGTTTTTGGGTAAGATTTACTTGAATTCGTGTATTTAAACATTGTTCATCAAAAATCACGATTTCTGTATATATGTATATATATATATTTTCGGCTATATATATGTATACATATATCCGGAATTTTTACAATAATATATATATAAATCGGTTCTTCTTCTTCTTCCTTCAAAAATCCGAAATCTTTTTATTATATATATATAGTTCGGTTTTCAAAACACATATATATTTTTCGGTTTGGAGATGTGTTCTTGCATACATATATCCGGAAATCTCTTTAAATCCGGAAACTTATACATTTTTATATACTTTTCGGCTATATATATGTATATATATGATGATAGATTCGAAAACTTGTAACCGAAATCTTCTAAAACCGGGAACTTTGATCCGAAAACTTTTAGATCCGAATACTTTGAATCCGAAATCCATGTTCTTGTCTAGATTTGATGTAATCTTTGTATTTTCGGTTCAAGTATAATTATATAAGTCGAATTATTGTTTAAAACCGTGAATATATATGGTTTTCGGGTTGTTTTTGGCTAGAACTACCATAGATCCGGATTGTATTAGTCGTTTTGGTCTTGAAATTGTGTAGATCTAATTTTGGGAGTCGTGTTCTCGTCGGTCAACGCCGGTCAAACCGGCCGGAAAATATTTTTGGTTCAAAAATTAATTTGGATTGTATTTTGGTGTTTAGATCTAGTTTTTGGTTCGGTCAAACTTGGTCAACGGCAGCTTATTGGTAAAATTAGGGTTTGATTAATTTGGGATCTTTTGGTCAAAATTGGTTAAGGTTTGGCAAAGTCAAAATTAGGGTTTTGGTGAAAGTCAAAATTAAAGTACTTTTGGTCAAAGATCAGATTTGGATTATAGTTAATTAGGCCATGTTTATAATTCATTCCAAATTATCATAATGTCAGAATTAATATGGACATACATATATATACAAGAATTAAATTGATATGGACATATGTATGTATATATAAGGATTAATCTAACATGGACATACGACTAAGTGTACCAAGTGCAATCTTCATCATGCAGCAAATCAGAATTGCTTAACATGCTACAACTGCAACAAGACTGGACATTTGGCAAACTACTGCAGGGAACCAAGGACTCAGGTGGTACCATTGAATAGGGCACCATTGAATGCTGTACCATTGAATCAAAGGAGACCAACCGGAGTTCGTGGAGGATGTTATGAATGTGGGGCCACTGATCACTATCGGAACACATGTCCTCAGTGGGTTGGGCAACAGGTTCAAGTGGCGGTTCATCCTAACCAGCTACAGATCACTGGACCCAATCAGAATAGGGGCAATCAAGTTCAAGCTGCTAGAGGTCGTGCTTTCGTGATAAATGCTGCCGAGGCTCGCAACGACCCGAACGTTGTTGCAGGTACTTTTCTTCTAAATGGTCATTATGCTACTGTTCTCTTTGATTCGGGAGCTGATTATAGTTTTGTCGCGACTAGTTTCATTCCTTTATTGAGTGCTAAGCCGAGCCCTATGTATTTATGTTTTGACGTAGAAATGGCTGATGGTGGGTTAGTCAGATTAGACCAAGTCATCCGTTCGTGCACTTTAGTTCTTAATAATCATGCTTTCTTTATTGACTTGGTACCTTTTGAAATGGGGAGTTTTGACGTTATTGTTGGTATGGACTGGATGTCTTTGGTCGACGCAACGATTCTATGTAGTGCAAAGGTCGTTAGAATTCCTTTACCTAGTGGTGAAATACTAGAAGTTCAGGGCGAGAAGTCTGAGTCTTATGAGGGTCGTGTCATGAGTGCATCTGTTAAAGAGGTTAGCTTGATTGATGTCCCCGTCGTTCGTGACTATCAGGATGTTTTTCCTGATGATTTACCCGGCTTACCTCCGTCTCGACAACTTGATTTTAGCATTAGTCTTGTTCCAAACGCAGCTCCTGTAGCAAAATCCCCCTATAGACTAGCAACAACTGAATTACAAGAATTGGCCACGCAATTAAAAGAACTTCAAGACAAGGAATTTATTAGACCTAGTCAGTCACCGTGGGGAGCACCTGTTTTGTTTGTCAAAAAGAAGGATGGTTCATTCCGCATGTGTATTGACTATCGTGAGCTGAATAAGTTAACAGTAAAGAATCATTATCCCCTTCCCAGGATTGATGATTTGTTCGACCGGCTTCAAGGCGCAAAGTGTTTCTCAAAAATTGACTTACGTTCAGGGTATCATCAATTGCGTGTACACGAGGACGACATACCAAAGACTGCTTTTAGAACGAGATATGGACATTTTGAATTCACAGTGATGCCTTTTGGATTGACTAACGCACCAGCAGTATTCATGGATTTGATGAATAGAGTGTGCCGACCGTATTTGGACGAGTTTGTAATTGTGTTTATCGACGACATTCTGATCTACTCAAAGACAAAGGAAGAACATGCCGACCATCTGAGAAAGGTACTGGAATTATTGAGGAAGGAAAAATTGTACGGAAAATTTTCTAAATGCGAGTTTTGGCTTGATGAAGTACACTTTTTGGGACATGTTGTGAGCAAGGATGGAATACACGTGGACCCTAGCAAGGTTGACTCGGTCAAGAATTGGAGAACGCCAGAGACACCGACTGAAGTCAGACAATTCCTTGGTCTGGCTGGCTACTATAGAAGGTTCATGGAGAATTTCTCTAAGATTGCGTTGCCACTTACGCAATTAACTCAGAAGGATAGGCCGTATGTCTGGGGTGAAAAACAAGAAGAAGCGTTTCAAATTTTGAAGGAAAAGTTATGTAATGCGCCGATTTTGAGTCTGCCTGAAGGATCTGATGACTTTGTAGTGTACTGCGATGCATCAGGTCAAGGATTAGGTTGTGTGCTCATGCAAAGAGGCAAGGTGATTGCATACGCCTCACGACAATTGAAGGTCCATGAGAAGAATTACACAACTCATGACTTGGAATTAGGAGCAGTGGTTTTTGCATTAAAGTGCTGGAGGCATTATTTGTATGGAACTAAGTGTGTAATCTACACTGATCACAAGAGTCTACAACATATTTTCAATCAACAAGATTTGAATATGAGACAACGAAGATGGCTTGAGTTACTCAGTGATTATGACTGTGACATTCGTTATCACCCGGGGAAAGCCAATGTAGTGGCTGACGCCCTAAGTCGTAAGGAAAGGGTTAAGCCTAGACGGGTACGTGTTATGAGTATTACAGTACAAAGGAGTGTTAGAGACCAGATCATAGAAGCACAGTCAGTAGTTGTTGGCGATAAAGATCTTCTTAAGAAGGAACTACGAGGTATGGAACAACATTTGGATAAAAGAGACGATGACGGCTTGTATTTCGTGGATAGACTATGGGTTCCTTCCTTTGGTAATTTAAGGACATTGATATTGAACGAAGCTCATAATACAATGTATTCGGTACATCGAGGCACCGACAAGATGTACTATGACTTGCGTGAGTTATATTGGTGGCCTGGCATGAAGAAGGATGTTGCTGAGTTTGTAAGCCGATGCTTGACGTGTCTACAGGTGAAAGCGGAACATCAAAAGCCTGCTGGATTACTCAGACAACCAGAAATTCCTGAATGGAAGTGGGAATCTGTGACTATGGATTTCATTACGAAACTACCTAGAACGAAGGAAGGTCATGACATGATATGGGTGATCGTCGATAGATTGACAAAGTCTGCTCATTTCTTGGCCATTCGTGAAAAAGACCCCACAGAGAAATTGGTGAGGAAGTATGTAAAAGAAGTCGTGTCGAAACATGGCGTACCAGTTTCGATTATCTCAGACAGAGATACTCGCTTTAATTCTCAATTTTGGCGAGGGTTTCAGAAGGCCTTTGGGACTAGGATAGACATGAGTACGGCGTACCATCCTCAAACCGATGGTCAGAGTGAGCGTACGATTCAGACTTTAGAAGACATGTTGAGAGCATGTGTCTTAGATTTTGGTGGTAACTGGGATGACCATCTACATTTGGTAGAATTCTCTTACAACAATAGCTACCACGCGAGTATTGATATGGCTCCTTTCAAGGCATTGTATGGACGAAAGTGTAGATCACCTGTCGCATGGTCTGACTTTGGCGATAGCCAGTTGGTTGGGCCTGAGCTTATTGAAGAGACTGCCGAGAAAATAATCCAGATTAAAGAGCGACTTAGATTAGCACATGAACGACAAAAGAAGTATGCTGACGTCAGGCGTAGACCTTTAGAATTCAATGTTGGGGATCGAGTACTCCTAAAGGTTTCCCCTTGGAAAGGAGTGGTTAGATTTGTCAAGAGTGGAAAACTTGGACCTAGATTTATTGGACCTTTTGAGATACTAGAAAGAGTTGGCGAGGTAGCTTATCGATTGAGACTTTCGGAAGAGCTTAAGGGAGTTCACGACGTATTTCATGTGTCGCACCTTCGAAAATGTCTAGCTGATGAGGAACGTCATGTGCCTATGGACGAAATCCGGATCGACGATAAGTTGAACTTCGTTGAAGAACCTTTGGAGATTGTGGATCGCAAGGTGCGGAAATTAAAGAAAACCAAGTATACCCTTGTTAAGGTTCGTTGGAATTCAAAGCGAGGACCTGAATATACTTGGGAACGGGAAGATCATTTCAAGACAAAATACCCCCAATTGTTTAATGGGACTAGTGCGAGTTGAATTTCGGGACGAAATTCTTTTAACGGGGTAATGCTGTGACAACTGTGATCTGAGCGTATTTTCCAAAGTATTTTTCCGGTCATCTTAGTTCGTTTAAGTTTATGTACGCCGTTAGCTTTTAAGACTTTATCATTGGAATAAATGGATTTATATTTTATTCGGGCTTTATGAGCATTTAGACTTTAGAATAATTGTACGTGGACTCGAGAACAGGAGAAATGCTAGTTGTCTTGTGGAAATGCCAAATTAAGTAAAATACTTAAAATTAAATAAATAAAGATTTAATAATTAAATATAGACATGTTTATATCCGTTGGAAAGCTATTGAAAAGTTACATTTAAATATGTCGACAAAAATGATTTAACGGGTCTCGAGTTTCTGGAATTGTCGGGTCAAACTCTTTTAAATGAAAGTCAAAGGAAAGGTAATTAGGGTTATGGGAGTATAAAAACAAAATTTAACCCTAAACTCCCATTTTTCTCATTTCATTTCTCTCACACACTCTTCCTCTACTACCTCTTTTCTCTCTAAACCGCCCCCACCCACCTTTCTCCCTCAAAATCGGCGGCTACATCACAACCACCGCCGAACAACCACAAAACACCACCAAATATTCATCTTCTTCTATTTTTCATTTAGTTTTTGGGTAAGATTTACTTGAATTCGTGTATTTAAACATTGTTCATCAAAAATCACGATTTCTGTATATATGTATATATATATATTTTCGGCTATATATATGTATACATATGGAATTTTTACAATATATATATAAATCGGTTCTTCTTCTTCTTCCTTCAAAAATCCGAAATCTTTTTATTATATATATATATTCGGTTTATTGGCAAAACACATATATATTTTTCGGTTTGGAGATGTG
The DNA here is from genome assembly GCA_034093135.1 of Erigeron breviscapus. Lineage (NCBI taxonomy): Eukaryota > Viridiplantae > Streptophyta > Magnoliopsida > Asterales > Asteraceae > Erigeron > Erigeron breviscapus. The sequence goes on along the minus strand of CM067169.1, from coordinate 148,183,489 downwards.
TTCTTGCATACATATATCCGGAAATCTCTTTAAATCCGGAAACTTATACATTTTTATATACTTTTCGGCTATATATATGTATATATATGATGATAGATTCGAAAACTTGTAACCGAAATCTTCTAAAACCGGGAACTTTGATCCGAAAACTTTTAGATCCGAATACTTTGAATTCGAAATCCATGTTCTTGTCTAGATTTGATGTAATCTTTGTATTTTCGGTTCAAGTATAATTATATAAGTCGAATTATTGTTTAAAACCGTGAATATATATGGTTTTCGGGTTGTTTTTGGCTAGAACTACCATAGATCCGGATTGTATTAGTCGTTTTGGTCTTGAAATTGTGTAGATCTAATTTTGGGAGTCGTGTTCTCGTCGGTCAACGCCGGTCAAACCGGCCGGAAAATATTTTTGGTTCAAAAATTAATTTGGATTGTATTTTGGTGTTTAGATCTAGTTTTTGGTTCGGTCAAACTTGGTCAACGGCAGCTTATTGGTAAAATTAGGGTTTGATTAATTTGGGATCTTTTGGTCAAAATTGGTTAAGGTTTGGCAAAGTCAAAATTAGGGTTTTGGTGAAAGTCAAAATTAAAGTACTTTTGGTCAAAGATCAGATTTGGATTATAGTTAATTAGGCCATGTTTATAATTCATTCCAAATTATCATAATGTCAGAATTAATATGGACATACATATATATACAAGAATTAAATTGATATGGACATATGTATGTATATATAGACTATCTCCAACCCAAAACCAAATTCTTACTACAAATTTGTCCAGTCAGCATGCCACATCAGCTTTTCATAAATTCTCACTACAAATCTCTTTTTGACCCCAATGCTAAACATTAAATTCTTACTACAAATTTCACTTAATTTCCACATCATTATTTCTCATAACCATTTAATAAACATTAAATTTATTAATTATGTATTTAATTAATTAAACATATAATTAATTAAATAATTATTAAAACAATAAATATAAATTTAAAACTCAAATACCATTAAAACTTAAATTGCAATATAAAATAGAACAAACACACTAAAAAGAAATACAAATAAAACAAGCACACTAAAAAGTAATACAAATAAAACAAGCACACTAAAAAGTAATACAAATTGACAATACAAATAAAACAATGCGGTTAAATAGACGAATTGGCTCTTCGTCATCAAGAATGATACGATGCGCCTTTGCCTTTTTGTGCTTTAGCTTGTGCTTTGGCCCTATCCCTACCCATTGGCCGACTCTCAGGGGTTACTTGTTCTTCTTGAATTGGCTCTTCGTCATCAACAATGATACGAAACTCTTCTCTCCAATTATAGATGGAAAAAAAATAGCCGTTGAAATAAGACAAAAAAAGTAGCCGTTCAAAATAGAACAAAAAAACTAGCCGTTAAAAATATGACAAAAAAACTAGCCGCTGGGATAAGGACAAATTTAAAATTTGATAATAATAATATTATTGTTATATTTAAATATGTTTTTTATAATTTTTTCATATTTTTTAAATTTATTATATTTAATATGTTATATACATTTTATAACATATATTTAATATTATATACATTTTTTAAATTTATTCAATGTTATATACATTTTATAATATACTAGACATTATTTAATATACATATTCATGTTTTTTATTTAAAAAGAAAAGAGAAATAAAATTTGTAATAAATTTGTACACACAAATTTCCTACAAATTTCTCTACAAATTTCTTCCACCTCATCACCACCCCAACCCTACAAATCTTACAAATCTACAAATTTCTTCCACCTCATCACAAATTTCTCCCACAAATCCCCCATTGGAGGTAGTCTAAGCTAATCTAACATGGACATGACTAAATATATATATATATATCTATCTAAAAGGACTTTGTTATGATTATATAAATTATACCTTTATATAACAATAATTAATGATTTATCAGACTTAATATATTTTATAATGACATTTCATATAAATATTTGACAAGATATAAACATTAAAAATGTGACATTATTAAAAGAAGCATTTCGTATGGACAAAGTATAAGGACAAAAAGACTATTATATATATTATGACATTTGACAAGACATAATGGCATTTCCTAAGACACTAGTATAGGACATGGACTTGTGCAATTAAGTAAGTACTTACGGAGTGACTTGTGAACAATGTAGGACTTTTGGACAGATAGTGAGCTTGTTTCAGGTGTATCTGACTGTTCGTGTTCTTGTTCGTTGATCTAGGGTATTTATATTTGCGCTCCTTTCAGGTGAGTTTCGTAGCCCCTATTTTTACAAGTTTTTGGGGTGGAAAGTATACTTGTTCTTTTTAAACAGTTTTGTCGATTTCTGTTTATGTTCAATATTGAGCCTGTGCGTATAGAGTTACTTGTGCCATTTGACGTGCTTCTGTCTTGTTGTATGTGTGTGATTATGTGTTTGTTGTTGTGCTTAATGACGTGCTTTTTGTGTGTATTGGAGACTTGAGACTTTGAGACTTTGGACTAAGGCAGGTACCGTAAGGCCGGACTTTGAGACATTGAGACTTGAGACTTTTGGACTTATTATGGCGTAACTCTGCTCGTTATATATTGAACTATTACTTGTTTAGACTTAAAAGAATCGACAAAAGACTTATTTCTTTGACTAGACTTTTTGACTAAAACCTACGAACTCACCAACTTTTGTGTTGACACGTTTTAGTATACTTTTCAGGTACTCAGGCTAATCAGGGATAAAGACTGTTATGCTAGACTTGGACTTCGGAGATTAGTGCTCCTTTATTTATTGTCAGACTTTAGGGCTACATGCCTTGAATTATTTCTTTATGGACTTGGTTGTAATAAGCTATTTAGCACTGTTATGACTTTGAACTCATGTTTTGGGAATATATTTATTATATTCTATTTCATTTAGCAGTATCTATGTAATTCCATGTCGTGCTGTACTTTTCATGACACCTCATATTTCCGCCAACGGTGGGGTGTTACAGCCCACAACCTATCAATGTTCATGACATGTTTACAAATCAAGACTTTACATATGGTTTTTAAATAGTTAATGTGGGTTATGAATAGTTCATCTGGGTTATCAAAAATAGTCCTTGGAACTAACGGACGTTAAAAACTAACAAATATGGGTTATGAAATAGTTCATCTGGGTTATGAATAGTTCATCTGGGTTATCAAAAATAGTCCTTGGAACTAACGGACGTTAAAAACTAACAAATATGGGTTATGAAATAGTTCATCTGGGTTATGAAATTGTTCATCTGGGTTGTCAAGAACTAACGGGCGTTAAAACCTGCACAATTTCGACCCAAATTACATGTAAGCTTCATTTTAACCTCAAAATCAATTAGGAGACACTTCCATACTCATTTCCAAGCATAAATGATCATAACCCACAACACATACTCGATCTATAACATCTAACCTTGTCCAAATCCGTTCTTGACCCAAATCATAACCTTAGGAAAACCCTAATTCGACTCAAAATTTGTTTTGACCATTTTGGAACCATTTAGAAGCCACTAATTATGTTACCAACATAATTTGAGCAAAACCCATCATCAAACTCTTTCCATAACACAAATCCAAGACAAATCACACCCAAATCCACCTCAAAACCTTATATTTGACTAAAACTTAAAATTGGCAACCAAGATGACCCAAGATGTTAAGATTTGATCAAGAATCAAGATAAACAACATATGAAAATGATTTTGAGCTAAGGAACACTTACCAAATCGACCCACACTCTCCAAATTCGGGTATTGAGCTAGAAAAGGGATGAACTCTTGCAAATACCAACAAGTTATTGAAGTTTTGATGAAGATTATTATTATATAATGATTATCTAACACTTTTTATTATAGCACAACTCTTAGATCCGAAAAATTTGGAAGAAGAAAATGAAGATAAGATGGTGGTGGTGTTATTGCTTTTGAGAGAAAATTAGATAAAGAGAGAAATAAGAGAGAGAGAGTGGGGATATGATGAATGAGTGGGTGAGGAGAGTGTAAGAGATTGGGTGGGAGGTTTGGGATAAGGGTGGGTCAAGTTAGTGGGTGGTGGTTCATGGATCACCCTATGGGTTGACCCGATAACATTTACTAATAAATTCACAAGTCGTCAAGTATCGTTTCACATAACACGTCCACTAATCAACACGTCAAGTATATCTTTAGTCATTAATTCATAAAATGCTCATAACCACCTCATGTATTAAAATCATCAGTCAAATTACATAATTAGTCAAGCGGGTCAAAATGGCGGATGTTACAGAGTCATTATCCGTGGGAATATAAAAGATGTTGAAATTGTAGACGGAAAAAGAAGGGTATGAATTAAAAGATTGGAACTAAGAAGTTAAAGGTTATTTCTTTCAGTTTTGTTGTTCAATCTTATATTTATTCTTTTTCTATAAATTTGTTGTTGCTACGGGTTCTATTGATATCATATATTTCAACTTAGCAGTTGTATCTGGTTATTAAGGAAAATGGTGATTTTGACTATATATGATTATTGAAAGATGCGGTATGATTTTTTACGAGTTGTTAAATGCAGTGTTTATTTTGCTGCTGTCAGGTGTCTTTTAGTTGCTTGGGTTCAATTTGGGATGCTATTCAAGGTTGCAGGTTGTTGGTCAGGCATCAATTCAGGTTTTGTTTTTTCTCAGTCAATAGGAATTGTGCCATGTTTTTTTAGGTTCGCTATCATGGTTCCAAAAGTTTATGTTTTCAGAGTATTAATAGTATAAATTGTGAAAGATAAAAAGGAGTAACGGTGGAATTAAAAGCAACTACTTATCACAACTGATTGAAGTTTCAGGAGTTTTCTTATTGATAAGCCCGTGTTTCAAGAAAAGGTGTTATATGATATGGGGGGTGGGTTAACAGTGGAATTATGTCCAAGATTAAACCGGTAACTCAGTTTTGAGTTTCTTAATTTTTGTTTGTTGCACGTGCAGGATCAAATATTGAAGCAGATAGAATACTAGAAATAGCTTGCATAGTCACATATGAGAAGTTGACCAAATCTGTAGAGGTAAGTTCGATCTCATCTTCATTTGTCTCTCACCAAGTAAACTGGACTAAACACCTCTATCTTTCATCATTCTCGCACACAACAGGATATAAAATTATAAATGAACTTACAAAATGAAAAAGGCTAACTGATTAAATACTAGACATATTAGACATTTGTTCATTTTGTTTATTAATCTTTACAAATATTAACTAGATGCTTACATAAACCGTTAATTTATAGGTTAGCACCGGGGAAGAAAAGATGCCATATGACCCTTGCCTCACCAAGGATGAGGTACCTTGATGCTATATTTTTACACCATAGGTGGCAAAATGGGTGGGTCGGGTTGGGTAAGAGGTTAAAAACTGGTTTGGGTCAAAATGGATTAGGGACCCTGATGCTATATGAATAACACATGATTGAGCTATAAAGATTTCGTTTTGAGCTTCTTCACCTTGGATCTCCTGGCCTACACTCACCCCGATAAGTTAAATGTATATATAACATGCCCGTGTCGGGACACGGGTTTTAAAGCTGTATGTAAATTAACAAATTTATTTTCTTCATCATCACAAAGGTTGCAGGCAGGTATATGTAGCAATGTGGGGGAGGCAATCATCTGTTAATGGCAACAAAATTGTCTCAAAGGCTTCTTCCGTGGGACCGGTGCTACTCTTTGTCGGGAGGTCCCATTCTATGTTGCAGCCATGGGACTTTATAGAGAGTCAAAAAAGGTTTGTTTTTTGTTTTTTTTCACAGCTTAAGATATATGTAACATACTTTGATTGAGGTAACTGAGTTAATAAATAAAACAAGGAGTTTTGATTCCAATCTTAGTTTTTAAAGGTTTTGAAGATTTTTATAGGTTTGATGAGATGATAAGCTTTAGTTAATTTTAGCACCAATGACTATTGCAGGTTCTTATTGGGCCAGCCATGGTTGGTGGGATTCAAGCTGGAGCTTTCTAGAATGGTGATACTGCGGGTCAAAAATGGTCGGGTGGGGATGGCTGGTTGAAGCACTTTTGTCCAAGAGTTTGTTAATTTGTGTTGAAATCGTTTTATTTTTTCAGTTTGGTTGTTGATATAGCTAAAATGTGGTCATTAGATGATTGCGCACGGATCCCTAATTATAGAACTTAAAAATGTTCATGATACTAACTTTTAGTTTAGCTTTAGTTAATTTAAGCACCAATGACTGTTGCAGGTTCTTATTGGGCCAGCCATGGTTGGTGGGATTCAAGCTGGAGCTTTCAATAATGGTGATACTGCAGGTCAAAAATGGTCGGGTGGGGATGGCTGGTTGAAGCACTTTTGTCCAAGAGTTTGTTAATTTGTGTTGAAATCGTTTTATTTTTTCAGTTTGGTTGTTGATATAGCTAAAATGTGGTCATTAGATGATTGTGCATGGATCCCTAATTATAGAACTTAAAAATGTTCATGATACTAACTTTTAGTTTAGCTATCTAGGTTCTTTCACCATCTAAGCGTGTAATTATGTAATACTGATGCCGAGATATGTAGGAACAGAGTTCCTGATGAGATATCGATATGGACGTAAGTGTTCTTTAACATTATCCTACAAATTGCATTTATAACTTACACTGGCTGTACAAACACTTTTTATTGTAACAATTGCCAAAATTGACTAAATTTGACCCAAATTTTTAAATGTAAATGATTTTTATAAGTTAATGAGATTATGGAGCGTATTGTTGAATTAGAATGAAACGTGTAATTTGTTTATGCTTACGGAATTGTTTTGGCGTTTAGATGGTTAACGTTTAGCTATTTGTCGGATTTAGCGGAGCGGGAGCCTACCCATTTGGACTATAGGCCGGCCTCCCCCCCATTTGATCAATCATTTCTCCTAAATTATTTTCTTTCTTTTCTCTCTTTTCTTTCTTCAAATAAGTAAACCTTTTCATAGCTAATTTCTGTAAAATCGAAGGTAATTCAAGCTAGATTAATTCAAGTTTTAGTATCATCTTCATCATTTATACAACATATCAAAAGATTGATCTTCCAAGTGCAAGAAATCTTCACTTATTGCTTAAATTCGGAATTTGAGCTTTTGGAAGAATTGGTAAGTTAAAACTAGTCCATATGAATCATATTATGTTGTTAAACCTATTTCTAGTTGAATCTAAACATATTTGGGTCATAGATCGAGTCAAAACTTGATTTTTATTCAAATAGGGTTCTTGGATGAATTATAGCAATTTGTGATTATGTTGATGTTATAGACGAAATTGTGGAATGGGTTATGTTACTATAGGTTCCTGGAGGTTAAAAATGAGTATTTGCACTTCACAAGTCGTCTTCTAGATCAAAAATGACATTTGGGTTGGGTTTGGTTCGTATTTAGGTTGCTGAAATGTGCAGAACTGGTTTCTGGTGTGTAACGGCCGTTATATATGTAACGCCCGTTACATATGTAACACCCGTTACATATGTAACACCCGTTACATTATGTAACGCCCCGTTTCAGGACTGAACACTAAAATGGAGTGTAACGGCCGTTACTTTTGTAACGCCCGTTAGGGACTGGTTTTGACAACTTTTTCAAACGTTAATAACTTTTGAACCGTAAGTCCGTTTTAAACGTATGACCTATCGTTAGAATCGTATGAGAGTCTACTTTATCATGGTATAATCCTTATACCTTGAATCCACTGTCATTTCCAAAAATGACGTGATGAAGTGTCTTTGTTTATATTCGGTTGAACCGATAAGACAATTTAGGATTGTGACGTAACCGAGTTGAATCCCAAATGTTCCCTAAGGTTGATTTACCCTTATAAAACCTAATTAGGGTTTGACATGTGATTTGTAATGTATATGTTTATAGGTGGTGAACGCTAAGCGATTATTGGACGTTATAACTCGATTATAACTTGTACTTTGCTCGCATATCCAATCAAGGTGAGCTTCGTAAACCCTCCCTACTCGATTGAGATTCGGGCTGAAAAGTGTACATGTTTGTTAGTTGTTGTATCGAGGTTAGATAGTTTTTGTGCATTGTATCAAGGTTATGTGATTGTTGTAGTTGTAATAATGTATTGACTTGTTGCTCGGTTAACTAAGATTTGTATTGGATACTTGTTGTGCTTTAAATAAGTTGTACATACATGGAAGATAATTATACCTTAAATGAGTTGGAGATGTGGTGGGAAGGCTGCGGGTGACCCTATATATAAGCATCGATGATTCCTTTAAAGTAGAATTATATGAAGTGTATGTGCATCGTATTTATATGATTGATTTACTTGATATGATATGGACCGAGATGTCAATTGCTTAATTATGATCGTTTGGCTAGTTTATCAAGGTTATGTGTTGTTTGCTTTATGAATCAAGGTTGTATGATCGTTTGGCTAGTTTATCAAGGTTATGTGTTGTTTGCTTTATGAATCAAGGTTGTATGACCGTTTGGCTAGCTTATCAAGGTTATGTGTTGTTTGCTTTGTGAATCAAGGTTGTATAATCGTTTGGCTAGTTTATCAAGGTTATGTGTTGTTTGCTTTGTGAATCAAGGTTGTATGATTGTTTGGCTATGTTATCAAGGTTATGTGTTCGATTGAATTGTAAATCAAGGTTGTATGATTGTTATGCGTTCGTATCAAGGTTATGGGATTCATTAAATGATCCAATCAAGGTTTCAAGGCTTGGTGATCGTTTAACGATCCCAATTATGAGATCATTTAATGACCCAATCAAGGTTTCAAGGTTTTGTGATCGTTTATCGATCCAAATCAAGGTTTCAAGGTTGTGTGATCGTTTATCGATCCAAATCAAGGTTTCAAGGTTATATGTTTGTATTCAAGGTTATGTGATTTGTTATAGTTGTAATCAAGGTTGAACGGTTGATATCCCGACATTTGTCCTTATGGTATTTACCCTACGAACTCACCAACTTTATGTTGACGCTCTTTAGTACACTTTTCAGGTAATCAAGTAAATCAGAAACAAAATGGATGATTGCATTGCTTGCTTGCTAGAATTGGACTACCTTTGGACTTCTGGATCCGTGATCCTTATCTCCCTTTAATGGGTTACTATTAGGATCATTTATTATTGATTTGAACTTCCTTTTATTATTGAATGAACGTGTATTTGATTAATGTTAATGAATGTATATGGTTGTATGAGTTTATGGATCGTTTCGACCTTATGTTTTCATATAGTTGACTCTACATAATTCCCATGTCGTGTTGTGCTATTTCTACGTGATACCCCATGATTCCGCCATGTTGGGGTGTTACATTTATATAGCAAATTACTGCAAATCAAGTAGTTGTAAGGTTTTCAAGCTTAACTCTCGGTCGTGGTGCAGGTTAATTCCCCAACTCTTTATGTTGAAAGAGTTGGGTCTGATGCCTGGACTCAAAGCTGGAGAGTTCTAGAAGAGTTTGCAAAAACGATCACATCTTCTATCGGTCTTTTTGCATCTACAGAGCTACCCCTGAAACGTGCTATCCTTCCTTCTGTATGTTTGGCTCTGATTCATAAGGTGAACAATATGCTTAAAATTTTCAGTTTCTATGTAAATTGGTGGTAATGAAATTGGAATTTTTATGGTTCGTCTACATTCTCATTTTCCCTTTGTAATTATGGTTTCACGGAACAAAACTGCAACTTGCTATATTTGAATCTGGTTTTTTAAACAGGCAAGGTCATAAAGTGTCGGGGTGGATTTTGAGCTATCAGGTTGTAGTCCAGCCAGATTTTGAGCAACTGTGGCAAATAAATTTTCGAGATGGTCCAGTCAGAACCATAGTGAAGAAACTGTGACAAATCTGTTTTCGAGATCGTCCAGTCAAAGCTCCATCCATTAAAGTATCCTCTCTCACAAGACCCATTTAGGTTAGATTACTCTTTGAATCATAATTTAGCACGTTTAATCGAGTATTATATAAGAAAAGATGGAAGAAAATTGAGTTTACATATAGTCTTAAAACCTGCCATTAAACTATCCTCTTTAACAAGACCCATTTAGGTCAGTTATCTAAACTTATCATTAATTCATTATTATCAAGTAAATGAATAATAGTGTTGTTCTAATATAATGATGAAAATGCATGTTTATTGGAAATTTACTGAATTGCAGTTTGCATCTACACTCACTGCCCGAAGCAACGCTGCCTGTGGCTTGACTACCAACCAGTACTAAAAAACGTGGTTGACGCTTTTGATCAATTCAACAGCCAACTCTTATTATCTATCCAGGTTCTAATATCTGACTATTTGTCTATTTATTGATTTCAAAATCAAACTTTAAGACCAACTATATACTAATTACAATACTGGCAATAGCCTTTATAATACATTCTCGAATTCCTTATATAATGTATCTTGGAATTACAATACTTCCAGCTATAACACACTGGCATTACAGTTGTTTTTCTTATTTTTCACATCTGGGGATTTTTTTTACTAAAAACATTTACATCTAGCAACAAAACAACTTTACATGCCAATAAAAATGGAACCGAAATTTCTGTGACATCCATGCAGTACCTTTATTTTTTTTCTGTGTTTATTTGCACCAAATTATAAGCATGCAACTTATACAGGAATAAATCACTTTCTCAGGTTTTATAATACCAAAGCTCATTTGTGATTGTTTTTTGTTCAAGGTGATGCACTCCCAAAAATGAGGATCTGATGCACTCCCAAAAATGAGGTACTTTCTGGTTATTCGGGATTTTGATATTCTTTTAGTGAGCCAGATTTTGTTGTTATCGATGAATTCGTGCTTACAAAGTCAATTTTGCGATGGTTAGTTGAAGTATTTCTTCTCTTTTTGCTTTTTATTTTTATGTTCTGAACTTGGCAGCCAGATTTTAATATAAATGAAGCTTCTGCCCATTTTTTCAAAAAGTTGGAAATTATCTTCTTTTTTTGTTGTTGATTCAGCCTAATTATCTTTTTTTCCCTGTTACTAGCTTGGTAAGATGAATGAATGAGACAAGAATTAAAATATGACCAGTCGGGCTGGATTGATTTTTAAAAGTTTTCATGATCAATTTATAGTGTTGTAGTTGTGCAAGATGTTATCAAAAATGGTAGTGACATGGAGAACAGTTTGGATTATGAAAAAGGTCTAAAAGGTTTCCCTAAGTGTCTCTGTTCCATTGAACGTCTATACTTAATGGCGTATAGGAAGTGTGTGTGTGTGTGTGTGTGTCCTTTTTGCTTAGGAGGTTTGCGTTTATTTGTTATGTCAAAAGATGTGAAGCAATATGTTTGTGTTAACTTTTATTCGAATATCTTTGTGATTTAGGGCAGTAAAGATGTGAAAGGTTTTACAAGTATTCCATCTTGAGATATGAAGATGGAAGGTTCTACAAATATGACAATCAAATTAGATTGAATGTGAATCAGCTTAGTGCAGAGTTAGATTGGATTTGGTTCAACTTATGGTTAGATCAGCTTGGAGTTTGGCCAGGTTAGGGATAAGTTTAACCTAGCTTAGGGTTGAATCAGCTTAAGGCTGGGTTTGCACTGAATCAACTTGGATTTGAGTTTTCATTGACAGTGAAAACAAGAAAGGGTGATGCTTCTTTAGCCTTCATCCCAGAGCTACAACTGATGCATTGAGCTTGTGCAGAAGCTGCCGGTCATATAAGGTGAGACATGGTTTGCAAAAAAATGAATCCATGTTAGGAAATATACAAGTAGTTATGTAGTAACTATTTACGAACATACTTACTACATGTTCGTAACTGCGCTTACTACTTGTTCCTAACACAAGTAGTGCTTTATCTCTAACTCATCAAATGGGTAAAATAAAATATTAACATAAAAGTGATATTTGACAAATGGGTCGAAAGTTGCCCAGATTGTATATTGAGGCATAAATCCTTCTTAATCATTGCATTCAATCAAATAAATGGCTATCGAAATAATAAAATTTTGGGAAACTTTTTTTACACAATAAGTGGTAATTTTTGTACTAAAAAGTGTATTGGGCCAAAACGACCAGAGCAGTACAAATAAGGCTTCCCTTGACGTATTTTACCCAACTTGTCTGACCCATCAATTTGGCAGCATTCACTTATACACAATCTCAAACTTGATAGATTCTTTAAATCCATTCAGGTGGAGGAGCTCGGTTTGGTAGAAGGATTTCATGATCTTGATGCTGCAGACTTTAAGGTGAAAATCTTGTCGACTGCTGTTTTTCTCGGACTGAGAAAAAGGGTTGCAAGTGTTGTGTAGAATTGTCATTTTGCATTCAGCTAGCTGAACTTTTTCATTGTTGTTTTAGCATTAGCATTTTTATAATAGGCGTTAAAGCTGAGAATAGAGTAATAGTAATAATAGATGAACAAGTAGTGAATCATATCATCAATAACAATTTTGTGTGATCTACAGATTTTACCATTTACTCCTTAAATAATGGTTCATGATCCTTAAATAACAATTTTGTTGCATCTATTATGTCATTGCTAGAACCTTGCTGATCCTAAAGAGATATTTGTTTGATTATTTTATTTTCTATGAAGGTAAAAAAAATAATTATCCACAAAGTAAGGTTTTATAAAGGATGTGCAGTACAATATCATTATTCTATAAACACATCCAAGTTGAGCTTCAAACCTTCAAAGCATCTTGAAGTCAATGAAGCAGGGGCATTATAATTATCTAAATACATACCTATAAAAATGGAATTTGCTTTTCGCAGTATGTAAATTGCGAAATTGAAGTTGGAAAATGGAGAATATCTCAAATGTTTTGTGCACGTTTGGTTTAGAGAATTATGGACCAAGGCAGATGAAGATTTTAAGGCAATGGGCTTCAATAAAGTTTTGGAACGGATGTGTTTACAATATTTGCAAAAGGAACCTTATACTTCTTAACTTTGACACTAAGGCTATATATATATTTGCTAAACATCTAAAATAAACTTTGCTTAATAAATAAACACATGTTTTAATTTCTTATTAATTATACTACGCAACTAGATTATTTTCCCGCGTAGTACGCGTGATATACATGTTAAGTTTTCATAATAACTTAATTAGTAACTATAGAACTAACATGTTAATATATTGTAACACCTAAACTTTAAAAATACCGGGTTCCAAAAATTTTTATTCATCTATAGACCACAATGGCGGAAAAGGTCTATTTTATAATTAAACAACTGTCAACCTTAATCAACCATCAAGGTTGACCCTAAATTATTTAATGGTGTTACTAACGTATTGCTCTTTTTACAATGAAACCCAATATTTTATATCCTGCAGGCCTACACAAACCTGAACTAGGAAATAACATCATAATAAGCAACTAACGGCTAAGGGCACTTCTCTGAACTATAATCTAATAGTTTACCCATTCCTCACCGCATGCACCTTCATTCCTTGCTACTCTGCGAGACACAACCGACAAAGTAGACACAAGTGTCAGCTTATAAAGCTGAGTAAGATAAGGTTAATCCAAAATATACATGTTAAACAAAACTGATTATTAAAACAGTTACATATATAATTACCCATCCAATTGGTCATGATTCCATACCTGCACAATTAGGTCAATACATACCAATAATAGGATATCACCCGCATATCCTATATCTATATCATTCCATTCATATATACCAAATATAGAATATAAACCGCATATCCCATACATATATCATTCCATTAATATATACCAAATATAGAATATAAACCGCATATCACATACATATATTATTCCAATATTATCATATATATAGGTTTCCTAATAATCAATAGAAACCTATCTCGTATCTCAATCCATTATCATGATAAGATTCTTAAGCACAAAGAATCCTATTTCCATATTTAAGGATCACTATATTACCATATAGTGTACACATATCCTTAAATTCTATAAGCTAGTGTCCATCAAACCAGCAATCAATCCATTAATCAACATATCCTAATTAAAACATATTAATATCATATAAGCAATTAATCCTAATTATAAACATTCAACTATCACATAACAATCAATCATCTAATATATTCACAAGTCCCAAACACCCCCGCATAGTTCATAAGCTTTATGTGAACTTAGGGTATCTATCATCCCAAGGACAAACCGTCGATCATAAGTCTATACATATTTCATCAATATACACAAACAATAGGATTTAATCATAAAATCCTAAATGTGCCTATCATAAATAGGGTTCCTAAACAACAATAAGGAATCCTATCGTAAATTTGGGAGAACATCCACATACAATATGGACTCTCCAAAATCCTCAGAATATGTGCTATACAACGAATAGGCAACTAACCTACACACAAATTCTCAGAGTATGTGCTATACATCGAATAGGCAGCTATCCTATACACATATTCAATCATTGAGAATATCCATTTTAATCATATGGACCATCGAATCCTCAGAATATATGCTATACAACGATTAGGCAGCTAACCTACACACATATTCTCAGAGCATGTGCTATACACCGAATAGGCAGTTATCCTATACACATATTCAATCATTCGTATTCCACTTTGGGTTATACCCGTGGAACTCGTAAGTCATAGTGCCAATTAAACGATACACTATGGGATAAGCTTATCACTAAATCTTAGTTTATACTCGGGTTCATTTTCTATAGGCAAGCTACATCATAAGATACCTATATTCAACATATCAAGGCCCTTATTAATGTGCACAAGTGATCATACAATCCTATGATAACTAGTGTCACTATCATCTAACTCATCAACGCAAGAGCTAAATTAAACATTATGCAATCAACCTTAACAACTAGTCAAGTTAATAAAGCATAATAACCATATCATTAAACCATTCTTAGTTCTTACAAGCATACTAACAGCCCATAATCACCCTCCCAACATGGTTCAATCAATCAAATAAACCTTAGGGTGTCAACGAATCCAATAATAATTAACAATCATTCCATTCAACCCGCAATAGATTAATTAACATAATTAAGCTACGGTTGAGTCTTTAGCAATCATAATGGATAAACAACAATCCCACCCACATGCATATACACAATACAGTCCCCAAAGTATCCCATAATAGATTAAACCCTTCCCCCAATGCCCATTCCAACATATAGGACATGAAAGTCTGTTTAAACAACGTTTGACACTTTTAAAAAGGACATTTTGATTGTGTTCGCAGGGATAACCAATATCTTACCTTAGTACAGCTCACAACACTTTGCAAAGTACTTTATTATGCTCAAAATGTTCTCCCGGGTACCTAGAACAAGTATAAGATCAACTTATAAGCTACCACAAAGCCTAGCTAAGTGCAAAATAGGAAATTTCAGCATGTTCCCAACTTTGCGCCATCTACTTGACAACGACTTTGGGAGGTCAAGAACACCGGATACAACAAAACTCAGTTCTAGACATTTGTTGGGCACTCAAAGGTCTTTCCAAAAATATAAGGTTTGGCTCTTGAAGAGCTTTAATGAAAGAGATATATTTTTACAAAAACAAACCTGTAGCCTCGTCAGAAATCCGACCAGTTCTGAAGATCGTCATTTTAAGCACTCTTATGAGCAAAACCAGAAGAAACTTCGTTCTTATGAAATTTTACTGACACTTGGACCTTTCCAAAATTATAAGATTCGACTTCTAATTCGTCCAGATGAATCTTCTATGATGTTTTCAAGATGACTGAAAATTTCAGTCCTATAGAGCCCTTAAATTCAACTTGAAACTTCAAGTGATGAACCCAAGACTTTATGAACTTGATTGTTTTGTGTTATGAATGTGAGAGAGAGAGGAAAGAGAAGAGAGGGATGATAGAATTGATCATCAAAGGCTTGTTTATATAGCCCCTAAGTGGCAACTAAGTGTTAAGAAGTCAAGACTACTAGTCTTGACCATTAGGTGTTCATCATGTGTTTACAACTCATCCTTGAGTGTAATGGCTGAAACTTTGGCCTTAAGACAAACTAGAATTTAGTAGGAACATGTTCATTGCATGATTACAAGCTATAATCCAAGTCTTGGTTAGTTTGTGTGGGGTTTATGTCAAGAACACAAGCTTGACTTGACTAATTGACTTTGTTTGACTCTAGACTTTGATTCTTGATTATTATTTGTGTAATTATGTGTAGTAACTAGTTAATGTAAGTTTGTTTGCTTTTATTCATTTAGTTATAATTAAATTACAAGTATACATATATTTATTAGTAGCTAATTTAGGCATACAATTGTATGTAAGGCACAAATAATACAAATATAAGTAATTAATCAAATGTATACCCATATATACATATGACTAATTATATTTACACATAATACTTACACATATATATTAATCATTTCGTTAATTGATTTGTAAAGTCAAGTGAAACCTAGACAAGTCAAAGCATAGTTGTCTAGTAAGTCAAAGTCAACAAATAAATGAAATAAAGATTTAGGATGTTACAATTATCTCCCCCTTAAAAGGATTTTGTCCCCAAAATCACCTCTAACCTTACAGAAGGGAATAATTATTCCTAACCTTAGTTTTCATTTTCGCGTTATGCTCTCATCTTGATTTTTACCACTTAACTAATGCAAGGTCAATCAACCTATAGCACATTTTCACATAAGAGGTCGTCTACAAAAGCACTGGAAAATTTAACAAAGGTTATAGCAAGAAGTAAGGAAAATAAGGCTAAACATCACAATTATGCATATAAACAACAAATACATAAAAGCCTTAATTCTACTCTCACACTCAACCCATCCCAGTCCTAAAAGCAACTCTTCTGGTTATTAGAATCACCATTAGGATTAGATAAACATGAAAGGTAAAAGGTACAGAGTACCCAGTCGAACCTCAAGCATTGGTGGTTGTCTTTTTTGTGAGTTGTCCTCTCTCTGATTAGCAATAAAAAAAGTTTGTTGTAATTTATAAGGGACCAATAGTAAAAAGGTCACTATTACATAAGTGTTTAGAGTAAATTACACTTTTCGTCCCTAAAGTTGGCACGTTTTGCACTTTTCGTCCCTTAAGTGAAAAAATTACAATTTTGACCTTAAAGTTGGCAGATTTTTTCAATAATCGTCCCTCGCCAAACGTCGTTAAGTTTCAGCCATTAAGTAGGTCACGTGCAAAACACGTGAGGGACTGAAAGTGCAAAAAATTACAAGTTCAGGGACGAAAAATGAAAATTACTTTTCTGTTGTCGGAAAACTTCATCTTCTCCGGCTGACTTTCGTCGGAAAATTCGCCGGAAAACTTGGAAATGTCGATATCTCACTCGTTTCTTCGAATTAGACCACGAAACCACCACCAAACTTCTCAAAATTAATTTCCGCACGAATCCTAACCAAAAAATTTCAGATTCAACACTTGCATTTTGTTCCGATTTCTTTCTGTAACTAAGAAAATTTGAAACTTGAATATGATAATCTAATGCCTGTGTTAGTTTAAACTTTAATTACAGTCATAAACATGACGTAAACTGAACTTATTACATGAGGCAAGCCATTGTAGCTTATTACTTCCTTACAAAAATGACATCTTTTAAATGAAGTAAATGATACGGGAGGTAAAAACAAAAAAAAACATTATTGGAGCACCAGAACACCAGATGATATAGTTTCGCTCTATTACAGTTTAGTCCAAAGTTTTGCACACTCGAATCAATTGAACAATGCAATGACACAAAATAAAAAGCAGGCATCACACTAGGCATCACACTTTGATGAAAACATTTCAGTAAAATACAACAGTTGCTTTTATGAACTTCCAAGTCTTAACAATAATAATAAAATTTAACTCGAAAGTCACAAAATACTAAAATGTAAAAACAAAAAGAAAAGTCTCAGAAAAATTCATCTGGTCGCCTCTCAAGATACACACTCGAGATGTCAAAATTCATGGTATTGAGTACCACCTTTTGAGTTTTCCGGCAAGTGTTGAATCTGAAATCTTTTGGTTAGGATTCGTGCGGAAATTAATTTTGAGAAGTTTGGTGGTGGTTTCGTGGTCTAATTCGAATAAACGAGTGAGATATCGACATTTTAAGTTTTCCGGCGAATTTTCCGACGAAAGTCAGCCGGAGAAGATGAAGTTTTCCGACAACAGAAAAGTAATTTTCATTTTTCGTCCCTGAACTTGTAGTTTTTTGCACTTTCAGTCCCTCACGTGTTTCGCACGTGTCCGACTTAACGGCTGAAACTTAACGACGTTTGGCGAGGGACGATTATTGAAAAAATCTGCCAACGTTAAGGTCAAAATTGTAATTTTTTCACTTAAGGGAACGAAAAGTGAAAAACGTGCCAACTTTAGGGACGAAAAGTGTAATTTACTCAATTAAAAAAAATAATAAATTATGATAAAAATCATTAACATCCTAACCAGATTTGCGTATAGATACTTTGACCACTGTGGGTTATGTTGTTGGTGGCTTTCTATAATGGTTGTTTGTTTATTTTTTAAATAGATGAATGCATGTTTGTTTTTGTTGTTAATCGTGTACTTCTGATTTAATATGCTAAATGATATATAATTTTGTTAGATAAATAGTTAAATAAAAATATAATCAAATACAAAACAAAATTTAGGTGCGTTAAATAAACAAATAAAAAAGGAAAATTGTGTTAAACCTTTTTGGTCCAAATTAATTACATATAAATAAGATAAAAGTTAAAGGAAAATTTAATAAAATACAACCAATTTTTAAAGAAAATTTATACTCTTATAAGGGCGTTAAATAAAAATAAAAAAAGAAACTATTGTTAAAACTTTTTGGTCTAAATACATATAAAGTAGAAAGACTAATGTTGTGAGTACTAATAATAAAAAACAAGGAGTTCTCATATTTCTAAAATGGAAGAGTTAAAGTAACTAGTATTTTATCCCGCGCGTTGCCGCGAGTGATGGTTTTTACAAACATGGTACAATCAATAACAAATATTAACTCCGGATTGTTGGCGACAGAACTATGAATTAGATAAACAATAAATAATTAGGAAAAAATTGAGAAGATCTAGAACTTTCATATATTTTGTCAAAACTTATGCATAATAAGAAATACCTGATGCTTAAAAGCTATAATTTTTCAAGTTGCAAGTGTATGCATAAGAATGTAGTTGAAATAGACTGACAATAATAGTGACACAGTGGACAAAAATGGTGATGACAATGACGGCATTACTAACCAAAATATTTAACAATTTTTAAATGACAATTTAAAAAATATATTAAAGTTTTTATTATTTTTAAAAAAAGATAACTCAAAAAATATATTTAGGATTTTAGAAAATAAATCTTGAGAAAAATAGCTAAGTTGGAGGAGTAAATTCAAAAATTATATAAGTTGAGGGTAAAAGAAAAAAAGCTAATAAAGTCAAGAGGCAAAAGTAAAAATCTATGTAATTTGAAGATAAAAGGTAAATATAAATTGAAAGTAGTATCTTATGGTTAAAAGGTAGTACATTCATTCAAGTTTGTATATAATATAATTTATGCATAGTTGACTTGTACATGTTATGCATAAGTAACTTGTAAAATTTACATTACTTTTTAGTATATAGATAATGTCTTTACTTTTATGTAAAGTAATTTAAAACCATATCATATATATTGGTAGATGGTATTTTTAATGAAAAACTTATGATAAAACTTTAAAATTTAAGGTTTGTTGAGTAGTATTGTATCAATTTTCACTTTTTAATAACGTTATTATTTTATGTTTCTATGTTTTTATTTGTGCCCAAATGGTCGATCCGAACCATTATGGCAATTTAGGGGGCTTTTTATAACTATTTGGAAGATAATGAATCAATTATATCAATATAGTCTTGAAGTAAAAAGATTAATTCGATATGTTAATAAACGTGAAAAATTAATATATCCTTCATTTATATACAGTAATTTTATTGTTTATTAAATAACATATAATGCTTACAAACATCGATGGCAACATTAACGAACATACATCATTAAAAATAATTTAAACTTATTTATTAATCCAACTTTATATATATTTTATTAATTATTGGAAGTTAATCAATTAGTTAATACAATATATTGTTGACGTCAAAAAAAATTATTCAATTATATAAATTAAATTGATTTTGAAAAAATTAATATACTGTGAGATAATAATATGTCTAATAATATTATATTTATTTAATTTTTATATTTTAATAGGTAGTGCGAATGAGTTTCGTAATCACATCCCAATTACGAAGTACATGTTTTAACTCTATTAAAACTATTTCCAAATTTTAATTATATTTATTAATTTAACGCATAATGTGAATAAAAAATTGAGAATGTAAATATAGTAAAGTCAAGGGACTAATGTTGTGTTTACTCAATAATAAATTTGGTAATGGTATATTAATTTTGATCTAAGAGTTATAACTAAAAGTTGAAACTAACATCTAAAATAACCTTTGCTTAATATAAACACATGTTTTAATTTCTTATTAATTATACGACGCAATTTACACAAAATTATAGTCAACTAAAATTGGTTAATTTAAATTTACAATAACAACAAATTCGAAACATGACATGAGAGCTAATCATAAATGTTATGTTTTTACAAGTCCAAGTCTGTACAAAATTTAATACACTTCTCATTTTTATAACAATTTTTTTTTATAATTCTATACTTTCTACTAAAATTCGATTAAATTTAATAACCTTACTTCTTACAAAATTTTAATAAATTCTTTTTTTCTAAACTAAACCGCGGTTTTTCCGCGGGATAAAAATCTATTTGTAAACATGTAAATTAACTTTGCTTAATAAATAAACACATGTTTTAAAATCTTATTAATTATACGAACCAATTTACACAAAAATATAGTCAACTAAAATTGGTTAATTTAAATTTACAATAACAACACATTCGAAATATGACATGACAAGTAATCATAAATCTTATGTTTTTACAACCGCAAGTCTTTACAAAATTTAACACGCATCACATTTTATAATATTTTTTTAAAAAAAATTCTATTACATTTACTAAATTCTATTCAATTTAAATATCTTACTTTTAAAAAAAAATTATAATTATATTTTTATAATTAGGCTCGACGTTTCCCGTAGGATAAAAATCTATTAGGTATTTAGTATTCTAAAAACGGATGGGGATATCACCAAAATAATTAAAGTTTAGAATTTAGAGTTTTTTTTTCATTAAGACTTTTTAAAAAACTATTGTATGGGATCTTGTTAGTATTAAGATTAGATTAGATTGGTCAGTGGTAGATAGATATTTAGCCTACCCGATTGTAGTCAGAAACTTGTAGTCTAAAGTCTAAACCATTAAGCTTCTTTCCTTTTCCTGAGTTTTCTCCCCAAAACCCAAATTCCTTCGCATTTAGATTAGGGTTTCATAGAAAAATAAATCAAGCAGAACACGCACATTCATTGCAACAGGCCTTTCTCCAATCTCTCTCTTACTTTCACTCTAGTGATGAATCGTCCCATTTATTTCATGTACAGGAGTCAGCCGTGCTGAGGCAAGAGAACGAATGTTAAGACTCAAGCTTAGATTGGATCACGAGGCGGAAATGGTGGAAGATTCCTGATAGGAACTCACGTATGTTATGATTCGTGTCTACGTATGAAATTACCATTGGGAAGATTAAGCATGTAAACCAGAAGACGGCTATAGGGTAACATTTATTCTTGCAACTTACTTGAGTTAAATTTAAAATCACACCGACATTGTCCGAAAGAGGTTTTTTTTTATAAGTAAGCGACTTGTTTGAGACCAAACCATGTCGGATAGATTATTGATGATGTGGTGTTGCTTACTGGGTGCCAAGCGGCGATGTTAGGAATACGGCACTCCCCACCGTTTCGTATTGGTCTCTCAAGATAAAGGAGAATGGCAATCATGATCTAAAAGAGACTCTGCCTCTAGGCAGAATTCTTTGTCCTTTGATGTCCGATTTTGAAGTTTTAGAATGTAAGGCATGGTTTATCCTTGTTGTAGAAAAGTTGGCCTTATTATTCCTCATTATTGAGAGTAACATTCATACCAAGTTTTGATTGCCTATTACTAACGCGGCAAGGAATGCCGGACATGGCGACAAGGTATTGCCTGCGCAATTTAACACAGAGGTCAAAATACCGGTTTTTTGGTTGTTTGATTGTGACACGGGTGGGATAAATATCTTGTTGTGCTTACCACTGCGGATGTGAGAATGCAGCATTTGAATTCCCGACAATTTGGTGACCCGGAGATCCATTGGCTTGGTCTGAAGCCATAGCGATTCTTGGTATGAATACAATATAAAGGGTACGGATCGATTCAGTACTGCGAAAAGCTAAAATGATTGCTAAAGATTTCCTTCGTGATAACATTCTTGTGACGGAGGAAGTTAAAAAGGATTGTGAGGATGATGATGAAATGTGAACTTG
>CM067169.1:148103738-148160093 GCA_034093135.1 Erigeron breviscapus | reverse complement strand
AGGGTCACCCGCAGCCTTCCCACCACATCTCAAACCCTTTGAAGGCAAAATCGACTTCCATGTATGTAGATCTATCCTAAATATGACAATTCTCAACAAAATCATGCACATAATCATCCAACGTGTCAACAAACCAACATTCAATCAACAAGTCAATCAATCAACAAGTAAACACATAATGTACACTTTTCAGCCCGAATCTAAATTGAGTAGGGAGCTACGGAACTCACCTTGGCCGGCAAAAGAAGTTAAGATGGATATAAGATGAGATTATAAGCGTTCGATCGTCACACGCCCATGTGACAACTGTGATCTGAGCGTATTTTCCAAAGTATTTTTCCGGTCATCTTAGTTCGTTTAAGTTTATGTACGCCGTTAGCTTTTAAGACTTTATCATTGGAATAAATGGATTTATATTTTATTCGGGCTTTATGAGCATTTAGACTTTAGAATAATTGTACGTGGACTCGAGAACAGGAGAAATGCTAGTTGTCTTGTGGAAATGGCAAATTAAGTAAAATACTTAAAATTAAATAAACTAAAGATTTAATAATTAAATATAGACATGTTTATATCCGTTAGAAAGCTATTGAAAAGTTACATTTAAATATGTCAACAAAAATGATTTAACGGGTCTCGAGTTTCTGGAATTGTCGGGTCAAACTCTTTTAAATGAAAGTCAAAGGAAAGGTAATTAGGGTTATGGGAGTATAAAAACAAAATTTAACCCTAGCCTCCCATTTTTCTCATTTCATTTCTCTCACACACTCTTCCTCTCCTCCCTCTTTTCTCTCTAAACCGCCCCCACCCCCCTTTCTCCCTCAAAATCGGCGGCTACATCACAACCACCGCCGAACCACCACAAAACACCACCAAATATTCATCTTCTTCTATTTTTCATTTAGTTTTTGGGTAAGATTTACTTGAATTCGTGTATTTAAACATTGTTCATCAAAAATCACGATTTCTGTATATATGTATATATATATATTTTCGGCTATATATATGTATACATATATATATATATATATATATATATATTATATATATATATATATATATATATAAGATATATATATATATATATATATATATATATATATATATATATATATATATATATATATATATATATATATATATATATATATATATATATATATATATATATATATATATATATATATATATATATATATATATATATATATATATATATATATATATATATATATATATATATATATATATATATATATATATATATATATATATATATATATATATATATATATATATATATATATATATATATATATATATATATATATATATATATATATATATATATATATATATATATATATATATATATATATATATATATATATATATATATATATATATATATATATATATATATATATATATATATATATATATATATATATATATATATATATATATATATATATATATATATATATATATATATATATATATATATATATATATATATATATATATATATATATATATATATATATATATATATATATATATATATATATATATATATATATATATATATATATATATATATATATATATATATATATATATATATATATATATATATATATATATATATATATATATATATATATATATATATATATATATATATATATATATATATATATATATATATATATATATATATATATATATATATATATATATATATATATATATATATATATATATATATATATATATATATATATATATATATATATATATATATATATATATATATATATATATATATATATATATATATATATATATATATATATATATATATATATATATATATATATATATATATATATATATATATATATATATATATATATATATATATTCATAGATCTGATATATATTATATATTTATTATATATATATATATATATATAGATATATATAATTACATACATTATACATACACACACATACATCTATATATATAAATATATATATATATATATATATATATATATATATATATATATATATATATATATATATATATATATATATATATATATATATATATATATATATATATATATATATATATATATATATATATATATATATATATATATATATATATATATATATATATATATATATATATATATATATATATATATATATATATATATATATATATATATATATATATATATATATATATATATATATATATATATATATATATATATATATATATATATATATATATATATATATATATATATATATATATATATATATATATATATATATATATATATATATATATATATATATATATATATATATATATATATATATATATATATATATATATATATATATATATATATATATATATATATATATATATATATATATATATATATATATATATATATATATATATATATATATATATATATATATATATATATATATATATATATATATATATATATATATATATATATATATATATATATATATATATATATATATATATATATATATATATATATATATATATATATATATATATATATATATATATATATATATATATATATATATATATATATATATATATATATATATATATATATATATATATATATATATATATATATATATATATATATATATATATATATATATATATATATATATATATATATATATATATATATATATATATATATATATATATATATATATATATATATATATATATATATATATATATATATATATATATATATATATATATATATATATATATATATATATATATATATATATATATATATATATATATATATATATATATATATATATATATATATATATATATATATATATATATATATATATATATATATATATATATATATATATATATATATATATATATATATATATATATATATATATATATATATATATATATATATATATATATATATATATATATATAGTCAAAAAATAAATATAATAGAGGGAATATATATATATATATATATATATATATATATATTAAAATATATATGTACCAAGTGCAATCTTCATCATGCAGCAAATCAGAATTGCTTAACATGCTACAACTGCAACAAGACTGGACATTTGGCAAACTACTGCAGGGAACCAAGGACTCAGGTGGTACCATTGAATAGGGCACCATTGAATGTTGTACCATTGAATCAAAGGAGACCAACCGGAGTTCGTGGAGGATGTTATGAATGTGGGGCCACTGATCACTATCGGAACACATGTCCTCAGTGGGTTGGGCAACAGGTTCAAGTGGCGGTTCATCCTAACCAGCTACAGATCACTGGACCCAATCAGAATAGGGGCAATCAAGTTCAAGCTGCTAGAGGTCGTGCTTTCGTGATAAATGCTGCCGAGGCTCGCAACGACCCGAACGTTGTTGCAGGTACTTTTCTTCTAAATGGTCATTATGCTACTGTTCTCTTTGATTCGGGAGCTGATTATAGTTTTGTCGCGACTAGTTTCATTCCTTTATTGAGTGCTAAGCCGAGCCCTATGTATTTATGTTTTGACGTAGAAATGGCTGATGGTGGGTTAGTCAGATTAGACCAAGTCATCCGTTCGTGCACTTTAGTTCTTAATAATCATGCTTTCTTTATTGACTTGGTACCTTTTGAAATGGGGAGTTTTGACGTTATTGTTGGTATGGACTGGATGTCTTTGGTCGACGCAACGATTCTATGTAGTGCAAAGGTCGTTAGAATTCCTTTACCTAGTGGTGAAATACTAGAAGTTCAGGGCGAGAAGTCTGAGTCTTATGAGGGTCGTGTCATGAGTGCATCTGTTAAAGAGGTTAGCTTGATTGATGTCCCCGTCGTTCGTGACTATCAGGATGTTTTTCCTGATGATTTACCCGGCTTACCTCCGTCTCGACAACTTGATTTTCGCATTAGTCTTGTTCCTAACGCAGCTCCTGTAGCAAAATCCCCCTATAGACTAGCAACAACTGAATTACAAGAATTGGCCACGCAATTAAAAGAACTTCAAGACAAGGGATTTATTAGACCTAGTCAGTCACCGTGGGGAGCACCTGTTTTATTCGTCAAAAAGAAGGATGGTTCATTTCGCATGTGTATTGACTATCGTGAGCTGAATAAGTTAACAGTGAAGAATCGTTATCCCCTTCCTAGGATTGATGATTTGTTCGACCAGCTTCAAGGCGCAAAGTGTTTCTCAAAAATTGACTTACGTTCAGGGTATCATCAATTGCGTGTACACGAGGACGACATACCAAAGACTGCTTTTAGAACGAGATATGGACATTTTGAATTCACAGTGATGCCTTTTGGATTGACTAACGCACCAGCAGTATTCATGGATTTGATGAATAGAGTGTGCCGACCGTACTTGGACGAGTTTGTAATTGTGTTTATCGACGACATTCTGATCTACTCAAAGACAAAGGAAGAACATGCCGACCATCTGAGAAAGGTACTGGAATTATTGAGGAAGGAAAAATTGTACGGAAAATTTTCTAAATGCGAGTTTTGGCTTGATGAAGTACACTTTTTGGGACATGTTGTGAGCAAGGATGGAATACACGTGGACCCTAGCAAGGTTGACTCAGTCAAGAATTGGAGAACGCCAGAGACACCGACTGAAGTCAGACAATTCCTTGGTCTGGCTGGCTACTATAGAAGGTTCATAGAGAATTTCTCTAAGATTGCGTTGCCACTTACGCAATTAACTCAGAAGGATAGGCCGTATGTCTGGGGTGAAAAACAAGAAGAAGCGTTTCAAATCTTGAAGGATAAGTTATGTAATGCGCCGATTTTGAGTCTGCCTGAAGGATCTGATGACTTTGTAGTGTACTGCGATGCATCAGGTCAAGGATTAGGTTGTGTGCTCATGCAAAGAGGCAAGGTGATTGCATACGCCTCACGACAATTGAAGGTCCATGAGAAGAATTACACAACTCATGACTTGGAATTAGGAGCAGTGGTTTTTGCATTAAAGTGCTGGAGGCATTATTTGTATGGAACTAAGTGTGTAATCTACACTGATCACAAGAGTCTACAACATATTTTCAATCAACAAGATTTGAATATGAGACAACGAAGATGGCTTGAGTTACTCAGTGATTATGACTGTGACATTCGTTATCACCCGGGGAAAGCCAATGTAGTGGCTGACGCCCTAAGTCGTAAGGAAAGGGTTAAGCCTAGACGGGTACGTGTTATGAGTATTACAGTACAAAGGAGTGTTAGAGACCAGATCATAGAAGCACAGTCAGTAGTTGTTGGCGATAAAGATCTTCTTAAGAAGGAACTACGAGGTATGGAACAACATTTGGATAAAAGAGACGATGACGGCTTGTATTTCGTCGATAGACTATGGGTTCCTTCACTGGTGATTTGAGGACATTGATATTGAACGAAGCTCATAATACAATGTATTCGGTACATCCGGGCACTGACAAGATGTACTATGACTTGCGTGAGTTATATTGGTGGCCTGGCATGAAGAAGGATGTTGCTGAGTTTGTAAGCCGATGCTTGACGTGTCTACAGGTGAAAGCGGAACATCAAAAGCCTGCTGGATTGCTCAGACAACCAGAAATTCCTGAATGGAAGTGGGAGTGTGTAACTATGGATTTCATTACAAAACTACCTAGAACGAAGGAGGGTCATGATATGATATGGGTGATCGTCGATAGATTGACAAAGTCTGCTCATTTCTTGGCCATTCGTGAAAAAGACCCCACAGAGAAATTGGTGAGGAAGTATGTAAAAGAAGTCGTGTCGAAACATGGCGTACCAGTTTCGATTATCTCAGACAGAGATACTCGCTTTAATTCTCAATTTTGGCGAGGGTTTCAGAAGGCCTTTGGGACTAGGATAGACATGAGTACGGCGTACCATCCTCAAACCGATGGTCAGAGTGAGCGTACGATTCAGACTTTAGAAGACATGTTGAGAGCATGTGTCTTAGATTTTGGAGGTAACTGGGATGACCATCTACATTTGATAGAATTCTCTTACAACAATAGTTATCACGCGAGTATTAATATGGCTCCTTTCAAGGCATTGTATGGACGGAAGTGTAGATCACCTGTCGCATGGTCTGACTTTGGCGATAGCCAGTTGGTTGGGCCTGAGCTTATTGAAGAGACTGCCGAGAGAATAATCCAGATTAAAGAGCGACTTAGATTAGCACATGAACGACAAAAGAAGTATGCTGACGTCAGGCGTAGACCTTTAGAATTCAATGTTGGGGATCGAGTACTCCTAAAGGTTTCCCCTTGGAAAGGAGTGGTTAGATTTGTCAAGAGTGGAAAACTTGGACCTAGATTTATTGGACCTTTTGAGATACTAGAAAGAGTTGGCGAGGTAGCTTATCGATTGAGACTTTCGGAAGAGCTTAAGGGAGTTCACGACGTATTTCATGTGTCGCACCTTCGAAAATGTCTAGCTGATGAGGAACGTCATGTGCCTATGGACGAAATCCGGATCGACGATAAGTTGAACTTCGTTGAAGAACCCTTGGAGATTGTGGATCGCAAGGTGCGGAAATTAAAGAAAACCAAGTATACACTTGTCAAGGTTCGTTGGAATTCAAAGCGAGGACCTGAATATACTTGGGAACGGGAAGATCATTTCAAGACAAAATACCCCCAAGTTATTTAATGAGACTAGTACGAGTTGAATTTCGGGACGAAATTCTTTTAACGGGGTAATGCTGTGACAACTGTGATCTGAGCGTATTTTCCAAAGTATTTTTCCGGTCATCTTAGTTCGTTTAAGTTTATGTAGGCCGTTAGCTTTTAAGACTTTATCATTGGAATAAATGGATTTATATTTTATTCGGGCTTTATGAGCATTTAGACTTTAGAATAATTGTACGTGGACTCGAGAACAGGAGAAATGCTAGTTGTCTTGTGGAAATGGCAAATTAAGTAAAATACTTAAAATTAAATAAACTAAAGATTTAATAATTAAATATAGACATGTTTATATCCGTTAGAAAGCTATTGAAAAGTTACATTTAAATATGTCGACAAAAATGATTTAACGGGTCTCGAGTTTCTGGAATTGTCGGGTCAAACTCTTTTAAATGAAAGTCAAAGGAAAGGTAATTAGGGTTATGGGAGTATAAAAACAAAATTTAACCCTAAACTCCCATTTTTCTCATTTCATTTCTCTCACACACTCTTCCTCTACTACCTCTTTTCTCTCTAAACCGCCCCCACCCACCTTTCTCCCTCAAAATCGGCGGCTACATCACAACCACCGCCGAACAACCACAAAACACCACCAAATATTCATCTTCTTCTATTTTTCATTTAGTTTTTGGGTAAGATTTACTTGAATTCGTGTATTTAAACATTGTTCATCAAAAATCACGATTTCTGTATATATGTATATATATATATTTTCGGCTATATATATATATATATATACGTAATTTTATATATATATATGTACTTGTAAGTATATATGTATGTATAAAAGATTTATATAAATCAAGTATATATAAATATATATATATATATATATATATATATTAATATATATTTATATATATATATATATATATATATATATATATATATATATATATATATATATATATATATATATATATATATATATATATATATATATATATATATATATATATATATATATATATATATATATATATATATATATATATATATATATATATATATATATATATATATATATATATATATATATATATATATATATATATATATATATATATATATATATATATATATATATATATATATATATATATATATATATATATATATATATATATATATATATATATATATATATATATATATATATATATATATATATATATATATATATATATATATATATATATATATATATATATATATATATATATATATATATATATATATATATATATATATATATATATATATATATATATATATATATATATATATATATATATATATATATATATATATATATATATATATATATATATATATATATATATATATATATATATATATATATATATATATATATATATATATATATATATATATATATATATATATATATATATATATATATATATATATATATATATATATATATATATATATATATATATATATATATATATATATATATATATATATATATATATATATATATATATATATATATATATATATATATATATATATATATATATATATATATATATATATATATATATATATATATATATATATATATATATATATATATATATATATATATATATATATATATATATATATATATATATATATATATATATATATATATATATATATATATATATATATATATATATATATATATATATATATATATATATATATATATATATATATATATATATATATATATATATATATATATATATATATATATATATATATATATATATATATATATATATATATATATATATATATATATATATATATATATATATATATATATATATATATATATATATATATATATATATATATATATATATATATATATATATATATATATATATATATATATATATATATATATATATATATATATATATATATATATATATATATATATATATATATATATATATATATATATATATATATATATATATATATATATATATATATATATATATATATATATATATATATATATATATATATATATATATATATATATATATATATATATATATATATATATATATATATATATATATATATATATATATATATATATATATATATATATATATATATATATATATATATATATATATATATATATATATATATATATATATATATATATATATATATATATATATATATATATATATATATATATATATATATATATATATATATATATATATATATATATATATATATATATATATATATATATATATATATATATATATATATATATATATATATATATATATATATATATATATATATATATATATATATATATATATATATATATATATATATATATATATATATATATATATATATATATATATATATATATATATATATATATATATATATATATATATATATATATATATATATATATATATATATATATATATATATATATATATAGCTTATTGGTAAAATTAGGGTTTGATTAATTTGGGATCTTTTGGTCAAAATTGGTTAAGGTTTGGCAAAGTCAAAATTAGGGTTTTGGTGAAAGTCAAAATTAAAGTACTTTTGGTCAAAGATCAGATTTGGATTATAGTTAATTAGGCCATGTTTATAATTCATTCCAAATTATCATAATGTCAGAATTAATATGGACATACATATATATACAAGAATTAAATTGATATGGACATATGTATGTATATATAGACTATCTCCAACCCAAAACCAAATTCTTACTACAAATTTGTCCAGTCAGCATGTCACATCAGCTTTTCATAAATTCTCACTACAAATCTCTTTTTGACCCCAATGCTAAACATTAAATTCTTACTACAAATTTCACTTAATTTCCACATCATTATTTCTCATAACCATTTAATAAACATTAAATTTATTAATTATGTATTTAATTAATTAAACATATAATTAATTAAATAATTATTAAAACAATAAATATAAATTTAAAACTCAAATACCATTAAAACTTAAATTGCAATATAAAATAGAACAAACACACTAAAAAGAAATACAAATAAAACAAGCACACTAAAAAGTAATACAAATAAAACAAGCACACTAAAAAGTAATACAAATAAAACAAGCACACTAAAAAGTAATACAAATAAAACAAGCACACTAAAAAGTAATACAAATAAAACAAGCACACTAAAAAGTAATACAAATAAAACAAGCACACTAAAAAGTAATACAAATAAAACAAGCACACTAAAAAGTAATACAAATAAAACAAGCACACTAAAAAGTAATACAAATAAAACAAGCACACTAAAAAGTAATACAAATAAAACAAGCACACTAAAAAGTAATACAAATAAAACAAGCACACTAAAAAGTAATACAAATAAAACAAGCACACTAAAAAGTAATACAAATAAAACAAGCACACTAAAAAGTAATACAAATAAAACAAGCACACTAAAAAGTAATACAAATAAAACAAGCACACTAAAAAGTAATACAAATAAAACAAGCACACTAAAAAGTAATACAAATAAAACAAGCACACTAAAAAGTAATACAAATAAAACAAGCACACTAAAAAGTAATACAAATAAAACAAGCACACTAAAAAGTAATACAAATAAAACAAGCACACTAAAAAGTAATACAAATAAAACAAGCACACTAAAAAGTAATACAAATAAAACAAGCACACTAAAAAGTAATACAAATAAAACAAGCACACTAAAAAGTAATACAAATAAAACAAGCACACTAAAAAGTAATACAAATAAAACAAGCACACTAAAAAGTAATACAAATAAAACAAGCACACTAAAAAGTAATACAAATAAAACAAGCACACTAAAAAGTAATACAAATAAAACAAGCACACTAAAAAGTAATACAAATAAAACAAGCACACTAAAAAGTAATACAAATAAAACAAGCACACTAAAAAGTAATACAAATAAAACAAGCACACTAAAAAGTAATACAAATAAAACAAGCACACTAAAAAGTAATACAAATAAAACAAGCACACTAAAAAGTAATACAAATAAAACAAGCACACTAAAAAGTAATACAAATAAAACAAGCACACTAAAAAGTAATACAAATAAAACAAGCACACTAAAAAGTAATACAAATAAAACAAGCACACTAAAAAGTAATACAAATAAAACAAGCACACTAAAAAGTAATACAAATAAAACAAGCACACTAAAAAGTAATACAAATAAAACAAGCACACTAAAAAGTAATACAAATAAAACAAGCACACTAAAAAGTAATACAAATAAAACAAGCACACTAAAAAGTAATACAAATAAAACAAGCACACTAAAAAGTAATACAAATAAAACAAGCACACTAAAAAGTAATACAAATAAAACAAGCACACTAAAAAGTAATACAAATAAAACAAGCACACTAAAAAGTAATACAAATAAAACAAGCACACTAAAAAGTAATACAAATAAAACAAGCACACTAAAAAGTAATACAAATAAAACAAGCACACTAAAAAGTAATACAAATAAAACAAGCACACTAAAAAGTAATACAAATAAAACAAGCACACTAAAAAGTAATACAAATAAAACAAGCACACTAAAAAGTAATACAAATAAAACAAGCACACTAAAAAGTAATACAAATAAAACAAGCACACTAAAAAGTAATACAAATAAAACAAGCACACTAAAAAGTAATACAAATAAAACAAGCACACTAAAAAGTAATACAAATAAAACAAGCACACTAAAAAGTAATACAAATAAAACAAGCACACTAAAAAGTAATACAAATAAAACAAGCACACTAAAAAGTAATACAAATAAAACAAGCACACTAAAAAGTAATACAAATAAAACAAGCACACTAAAAAGTAATACAAATAAAACAAGCACACTAAAAAGTAATACAAATAAAACAAGCACACTAAAAAGTAATACAAATAAAACAA
Organism: Erigeron breviscapus; assembly: GCA_034093135.1. Classification (NCBI taxonomy): domain Eukaryota; kingdom Viridiplantae; phylum Streptophyta; class Magnoliopsida; order Asterales; family Asteraceae; genus Erigeron; species Erigeron breviscapus. The sequence goes on along the minus strand of CM067169.1, from coordinate 148,148,319 downwards.
GCACACTAAAAAGTAATACAAATAAAACAAGCACACTAAAAAGTAATACAAATAAAACAAGCACACTAAAAAGTAATACAAATAAAACAAGCACACTAAAAAGTAATACAAATAAAACAAGCACACTAAAAAGTAATACAAATACAATACAAACACTAAAAAGTAATTTATTATATTTAATATGTTATATACATTTTATAACATATATTTAATATTATATACATTTTTTAAATTTATTCAATGTTATATACATTTTATAATATACTAGACATTATTTAATATACATATTCATGTTTTTTATTTAAAAAGAAAAGAGAAATAAAATTTGTAATAAATTTGTACACACAAATTTCCTACAAATTTCTCTACAAATTTCTTCCACCTCATCACCACCCCAACCCTACAAATCTTACAAATCTACAAATTTCTTCCACCTCATCACAAATTTCTCCTACAAATCTCCCATTGGAGGTAGTCTAAGTAATCTAACATGGACTACGAAATATATGATATATATATCTATCTAAAAGGACTTTGTTATGATTATATAAATTATACCTTTATATAACAATAATTAATGATTTATCAGACTTAATATATTTTATATATATATATATATATATATATATATATATATATATATATATATATATATATATATATATATATATATATATATATATATATATATATATATATATATATATATATATATATATATATATATATATATATATATATATATATATATATATATATATATATATATATATATATATATATATATATATATATATATATATATATATATATATATATATATATATATATATATATATATATATATATATATATATATATATATATATATATATATATATATATATATATATATATATATATATATATATATATATATATATATATATATATATATATATATATATATATATATATATATATATATATATATATATATATATATATATATATATATATATATATATATATATATATATATATATATATATATATATATATATATATATATATATATATATATATATATATATATATATATATATATATATATATATATATATATATATATATATATATATATATATATATATATATATATATATATATATATATATATATATATATATATATATATATATATATATATATATATATATATATATATATATATATATATATATATATATATATATATATATATATATATATATATATATATATATATATATATATATATATATATATATATATATATATATATATATATATATATATATATATATATATATATATATATATATATATATATATATATATATATATATATATATATATATATATATATATATATATATATATATATATATATATATATATATATATATATATATATATATATATATATATATATATATATATATATATATATATATATATATATATATATATATATATATATATATATATATATATATATATATATATATATATATATATATATATATATATATATATATATATATATATATATATATATATATATATATATATATATATATATATATATATATATATATATATATATATATATATATATATATATATATATATATATATATATATATATATATATATATATATATATATATATATATATATATATATATATATATATATATATATATATATATATATATATATATATATATATATATATATATATATATATATATATATATATATATATATATATATATATATATATATATATATATATATATATATATATATATATATATATATATATATATATATATATATATATATATATATATATATATATATATATATATATATATATATATATATATATATATATATATATATATATATATATATATATATATATATATATATATATATATATATATATATATATATATATATATATATATATATATATATATATATATATATATATATATATATATATATATATATATATATATATATATATATATATATATATATATATATATATATATATATATATATATATATATATATATATATATATATATATATATATATATATATATATATATATATATATATATATATATATATATATATATATATATATATATATATATACATATATCAACCGTAAATACATATATATATATATATATATATACCATATATATATATATATGTATATGTATATATATATATATATATATGATATTAGACTTTGAGACTTTGGACTAAGGCAGGTACCGTAAGGCCGGACTTTGAGACATTGAGACTTGAGACTTTTGGACTTATTATGGCGTAACTCTGCTCGTTATATATTGAACTATTACTTGTTTAGACTTAAAAGAATCGACAAAAGACTTATTTCTTTGACTAGACTTTTTGACTAAAACCTACGAACTCACCAACCATTGTGTTGACACATTTTAGTATACTTTTCAGGTACTCAGGCTAATCAGGGATAAAGACTGTTATGCTAGACTTTGACGTCGGAGATTAGTGCTCCTTTATTTATTGTCAGACTTTAGGGCTACATGCCTTGAATTATTTCTTTATGGACTTGGTTGTAATAAGCTATTTAGCACTGTTATGACTTTGAACTCATGTTTTGGGAATATATTTATTATATTCTATTTCATTTAGCAGTATCTATGTAATTCCATGTCGTGCTGTACTTTTCATGACACCTCATATTTCCGCCAACGGTGGGGTGTTACAGCCCACAACCTATCAATGTTCATGACATGTTTACAAATCAAGACTTTACATATGGTTTTTAAATAGTTAATGTGGGTTATGAATAGTTCATCTGGGTTATCAAAAATAGTCCTTGGAACTAACGGGCGTTAAAAACTAACGAATATGGGTTATGAATAGTTCATCTGGGTTATGAAATTGTTCATCTGGGTTGTCAAGAACAGTCCTTAGAACTAACGGGCGTTAAAAACTAACTGATTTGGGTTATGAATTGTTCATCTGGGTTATGAAATAGTTCATCTGGGTTGTCAAGAACTAACGGGCGTTAAAACCTGCACAATTTCGACCCAAATTACATGTAAGCTTCATTTTAACCTCAAAATCAATTAGAGGACACTTCCAAACTCATTTCCAAGCATAAATGATCATAACCCACAACACATACTCGATCTATAACATCTAACCTTGTCCAAATCCGTTCTTGACCCAAATCATAACCTTAGGAAAACCCTAATTCGACTCAAAATTTGTTTTGACCATTTTGGAACCATTTAGAAGCCACTAATTATGTTACCAACATAATTTGAGCAAAACCCATCATCAAACTCTTTCCATAACACAAATCCAAGACAAATCACACCCAAATCCACCTCAAAACCTTATATTTGACTAAAACTTAAAATTGGCAACCAAGATGACCCAAGATGTTAAGATTTGATCAAGAATCAAGATAAACAACATATGAAAATGATTTTGAGCTAAGGAACACTTACCAAATCGACCCACACTCTCCAAATTCGGGTATTGAGCTAGAAAAGGGATGAACTCTTGCAAATACCAACAAGTTATTGAAGTTTTGATGAAGAATATTATTATATAATGATTATCTAACACTTTTTATTATAGCACAACTCTTAGATCCGAAAAATTTGGAAGAAGAAAATGAAGATAAGATGGTGGTGGTGTTATTGCTTTTGAGAGAAAATTAGATAAAGAGAGAAATAAGAGAGAGAGAGTGGGGATATGATGAATGAGTGGGTGAGGAGAGTGTAAGAGATTGGGTGGGAGGTTTGGGATGAGGTTGGGTCAAGTTAGTGGGTGGTGGTTCATGGATCACCCTATGGGTTGACCCGATAACATTTACTAATAAATTCACAAGTCGTCAAGTATCGTTTCACATAACACGTCCACTAATCAACACGTCAAGTATATCTTTAGTCATTAATTCATAAAATGCTCATAACCACCTCATGTATTAAAATCATCAGTCAAATTACATAATTAGTCAAGCGGGTCAAAATGGCGGATGTTACAGAGTCATTATCCGTGGGAATATAAAAGATGTTGAAATTGTAGACGGAAAAAGAAGGGTATGAATTAAAAGATTGGAACTAAGAAGTTAAAGGTTATTTCTTTCAGTTTTGTTGTTCAATCTTATATTTATTCTTTTTCTATAAATTTGTTGTTGCTACGGGTTCTATTGATATCATATATTTCAACTTAGCAGTTGTATCTGGTTATTAAGGAAAATGGTGATTTTGACTATATATGATTATTGAAAGATGCGGTATGATTTTTTACGAGTTGTTAAATGCAGTGTTTATTTTGCTGCTGTCAGGTGTCTTTTAGTTGCTTGGGTTCAATTTGGGATGCTATTCAAGGTTGCAGGTTGTTGGTCAGGCATCAATTCAGGTTTTGTTTTTTCTCAGTCAATAGGAATTGTGCCATGTTTTTTTAGGTTCGCTATCATGGTTCCAAAAGTTTATGTTTTCAGAGTATTAATAGTATAAATTGTGAAAGATAAAAAGGAGTAACGGTGGAATTAAAAGCAACTACTTATCACAACTGATTGAAGTTTCAGGAGTTTTCTTATTGATAAGCCCGTGTTTCAAGAAAAGGTGTTATATGATATGGGGGGTGGGTTAACAGTGGAATTATGTCCAAGATTAAACCGGTAACTCAGTTTTGAGTTTCTTAATTTTTGTTTGTTGCACGTGCAGGATCAAATATTGAAGCAGATAGAATACTAGAAATAGCTTGCATAGTCACATATGAGAAGTTGACCAAATCTGTAGAGGTAAGTTCGATCTCATCTTCATTTGTCTCTCACCAAGTAAACTGGACTAAACACCTCTATCTTTCATCATTCTCGCACACAACAGGATATAAAATTATAAATGAACTTACAAAATGAAAAAGGCTAACTGATTAAATACTAGACATATTAGACATTTGTTCATTTTGTTTATTAATCTTTACAAATATTAACTAGATGCTTACATAAACCGTTAATTTATAGGTTAGCACCGGGGAAGAAAAGATGCCATATGACCCTTGCCTCACCAAGGATGAGGTACCTTGATGCTATATTTTTACACCATAGGTGGCAAAATGGGTGGGTCGGGTTGGGTAAGAGGTTAAAAACTGGTTTGGGTCAAAATGGATTAGGGACCCTGATGCTATATGAATAACACATGATTGAGCTATAAAGATTTCGTTTTGAGCTTCTTCATCTTTGATCTCCTGGCCTACACTCACCCCGATAAGTTAAATGTATATATAACATGCCCGTGTCGGGACACGGGTTTTAAAGCTGTATGTAAATTAACAAATTTATTTTCTTCATCATCACAAAGGTTGCAGGCAGGTATATGTAGCAATGTGGGGGAGGCAATCATCTGTTAATGGCAACAAAATTGTCTCAAAGGCTTCTTCCGTGGGACCGGTGCTACTCTTTGTCGGGAGGTCCCATTCTATGTTGCAGCCATGGGACTTTATAGAGAGTCAAAAAAGGTTTGTTTTTTGTTTTTTTTCACAGCTTAAGATATATGTAACATACTTTGATTGAGGTAACTGAGTTAATAAATAAAACAAGGAGTTTTGATTCCAATCTTAGTTTTTAAAGGTTTTGAAGATTTTTATAGGTTTGATGAGATGATAAGCTTTAGTTAATTTTAGCACCAATGACTATTGCAGGTTCTTATTGGGCCAGCCATGGTTGGTGGGATTCAAGCTGGAGCTTTCTAGAATGGTGATACTGCGGGTCAAAAATGGTCGGGTGGGGATGGCTGGTTGAAGCACTTTTGTCCAAGAGTTTGTTAATTTGTGTTGAAATCGTTTTATTTTTTCAGTTTGGTTGTTGATATAGCTAAAATGTGGTCATTAGATGATTGTGCACGGATCCCTAATTATAGAACTTAAAAATGTTCATGATACTAACTTTTAGTTTAGCTTTAGTTAATTTAAGCACCAATGACTGTTGCAGGTTCTTATTGGGCCAGCCATGGTTGGTGGGATTCAAGCTGGAGCTTTCAATAATGGTGATACTGCAGGTCAAAAATGGTCGGGTGGGGATGGCTGGTTGAAGCACTTTTGTCCAAGATTTTGTTAATTTGTGTTGAAATCGTTTTATTTTTTCAGTTTGGTTGTTGATATAGCTAAAATGTGGTCATTAGATGATTGTGCATGGATCCCTAATTATAGAACTTAAAAATGTTCATGATACTAACTTTTAGTTTAGCTATCTAGGTTCTTTCACCATCTAAGCGTGTAATTATGTAATACTGATGCCGAGATATGTAGGAACAGAGTTCCTGATGAGATATCGATATGGACGTAAGTGTTCTTTAACATTATCCTACAAATTGCATTTATAACTTACACTGGCTGTACAAACACTTTTTATTGTAACAATTGCCAAAATTGACTAAATTTGACCCAAATTTTTAAATGTAAATGATTTTTATAAGTTAATGAGATTATGGAGCGTATTGTTGAATTAGAATGAAACGTGTAATTTGTTTATGCTTACGGAATTGTTTTGGCGTTTAGATGGTTAACGTTTAGCTATTTGTCGGATTTAGCGGAGCGGGAGCCTACCCATTTGGACTATAGGCCGGCCTCCCCCCCATTTGATCAATCATTTCTCCTAAATTATTTTCTTTCTTTTCTCTCTTTTCTTTCTTCAAATAAGTAAACCTTTTCATAGCTAATTTCTGTAAAATCGAAGGTAATTCAAGCTAGATTAATTCAAGTTTTAGTATCATCTTCATCATTTATACAACATATCAAAAGATTGATCTTCCAAGTGCAAGAAATCTTCACTTATTGCTTAAATTCGGAATTTGAGCTTTTGGAAGAATTGGTAAGTTAAAACTAGTCCATATGAATCATATTATGTTGTTAAACCTATTTCTAGTTGAATCTAAACATATTTGGGTCATAGATCGAGTCAAAACTTGATTTTTGTTCAAATAGGGTTCTTGGATGAATTATAGCAATTTGTGATTATGTTGATGTTATAGACGAAATTGTGGAATGGGTTATGTTACTATAGGTTCCTGGAGGTTAAAAATGAGTATTTGCACTTCACAAGTCGTCTTCTAGATCAAAAATGACATTTGGGTTGGGTTTGGTTCGTATTTAGGTTGCTGAAATGTGCAGAACTGGTTTCTGGTGTGTAACGGCCGTTATATATGTAACGCCCGTTACATATGTAACACCCGTTACATATGTAACACCCGTTACATTATGTAACGCCCCGTTTCAGGACTGAACACTAAAATGGAGTGTAACGGCCGTTACTTTTGTAACGCCCGTTAGGGACTGGTTTTGACAACTTTTTCAAACGTTAATAACTTTTGAACCGTAAGTCCGTTTTAAACGTATGACCTATCGTTAGAATCGTATGAGAGTCTACTTTATCATGGTATAATCCTTATACCTTGAATCCACTGTCATTTCCAAAAATGACGTGATGAAGTGTCTTTGTTTATATTCGGTTGAACCGATAAGACAATTTAGGATTGTGACGTAACCGAGTTGAATCCCAAATGTTCCCTAAGGTTGATTTACCCTTATAAAACCTAATTAGGGTTTGACATGTGATTTGTAATGTATATGTTTATAGGTGGTGAACGCTAAGCGATTATTGGACGTTATAACTCGATTATAACTTGTACTTTGCTCGCATATCCAATCAAGGTGAGCTTCGTAAACCCTCCCTACTCGATTGAGATTCGGGCTGAAAAGTGTACATGTTTGTTAGTTGTTGTATCGAGGTTAGATAGTTTTTGTGCATTGTATCAAGGTTATGTGATTGTTGTAGTTGTAATAATGTATTGACTTGTTGCTCGGTTAACTAAGATTTGTATTGGATACTTGTTGTGCTTTAAATAAGTTGTACATACATGGAAGATAATTATACCTTAAATGAGTTGGAGATGTGGTGGGAAGGCTGCGGGTGACCCTATATATAAGCATCGATGATTCCTTTAAAGTAGAATTATATGAAGTGTATGTGCATCGTATTTATATGATTGATTTACTTGATATGATATGGACCGAGATGTCAATTGCTTAATTATGATCGTTTGGCTAGTTTATCAAGGTTATGTGTTGTTTGCTTTATGAATCAAGGTTGTATGATCGTTTGGCTAGTTTATCAAGGTTATGTGTTGTTTGCTTTATGAATCAAGGTTGTATGACCGTTTGGCTAGCTTATCAAGGTTATGTGTTGTTTGCTTTGTGAATCAAGGTTGTATAATCGTTTGGCTAGTTTATCAAGGTTATGTGTTCGTTTTCGTTGTGAAACAAGGTTGTATGATTGTTTGGCTATGTTATCAAGGTTATATGTTCGATTGTATTGTAAATCAAGGTTGTATGATTGTTATGCGTTCGTATCAAGGTTATGGGATTCATTAAATGATCCAATCAAGGTTTCAAGGCTTGGTGATCGTTTAACGATCCAAATCAAGGTTTCAAGGTTTGTGATCATTTAATGACCCAATCAAGGTTTCAAGGTTTTGTGATCGTTTATCGATCCAAATCAAGGTTTCAAGGTTGTGTGATCGTTTATCGATCCAAATCAAGGTTTCAAGGTTATATGTTTGTATTCAAGGTTATGTGATTTGTTATAGTTGTAATCAAGGTTGAACGGTTGATATCCCGACATTTGTCCTTACGGTATTTACCCTACGAACTCACCAACTTTATGTTGACGCTCTTTAGTACACTTTTCAGGTAATCAAGTAAATCAGAAACAAAATGGATGATTGCATTGCTTGCTTGCTAGAATTGGACTACCTTTGGACTTCTGGATCCGTGATCCTTATCTCCCTTTAATGGGTTACTATTAGGATCATTTATTATTGATTTGAACTTCCTTTTATTATTGAATGAACGTGTATTTGATTAATGTTAATGAATGTATATGGTTGTATGAGTTTATGGATCGTTTCGACCTTATGTTTTCATATAGTTGACTCTACATAATTCCCATGTCGTGTTGTGCTATTTCTACGTGATACCCCATGATTCCGCCATGTTGGGGTGTTACATTTATATAGCAAATTACTGCAAATCAAGTAGTTGTAAGGTTTTCAAGCTTAACTCTCGGTCGTGGTGCAGGTTAATTCCCCAACTCTTTATGTTGAAAGAGTTGGGTCTGATGCCTGGACTCAAAGCTGGAGAGTTCTAGAAGAGTTTGCAAAAACGATCACATCTTCTATCGGTCTTTTTGCATCTACAGAGCTACCCCTGAAACGTGCTATCCTTCCTTCTGTATGTTTGGCTCTGATTCATAAGGTGAACAATATGCTTAAAATTTTCAGTTTCTATGTAAATTGGTGGTAATGAAATTGGAATTTTTATGGTTCGTCTACATTCTCATTTTCCCTTTGTAATTATGGTTTCACGGAACAAAACTGCAACTTGCTATATTTGAATCTGGTTTTTTAAACAGGCAAGGTCATAAAGTGTCGGGGTGGATTTTGAGCTATCAGGTTGTAGTCCAGCCAGATTTTGAGCAACTGTGGCAAATAAATTTTCGAGATGGTCCAGTCAGAACCATAGTGAAGAAACTGTGACAAATCTGTTTTCGAGATCGTCCAGTCAAAGCTCCATCCATTAAAGTATCCTCTGTCACAAGACCCATTTAGGTTAGATTACTCTTTGAATCATAATTTAGCACGTTTAATCGAGTATTATATAAGAAAAGATGGAAGAAAATTGAGTTTACATATAGTCTTAAAACCTGCCATTAAACTATCCTCTTTAACAAGACCCATTTAGGTCAGTTATCTAAACTTATCATTAATTCATTATTATCAAGTAAATGAATAATAGTGTTGTTCTAATATAATGATGAAAATGCATGTTTATTGGAAATTTACTGAATTGCAGTTTGCATCTACACTCACTGCCCGAAGCAACGCTGCCTGTGGCTTGACTACCAACCAGTACTAAAAAACGTGGTTGACGCTTTTGATCAATTCAACAGCCAACTCTTATTATCTATCCAGGTTCTAATATCTGACTATTTGTCTATTTATTGATTTCAAAATCAAACTTTAAGACCAACTATATACTAATTACAATACTGGCAATAGCCTTTATAATACATTCTCGAATTCCTTATATAATGTATCTTGGAATTACAATACTTCCAGCTATAACACACTGGCATTACAGTTGTTTTTCTTATTTTTCACATCTGGGGATTTTTTTTACTAAAAACATTTACATCTAGCAACAAAACAACTTTACATGCCAATAAAAATGGAACCGAAATTTCTGTGACATCCATGCAGTACCTTTATTTTTTTTCTGTGTTTATTTGCACCAAATTATAAGCATGCAACTTATACAGGAATAAATCACTTTCTCAGGTTTTATAATACCAAAGCTCATTTGTGATTGTTTTTTGTTCAAGGTGATGCACTCCCAAAAATGAGGATCTGATGCACTCCCAAAAATGAGGTACTTTCTGGTTATTCGGGATTTTGATATTCTTTTAGTGAGCCAGATTTTGTTGTTATCGATGAATTCGTGCTTACAAAGTCAATTTTGCGATGGTTAGTTGAAGTATTTCTTCTCTTTTTGCTTTTTATTTTTATGTTCTGAACTTGGCAGCCAGATTTTAATATAAATGAAGCTTCTGCCCATTTTTTCAAAAAGTTGGAAATTATCTTCTTTTTTTGTTGTTGATTCAGCCTAATTATCTTTTTTTCCCTGTTACTAGCTTGGTAAGATGAATGAATGAGACAAGAATTAAAATATGACCAGTCGGGCTGGATTGATTTTTAAAAGTTTTCATGATCAATTTATAGTGTTGTAGTTGTGCAAGATGTTATCAAAAATGGTAGTGACATGGAGAACAGTTTGGATTATGAAAAAGGTCTAAAAGGTTTCCCTAAGTGTCTCTGTTCCATTGAACGTCTATACTTAATGGCGTATAGGAAGTGTGTGTGTGTGTGTGTGTGTCCTTTTTGCTTAGGAGGTTTGCGTTTATTTGTTATGTCAAAAGATGTGAAGCAATATGTTTGTGTTAACTTTTATTCGAATATCTTTGTGATTTAGGGCAGTAAAGATGTGAAAGGTTTTACAAGTATTCCATCTTGAGATATGAAGATGGAAGGTTCTACAAATATGACAATCAAATTAGATTGAATGTGAATCAGCTTAGTGCAGAGTTAGATTGGATTTGGTTCAACTTATGGTTAGATCAGCTTGGAGTTTGGCCAGGTTAGGGATAAGTTTAACCTAGCTTAGGGTTGAATCAGCTTAAGGCTGGGTTTGCACTGAATCAACTTGGATTTGAGTTTTCATTGACAGTGAAAACAAGAAAGGGTGATGCTTCTTTAGCCTTCATCCCAGAGCTACAACTGATGCATTGAGCTTGTGCAGAAGCTGCCGGTCATATAAGGTGAGACATGGTTTGCAAAAAAATGAATCCATGTTAGGAAATATACAAGTAGTTATGTAGTAACTATTTACGAACATACTTACTACATGTTCGTAACTGCGCTTACTACTTGTTCCTAACACAAGTAGTGCTTTATCTCTAACTCATCAAATGGGTAAAATAAAATATTAACATAAAAGTGATATTTGACAAATGGGTCGAAAGTTGCCCAGATTGTATATTGAGGCATAAATCCTTCTTAATCATTGCATTCAATCAAATAAATGGCTATCGAAATAATAAAATTTTGGGAAACTTTTTTTACACAATAAGTGGTAATTTTTGTACTAAAAAGTGTATTGGGCCAAAACGACCAGAGCAGTACAAATAAGGCTTCCCTTGACGTATTTTACCCAACTTGTCTGACCCATCAATTTGGCAGCATTCACTTATACACAATCTCAAACTTGATAGATTCTTTAAATCCATTCAGGTGGAGGAGCTCGGTTTGGTAGAAGGATTTCATGATCTTGATGCTGCAGACTTTAAGGTGAAAATCTTGTCGACTGCTGTTTTTCTCGGACTGAGAAAAAGGGTTGCAAGTGTTGTGTAGAATTGTCATTTTGCATTCAGCTAGCTGAACTTTTTCATTGTTGTTTTAGCATTAGCATTTTTATAATAGGCGTTAAAGCTGAGAATAGAGTAATAGTAATAATAGATGAACAAGTAGTGAATCATATCATCAATAACAATTTTGTGTGATCTACAGATTTTACCATTTACTCCTTAAATAATGGTTCATGATCCTTAAATAACAATTTTGTTGCATCTATTATGTCATTGCTAGAACCTTGCTGATCCTAAAGAGATATTTGTTTGATTATTTTATTTTCTATGAAGGTAAAAAAAATAATTATCCACAAAGTAAGGTTTTATAAAGGATGTGCAGTACAATATCATTATTCTATAAACACATCCAAGTTGAGCTTCAAACCTTCAAAGCATCTTGAAGTCAATGAAGCAGGGGCATTATAATTATCTAAATACATACCTATAAAAATGGAATTTGCTTTTCGCAGTATGTAAATTGCGAAATTGAAGTTGGAAAATGGAGAATATCTCAAATGTTTTGTGCACGTTTGGTTTAGAGAATTATGGACCAAGGCAGATGAAGATTTTAAGGCAATGGGCTTCAATAAAGTTTTGGAACGGATGTGTTTACAATATTTGCAAAAGGAACCTTATACTTCTTAACTTTGACACTAAGGCTATATATATATTTGCTAAACATCTAAAATAAACTTTGCTTAATAAATAAACACATGTTTTAATTTCTTATTAATTATACTACGCAACTAGATTATTTTCCCGCGTAGTACGCGTGATATACATGTTAAGTTTTCATAATAACTTAATTAGTAACTATAGAACTAACATGTTAATATATTGTAACACCTAAACTTTAAAAATACCGGGTTCCAAAAATTTTTATTCATCTATAGACCACAATGGCGGAAAAGGTCTATTTTATAATTAAACAATTGTCAACCTTAATCAACCATCAAGGTTGACCCTAAATTATTTAATGGTGTTACTAACGTATTGCTCTTTTTACAATGAAACCCAATATTTTATATCCTGCAGGCCTACACAAACCTGAACTAGGAAATAACATCATAATAAGCAACTAACGGCTAAGGTCACTTCTCTGAACTATACTCTAATAGTCTACCCATTCCTCACCGCATGCACCTTCATTCCTTGCTACTCTGCGAGACACAACCGACAAAGTAGACACAAGTGTCAGCTTATAAAGCTGAGTAAGATAAGGTTAATCCAAAATATACATGTTAAACAAAACTGATTATTAAAACAGTTACATATATAATTACCCATCCAATTGGTCATGATTCCATACCTGCACAATTAGGTTAATACATACCAATAATAGGATATCACCCGCATATCCTATATCTATATCATTCCATTCATATATACCAAATATAGAATATAAACCGCATATCCCATACATATATCATTCCATTAATATATACCAAATATAGAATATAAACCGCATATCACATACATATATCATTCCAATATTATCATATATAGGTTTCTTAATAATCAATAAAAACCTATCCCGTATCACCATTCATTATCATGATAAGATTCTTAAGCACAAAGAATCCTATTTCCATATTTAAGGATCACTATATTACCATATAGTGTACACATATCCTTAAATTCTATAAGCTAGTGTCCATCAAACCAGCAATCAATCCATTAATCAACATATCCTAATTAAAACATATTAATATCATATAAGCAATTAATCCTAATTATAAACATTCAACTATCACATAGCAATCAATCATCTAATATATTCACAAGTCCCAAACACCCCCGCATAATTCATAAGCTTTATGTGAACTTAGGGTATCTATCATCCCAAGGACAAACCGTCGATCATAAGTCTATACATATTTCATCAATATACACAAACAATAGGATTTAATCATAAAATCCTAAATGTGCCTATCATAAATAGGGTTCCTAAACAACAATAAGGAATCCTATCGTAAATTTGGGAGAACATCCACATACAATATGGACTCTCCAAAATCCTCAGAATATGTGCTATACAACGAATAGGCAGCTAACCTACACACATATTCTCAGAGCATGTGCTATACACCGAATAGGCAGTTATCCTATACACATATTCAATCATTGAGAATATCCATTTAATCATATGGACCATCGAATCCTCAGAATATATGCTATACAACGATTAGGCAGCTAACCTACACACATATTCTCAGAGCATGTGCTATACACCGAATAGGCAGTTATCCTATACACATATTCAATCATTCGTATTCCATTTTGGGTTATACCCGTGGAACTCGTAAGTCATAGTGCCAATTAAACGATACACTATGGGATAAGCTTATCACTCAATCTTAGTTTATACTCGAGTTCATTTTCTATAGGCAAGCTACATCATAAGCTACCTATATTCAACATATCAAGGCCCTTATTAATGTGCACAAGTGATCATACAATCCTATGATAACTAGTGTCACTATCATCTAACTCATCAACGCAAGAGCTAAATTAAACATTATGCAATCAACCTTAACAACTAGTCAAGTTAATAAAGCATAATAACCATATCATTAAACCATTCTTAGTTCTTACAAGCATACTAACAGCCCATAATCACCCTCCCAACATGGTTCAATCAATCAAATAAACCTTAGGGTGTCAACGAATCCAATGATAATTAACAATCATTCCATTCAACCCACAATAGATTAATTAACATAATTAAGCTACGGTTGAGTCTTTAGCAATCATAATGGGTAAACAACAATCCCACCCACATGCATATACACAATACAGTCCCCAAAGTATCCCATAATAGATTAAACCCTTCCCCCAATGCCCATTCCAACATATAGGACATGAAAGTCTGTTTAAACAACGTTTGACACTTTTAAAAAGGACATTTTGATTGTGTTCGCAGGGATAACCAATATCTTACCTTAGTACAGCTCACAACACTTTGCAAAGTACTTTATTATGCTCAAAATGTTCTCCCGGGTACCTAGAACAAGTATAAGATCAACTTATAAGCTACTACAAAGCCTAAGTGCAAAATAGGAAAATTTCAGCATGTTCCCAGCTTTGCGCCATCTACTTGACAACGACTTTGGGAGGTCAAGAACACCGGATACAACAAAACTCAGTTCTAGACATTTGTTGGGCACTCAAAGGTCTTTCCAAAAATATAAGGTTTGGCTCTTGAAGAGCTTTAATGAAAGAGATATAATTTTTACAAAAACAAACCTGTAGCCTCGTCAGAAATCCGACCAGTTCTGAAGATCGTCGTTTTAAGCACTCTTATGAGCAAAACCAGAAGGAACTTCGTTCTTATGAAATTTTACTGACACTTGGACCTTTCCAAAATTATAAGATTCGACTTCTAATTCGTCCAGATGAATCTTCTATGATGTTTTCAAGATGACTGAAAATTGCAGTCCTATAGAGCCCTTAAATTCAACTTGAAACTTCAAGTGATAAACTCAAGACTTTATGAACTTGATTGTTTTGTGTTATGAATGTGAGAGAGAGAGGAAAGAGAAGAGAGGGATGATAGAATTGATCATCAAAGGCTTGTTTATATAGCCCCTAAGTGGCAACTAAGTGTTAAGAAGTCAAGACTACTAGTCTTGACCATTAGGTGTATTTGAATCTAACCCATGTGTTTACAACTCATCCTTGAGTGTAATGGCTGAAACTTTGGCCTTAAGACAAACTAGAACATGTTCATTACATGATTACAAGCTATAATCCAAGTCTTGGTTAGTTTGTGTGGGGATTATGTCAAGAACACAAACTTGACTTGACTAATTGACTTTGGTTGACTCTAGACTTTGATTCTTGATTATTATTTGTGTAATTATGTGTAGTAACTAGTTAATGTAAGTTTGTTTGCTTTTATTCATTTAGTTATAATTAAATTACAAGTATATATATTTATTAGTAGCTAATTTAGGTACACAATTGTATGTAAGGCACAAATAATACAAATATAAGTAATTAATCAAATGTATACCCATATATACATATGACTAATTATATTTACACATAATACTTACACATATATATTATATCATTTCGTTAATTGATTTGTAAAGTCAAGTGAAACCTAGACAAGTCAAAGCATAGTTGTCTAGTAAGTCAAAGTCAACAAATAAATGAAATAAAGATTTAGGATGTTACATATATGATGGTAAAAATATTATAAAAAATGTTTTGTATTAAAGGTGGGTGTATAAGTCGGCTATGATGAACAACCTTAGCACTTAGGATCATACAGATGTCCTAAGCTGCTTTAACTACTTCTGGTTATTAGAATCACCATTAGGATTAGATAAACATGAAAGGTAAAAGGTACAGAGTACCCAGTCGAACCTCAAGCATTGGTGGTTGTCTTTTTTGTGAGTTGTCCTCTCTCTGATTAGCAATAAAAAAAGTTTGTTGTAATTTATAAGGGACCAATAGTAAAAAGGTCACTATTACATAAGTGTTTAGAGTAAATTACACTTTTCGTCCCTAAAGTTGGCACGTTTTGCACTTTTCGTCCCTTAAGTGAAAAAATTACAATTTTGACCTTAAAGTTGGCAGATTTTTTCAATAATCGTCCCTCGCCAAACGTCGTTAAGTTTCAGCCATTAAGTAGGTCACGTGCAAAACACGTGAGGGACTGAAAGTGCAAAAAATTACAAGTTCAGGGACGAAAAATGAAAATTACTTTTCTTTTGTCGGAAAACTTCATCTTCTCCGGCTGACTTTCGTCGGAAAATTCGCCGGAAAACTTAAAATGTCGATATCTCACTCGTTTCTTCGAATTAGACCACGAAACCACCACCAAACTTCTCAAAATTAATTTCCACACGAATCCTAACCAAAAAATTTCAGATTCAACACTTGCATTTTGTTCCGATTTCTTTCTGTAACTAAGAAAATTTGAAACTTGAATATGATAATCTAATGCCTGTGTTAGTTTAAACTTTAATTACAGTCATAAACATGACGTAAACTGAACTTATTACATGAGGCAAGCCATTGTAGCTTATTACTTCCTTACAAAAATGACATCTTTTAAATGAAGTAAATGATACGGGAGGCAAAAAAAAAAAAACATTATTGGAGCACCAGAATACCAGATGATATAGTTTCGCTCTATTACAGTTTAGTCCAAAGTTTTGCACACTCGAATCAATTGAACAATGCAATGACACAAAATAAAAAGCAGGCATCACACTAGGCATCACACTTTGATGAAAACAATGAGATTTCAGTAAAATACAACAGTTGCTTTTATGAACTTCCAAGTCTTAACAATAATAATAAAATTTAACTCGAAAGTCACAAAATACTAAAATGTAAAAACAAAAAGAAAAGTCTCAGAAAAATTCATCTGGTCGCCTCTCAAGATACACACTCGAGATGTCAAAATTCATGGTATTGTCTATTTTGAGTTTTCCGGCAAGTGTTGAATCTGAAATCTTTTGGTTAGGATTCGTGCGGAAATTAATTTTGAGAAGTTTGGTGGTGGTTTCGTGGTCTAATTCGAATAAACGAGTGAGATATCGACATTTTAAGTTTTCCGGCGAATTTTCCGGCCACTCAGCCGGAGAAGATGAAGTTTTCCGACAACAGAAAAGTAATTTTCATTTTTCGTCCCTGAACTTGTCATTTTTTGCAGTTTCAGTCCCTCACGTGTGTTGCACGTGTCCGACTTAACGGCTGAAACTTAACGACGTTTGGCGAGGGACGATTATTGAAAAAATCTGCCAACTTTAAGGTCAAAATTGTAATTTTTTCACTTTAGGGATCAAAAGTGAAAAACGTGCCAACTTCAGGGACGAAAAGTGTAATTTACTCTAATTTATGCAAATGTCACAAGATTATTGCACGTAACAAAGATTGAACACATTTAACTGAGATGTCTATAGATACCTAACTTGATGTTATTGGCTCATAATTGTCTATAAAGATGTCTTGTGTTTAATATTGTACTTAATTTAAATATTGCTTAGAATTGACTAATATAATTTTGTTAAATTAAATATTTAAATAAATATAGAATAAAATACATACCAAATTTACATGCGTTAAATAAAAATAAAAAACCGAACCAAATAAACGGTAAACTTTTTGGTCCAAATTAATACATATTAACTTAAGTACTAACTAGTTAAATGAAAATTTAATAAATATACAAACCACATTTAGGTGCGTTAATTAAAAAATAAAAAAGGAAACTTATGTTCACGAGTTTTGTGGTCCATATAATACATATAAATTAGAAAGCTAATGTTAGTTGTCTATTGAAAAACACACAATCCTATATTTCTAAAATGGAAGAGTTGGAAAGTTAAAACTAGTATTTTATCCCGCGCGTTGCCGCGAGTGATGGTTTTTACAAACATGGTACAATCAATAACAAATATTAACTCCGGATTGTTGGCGACAGAACTATGAATTAGATAAACAATAAATAATTAGGAAAAAATTGAGAAGATCTAGAACTTTCATATATTTTGTCAAAACTTATGCATAATAAGATGAAACCTGATGCTTAAAAGCTATAATTTTTCAAGTTGCAAGTGTATGCTTAAGAATGTAGTTGAAATAGACTGACAATAATAATGACACAGTGGACAAAAATGGTGATGACAGACGACATTACTAACCAAAATATTTAACAATTTTTAAAATGACAATTTAAAAAATATATTAAAGTTTTTATTATTTTTAAAAAAAGATAACTCAAAAAATATATTTAGGATTTTAGAAAATAAATCTTGAGAAAAATAGCTAAGTTGGAGGAGTAAATTCAAAAATTATATAAGTTGAGGGTAAAAGAAAAAAAGCTAATAAAGTCAAGAGGCAAAAGTAAAAATCTATGTAATTTGAAGATAAAAGGTAAATATAAATTGAAAGTAGTATCTTATGGTTAAAAGGTAGTACATTCAAGTTTGTATAGAATATAATTTATGCACAGTTGACTTGTACATGTTATGCATAAGTAACTTGTACTATCTACATTACTTTTTAGTATATAGATAATGTCTTTACTTTTATGTAAAGTAATTTAAAACCATATCATATATATTGGTAGATGGTATTTTTAATGAAAAACTTATGATAAAACTTTAAAATTTAAGGTTTGTTGAGTAGTATTGTATCAATTTTCACTTTTTAATAACGTTATTATTTTATGTTTCTATGTTTTTATTTGTGCCCAAATGGTCGATCCGAACCATTATGGCAATTTAGGGGGCTTTTTATAACTATTGGAAGATAATTAATCAATTATCAATATATTTGACGTAAAACTAGATAATTCGATAAATAAACGTGAAAAATTAATATAATCCTTCATTTATATACAGTAATTTTATTGTTTATTAAATAACATATAATGTAAACATCGATGGCATCGACATTAACGAACATACATCATTAAAAATAATTTAAACTTATTTATTAATCCAACTTTATATATTTATTATTATTGGAAGTAATTATTAGTTAATACAATATATTGTTGACGTCAAAAAAAATTATTCAATTATATAAATTAAATTGATTTTGAAAAAATTAATACGAGTATAATATACTGTGAGATAATATTATATTTATTATTTATTATATTTTAATAGGTAGTGCGAATGAGTTTCGTAATCACATCCCAATTACGAAGTACATGTTTTAACTCTATTAAAACTATTTCCAATTTTAAATATATTTATTACTTTAATTATAATTATTATAATGTGAAAAATAAATTTGAGAATGTAAAGTAGAAGGGACTAATGTGTGTTTACTTCAATAATAAATTTGGTAATGTATATTATTTTGATCTAAAGGTTGTACTTAAAAGTTTGAACTCATCTAACGGTTCTTACTTCTTTATAAAGAAATTTAGGACCTTGTTATATATATATCGGTAATTTACAAAAATATAGTCAACTAAAATTGGTTAATTTAAATTTACAATAACAACAAATTCGAAACATGACATGAGAGCTAATCATAAATGTTATGTTTTTACAAGTCCAAGTCTGTACAAAATTTAATACACTTCTCATTTTTATAACAATTTTTTTTTATAATTCTATACTTTCTACTAAATTTCTATTAAATTTAATAACTTTACTTCTTACAAAATTTTATTAAATTAATTTTTTCTAAACTAAACCGCGTTTCCGCGGCTAAATAAACTATTTTGGTAAACATGTAAATTAACTTTGCTTAATAAATAAACACATGTTTTAAAATCTTATTAATTATACGAACCAATTTACACAAAAATATAGTCAACTAAATTGGTTAATTTAAATTTACAATAACAACACATTCGAAGACATGACAAGTAATCATAAATGTTATGTTGTTACAATGTAACACTTATCATTTTTATAACATTTTTTGTAAAAAATTCTATACATTCTACTAAATTCTATTCAATATAATATCTTTACTCTTTAAAAAAAAATATTAAATTATATTTTTTATAATTAGGCTCGACGTTTCCCGTAGGATAAAAAATCTAGTTAGTATTAGTATTCTAAAAAAGGATGGTGATATCACCAAAATAATTTAAAGGTTGAATTTAGAGTTTTTTTTTCATTAAGACTTTTTTAAAAACTATTGTATGGGATCTTGTTAGTATTAAGATTAGATTAGATTGGTCATTGGTAGATAGATATTTTAGCCTACCCGATTGTAGTCAGAAACTTGTAGTCTAAAGTCTAAACCATTAAGCTTCTTTCCTTTTCCTGAGTTTCTCCCCAAAACCCCAAATTCCTTCGCATTTAGATTAGGGTTTCATAGAAAAATAAATCAAGCAGAACACGCACATTCATTGCAACAGGCCTTTCTCCAATCTCTCTCTTACTTTCACTCTAGTGATGAATCGTCCCATTTATTTCATGTACAGGAGTCAGCCGTGCTGAGGCAAGAGAACGAATGTTAAGACTCAAGCTTAGATTTGGATCACGAGGCGGAAATGGTGGAAGATTCCTGATAGGACTCACGTATGTTATGATTCGTGTCTACGTATGAAATTACCATTGGGAAGATTAAGCATGTAAACCAGAAGACGGCTAATAGGGTAACATTTATTCTTGCAACTTACTTGAGTTAAATTTAAAATCACACCGACATTGTCCGAAAGAGGTTTTTTTTATAAGTAAGCGACTTGTTTGAGACCAAACCATGTCGGATAGATTATTGATGATGTGGTGTTGCTTACTGGGTGCCAAGCGGCGATGTTAGGAATACGGCACTCCCCACCGTTTCGTATTGGTCTCTCAAGATAAAGGAGAATGGCAATCATGATCTAAAAGAGACTCTGCCTCTAGGCAGAATTCTTTGTCCTTTGATGTCCGATTTTGAAGTTTTAGAATGAATGATTTGTTTATCCTTGTTGTAGAAAAGTTGGCTTATTATTCCTCATTAATTGAGAGTAACATTCATAACCAAGTTGATTGCATATTACTAACCGGCCAAGGAATGCCGGACATGGCCGACAAGGTATTTCCTGCGAAAAATTTAACAAAGAAGGTAAAAATACCGGTTTTTGGGTTGTTTGATTGTGACACGGGTGGGATAAATATCTTGTGTGCTTACACTTGCGGATGTGAGAATTCAGCATTTGATTCCGACAATTTGGTGACCCCGGTGTGCATCCATTGGGATTGGTCTGAAGCCAAGCGACTTGGATGAATACAATATAAAGGGTACTGAGTCGATTCAGGACGCGAAAAGCTTAAAAAAAAATTGATGGATAAAGATTTCCTTCGTGATAAACATTCTTGGACGGAGAGTAAAAAGGATGTGTAGAGATGAGGAAATGTGACCTTGATAGGTTGAAATATGGAACGTTGTTAAAGAAGCTGGCGCAGAAGGATTGGCTGTAAGTTTCTTTTTTTAGATTTTGTTATATAGTTGTTTTCTTTGTTGTGCATCCGCTTCTGTAGGAGTGTGAAAATGGTGGTTTTGTAATGTGACAAAGTCCCTGAAGTTACTATATTATTTATGAAGCAATCTATGAGGTTTAATGCATTTGGATACATTATGGGTGGCCTTTGACCCGACGACCCGTTTGAGCTGCTCCACCCATTTGACCGATTCCCCTTTTAGTTGAATCTTTTTTTTTAACCAATATGGCTTGGTAGAAATAAAAACAATCCCATTGTACGTAATGGGTTAAAACTATCACCTCTAGTTTCAGGTGATGGATAAGTTGACTTAAGGCTTTGTTAATGGCTAAAGATGTTAATTTTGTAATGATTTTGTCTGTTTTGCAAGGAACAATGAGGTGCAGGTTGCTACTCAGATACAGCCCAAAGGCTCTCGTTACGAATTGAAAATTTCGTCTGGTGATCAACAGGTTGTAAGGCAGTAACAGTGATTGCATCGGGAATAAAACTCCTTTATGCAGTCAGAATTTTGTTATATAGTAACTTGTCCATACGAATAATGAGGATGTTTTTTCTGTACCCAAATGCAGATGCTTAATCTACGAGTAGTAAAATCTGAGACTGCGACAATCAAGGTACTTCACTGAGCTCCTTTTACATGCAATATTAAAGCACTGTATGTACCTTTTAATCTCCAAATGAAATTCTATTGCCTTAGATTTTCCGGTGGGTGAGCTAGGTAATCTAATTATCGTAGTAGTGTCTAAACAAAATAGGATTACTGATTGCCAGCTAAACAAATTAAGTCCTTGGTTAGTTGGTTGTTCCTTCCACATGTTTGTGTTTGTTTCAAGCCATTTTCTCTTTTACTGATTTATGCATGTCACGCTATACTATGATATTGGCGATGCTATTTGCGAATGAAAACATCTTTCTGAAATTAGTTTACTCAAACTATAAGTAGTAGTAATTAATTATGTAAACTCCCAGATGGATGTATTTACTTGTTCAGTGTATGTCTAAGGTTTTTGGTACAAGAACTGTAGTCCTCGTAAAACTGATCTAAAAATGATGGTAGAATGTTATCCTTTCTTCAGAGGTAAGTTGAAAACATAAAATTTGACTTCCGCTTCTATGTTTGTAGATTCCTCAACTGGAGTTGGAGATTTTTCCAAATGCAGAACGTGAATCTTTATCAACCGTATGTTCCATATATCATGCTCACAGATATTTTATTATTTATCAAGTAATATTATAAGTTTAGCTTCATGCTTTACTTGTGACCTGTGACTACTATGTTACATGATTATTTCTGAGTGAAATTTATATTTTCCATGGGGTGTTTTTTATAAATTAAAAGTTCAGCTTTGTGTTTTTTTGTTGTCATCTCTATCTGATAATTAGATGTTAATACTGAAGCATGTATTTGTTTCACCGTGTTTGTAAAATTGTGATAGCCTTTTGTCCATTTTCTATAAAATACACATTTCATTTTTAGTTATATGCATTTCAACTGCTTTTGTAATGTAAGCGTTTGGATATAATGGCTGCAATCTTGAATGGAGCTCATGTAATTTGTACATCATAAATATAGCTTGCTAACCCTCTCTGAGGTGGTCTAGTGGTAAGGCATCCTAAAGGTTTCAGCAGAGTCCCAGGTTCAAACCTTATTCGTGAAACATCTTCCAAAAAGTCTAATAATTCGCCACATGAATACCGGTTAAAGTCGCATACATAAGAGCCAAAGGCTTGACTTTCCCCTGGTAGCTTGAACATGGATCCCTTTCCGGCTTTTTTTGTAACGCTTACTCTGGAATGTTTTTTAAGTTATAAAGAAAACATGTCTTTTACTCTATGAGTATGAAATGTGTGGTGAAGTTCAGCTTGTTAAACTTTCAAGTTAGCTAGCTGTATTCCGTGGCTCAACGTTAGATGTAGAAATTTAGACCCAACTTACTTATGAATAGGTTGAAAGTCTGCAAAGTGTCTTCCAAATGCATATAAACACTCTTAGATCATCTTATACACAAGTTATATCGTTATTGAAATTGTATTATTGTTTCTGTGAAGATGTTTACTCATTACCCGAGCCACTTGAGCAGCCTCCTCCTCCATTCCTGCCCAGATTATCAGCATAATGTATATTAGTGGAATTGTTTATGGTTCTTAAAGCATACTGACATGTGCAAGTTATCTGCCTCAGGTAGAAGGGATATTACTCAGAGCTTCTAACGAATTGCAAGCCCTTCAAGAAGAGAGAAAGGTAAGTATTCATTTTAGCGCATGGTATCTGTCTTCATCATGATTTTTCCATATGATCTTTCCAACTTCCAAGCTGTCTTTTTTGTGGCTTGACCCTATATGTCGTCTTTCAGAATGTGAATCCTCAAACTGCAAAATTAATAAACCAGTCTATACTCAGATTACAAGAATATGCAACAGGAAAATCATCTTTTACCTTCATTCTTGATGATCCTGCTGGTAACAGTTTCATAGAACAACCGTAAGTTTCTGTGTCCATTTAAACAAATAATGTGATGTTTAGGTGAAAAGCATAAATGGGAACTCTTTTTTGCTATTTTAAAAACAACATTATTATGGATCTCTATGTTAAGCTTTTAGTAACACTCCTGTATTATGTTATATCTTGTGGTGGTTAGGTTAGGGGGATTCGTTTTAGGAATTGATGAAATCATTATTTTAATTTTATGTAAGATCGCTTAGGTGACAAAGTGAGCAGTTAGGGCTTTGGACTATTGGGTAATGCGTCAAAAGTGTAAAAAAAGTTGGTAAAGGTTGAAATGTGTTGGGGCGACTAACGGACACTTTTTCTCGTCTCTTCATTATTGTATTTTCTCAAAACTAAATGAGTTTTATATCATTAGTTACATGGACTATATAACTACAATAATAATCTTTTTAGAAAATCTTCAAGATTTTAAACATTTTAAATACACTTTGGGCAAGTTTGGCCTATTCAGCCCATTTTTCTTGTTTATATAAGCTTAGTAAGTTTATCCATGTGACATGTTAAAAGAAAAAAAAAATGACATAGATCGACCCATTTTCTCATTATTGGGTTGAAATTGTCTATTTACTAAGTTAGTTTACATGTTTGCTCAGCAGGCTTTCCAAATCCCAAGATTCAGCATTTGATATTGTGTTTTATGAGCGATCTCGCGAACAGCAGGCATCATTGGGATATCCTGTTGATCCAACACAATGGTCAGAGGTACATTAGGGGTGAATTGTTTCTGTGTATGATTATCTGATTATTTTGGGGTCACAAATAAGTTTTGGATAATTGTGTGATAAACGCAGCATCCAATCGATTTGTGAGAAATATTGATATGACTTACTCATCCCTCTTCTTACACACATTCTCATTCTCATAGTTACAAGAAAGGAATTATCATGACATTTATCTGTGATACTTGCGGGTATCATAATTCTGAGGTATGTACGTACTTCTTTTTTATATTTTCCTTTCCACAAGAACTTCGAAGGGATGTATATATCTTTATATGATATACTTACAGAATTATTAATTTTCTATAGTTGAAGGCTGGTGGTGCCATTCCCCTAAAGGGAAGAAAGTTTCCTTTAGTGTGCAAGACATAAGTGACTTGAGCCGTAATGTCAAAAAGGTACGTCTCCTGTTAATTGAAGCTGCAAGTCTGCAATCAACTTATCAGAAATCTGTTTCCGACAAAGCCATCTAATGCTTGCAGCCAATTAAGATGTTCCAGCTTTTTTTAATTATTTTGTATTTTTGTTTTGGTATCTCAGTCAGACACTGCCAGTGTAATAATTCCAGAAATAGATTTGGAGCTAACAAGTGGCATGTTGGGAGGTGTTGTGACAACCGTGAAAGGTTTGGTTATTAAGATAAGTGAAGGTAATTAGTTTCCCTGTTGCTCTATTAAACTGTTCCAAATTTTTTATCCACAAGATCAGAAGCAAACTCTGAACTCAAAGCAGATACAATTACGACATTGTTAATATACAATCAGATGGTATATTATATTATTTGAAATTGAAATGGTTGTGTATGGCAGCTCTCAAGAAGTGAAGTTTTAACCCAGATATTGGATGAGGAGAGGTCTGGGAGGATTTTACAGCAAGACTTAATAAGGTATTAATTGGCAGAACCATTAGCCTCTTTAAGTTGTGTATCTTCTAACCTTTATACATCGTTTAACTTGCTATTAGATATGTGTGTATTTGTTACAAAGTTATTCTTTCGTCCAATACCTATCATTTTTGACCACCTAAAAGGACTATCATAGCTCCCGGATTTCTAAATTTGTGATACATAAAAAGTAGCTTTATTCAAAGTTTGTTTTGATGAGGGGTACAGTTGCCATCTTAGTAATAATTGGTTCTTTTCGTAGAATAGGATACGTATTTGATATGGAAATTTATTTTGGAGTGTAGTGAACTTTGTCACTTTTTCTATTGTATGTATGAAACTCCTAAAACCCCATTTCTCATACTGATTTCCCATTTGTCATTTTACAAATAAAAAAAATCCTAATCAACTAATTTTAAGTAAACGGATCGAAATTCCAGTATCTTTTGCACATTTAAAATATACAATGTTGCATTAATTATTTTAAATATCCCTTGGCAGAAGCTTTTTGCTTTTCTTTCTGATATAACTGTGGAAAAATAAAACATTGTTTTTCTATAAACTTTTTCAGATTTCGAACGTTGAAGAACCCTGGACTTTAATTATCGATGATGCACTGGCAAATTCTTCTATTGCCGCAGCTTGTTATGATATCAAAGATGACCAACAGCTAACAAGTAAGTCTATTTTCAAAGAGCCCGTATAGATGAATTAACGTCTTTTCCCAAACTATTCGTAAACTTCTGTTGTGAGTTATCAACTGAAATGGTGTCCTATATGTGTTGGCCAATAGGTTTTAGTTAATATGGTGTCAATTTTGCTATACATTGTGAAAAAAGTGAAGATTTGTGTGTAGAGAAACAAACAAGACACCCACAAAACTTTTAGCTTTTTTTCTTCTTGTAGATTACCACCAACAATTGTGCCTTTTTCTATATATAACAATTGACATACTTGATAAACTGAGTTCTAAAGGAACAGAGATGCATTATATCGTCCATTTACAACTGATTTTTTTACTAATCTAATATTTACTTTTTTTTTTTTAAAATGGCACTATCCTACTTCTACTCCTAATTCCTAAATTACACGAATGCCTGGATGGAACCTAAGACTTCCGAGAAACCCCCATTAATCCACCCTACAAATGTGGGAAGAACCAGCTGGATTCTTTTAAGGTCAAAGACCTTACTAATGGGCCACCAACCCCATTGGCCAAACTATTACTTATATACCAGCTTCTCATATATCCTGCCCAAATTACATAATATTAGAGATCAAAATTTTGTCTAGTTAACTTATGAATGAGTCGAGTCAATTATGCTTTAAATAAAATAAAATTTAGTTTGAAGGCACGGGTCAAAACTCTCCTGTGACATTTTAATTTCTAAAACTACTTACAATATTTTAATTCAATATTTAGATTGCCACTGAAACTCCCAAGTTGATTATTTGGGGGAAAAAGTGTTCTGGGTCACCCAACTTGACCTATATATGAAAAAACTAGTCTATTGCGCGCGCGTTGCAGCAGCCTCGATTTTTAATGCGCGAGACTCTCAAACGGGTAATAATTTATAAGTTATACGTAAGGCAAAACAAATTTAGAAATGTTCAATACTTAATAAATTTAATTGTTAGCTACTCAAAGTAATCACTTTGTGAGCTGGATACAAACATTTAACTTAGTTGACTGCAAGACGGTAAACTTACATTGAATCATCACTACTTCTGTTCAAAACTTCAAAGAAAAAATCCCAAAGGAATAGTTGATCATAAACATATATTGAATCATTACTACAAGTATGAATATATTGTAACTGGTTACATCAAATGGTCACAAAGCTCATCAAGTTATCTCTTTATTGGTAAAAAAAAGTATCTTCGTTTAAGATAAACAACAATAATTGGATACGATTTATTAATATCCACATATTTCATATAACATATGTGGGTACAACTGTACAACGTATGGGTAATAACAATGCACTACATATTCCACTAAATCTTGTATAGAGAGCTTCATGTGCAGAAAAACAAAAAAACGACTAAATCCCCCATCCAAACCGATATCTTAGCATCATAAACCAAATTCCAGCAAACCTTGCAAAAACTCATTTTAATACCCTAAAAACAAATTACTAGCTAGCAGATATTACCAACTACACAAAGGTTGCTTGTTATTTAGGGGTAATTTTGCACAAAAGCTTCTGTTAACAGGACTTCCGGAGGTTGGTTGCCATTTAGGGCTCGGAAAGTAACCAAGTTGCCAATATCACCAAATGCACAGCAGCTTTTGTTGTGTCTTGCTGCCTGAACCACTGCCACGTTCTTCTGCTTCATAACCCCTGCCACTTCGCCTTCAGCTCAGAGATGGTTTTTGGTCAGATTTAATCTGATTCTCCGAATCCTATACTTCTTGTTCCTTCAACAAGCTTTGGCACTCTTCCTACCGATACATAACTATCCTTGTCATGGTCTTGCTTTCTAGTGCAACCCTAATTATCCTTGTTTCAACATGCATAAAAGCTGAAGAAATGATGGAGTCTAATTAATAGCTGCAAGATTCCATTAGAGCAAATAATTTCAACTTCAAAAATGTATACAAAAAATCTCGTCTTGACCTGTTTTGCCACCTAGGAAGAAGGTTATCTTTACGAGTGTAATTTGTTTTATTTTTTTGTCCTTTTTTGTGCTTAAATTGATGTAGTTTGGTGCTGTTATGCAGTTGAGGAATATGAGAGGAGTTTTGAACAAAATGAGGAGTTAGGCTTTAATGATATGGACACGTCTTCGGCTGATGCTGCTTATGACGCTATCCTCTCGATACAACACTTTTATCTTGGATTTGATAGGCCCACAGAAGGCCCAGGCCCAGGCCCAACCACTATTCCAGAATCTAATCAGACATACATTAACATAATCCAAAGTTGGAGCCCGGGCATGTAGGGTAGTTATTTCTTTATGAAGAAAGGGGTCCAATCTGTAATAACAAAAGTGAAAGCTAGGCAGATACTTGATAGCAGAGGGATTCCAACTGTTGAAGTTGATTTGTACACTAATAAAGGAATGTTTCGTGCTTCTGCTCCGAGTGCTGCCCCCTCTGGACTGTACGTTTTTTTTTTCTGATCTTGTCGTCGTTCATTTTTAATTTAATTTTTTTTTTATCTTATGACTATGACTATGACAATGACTCAATTGTACATTGATTGACGAAAGGTATGAGGCTATTGAGTTACGTGATGGTGACAAAGGGACATATCTGGGTAATGGTGTAACTAGAGCCGTTAGAAACATAAATGATAAGATATCTGAAGCTATTATTGGCATGGATCCAACCCTTCAAAATCAAATCGATCAGGCCATGATCGACTTGGACAAGACTGAGAAGAAGGTTTGTTTTTTTATCATAATTCTATTTCTTTACTATAATTTTCTTTTCCCGTTTATGTATTCTCATTATGATTATTATTACTCAGGGTGAACTCGGTGGAAATGCAATTTTAGCTGTCTCTATTGCTGCTTGCAAAGCTGGTGCTGCCGAGAAGGAGGTATATCACGCACTACACATACATACTCCATCTCTTTGTCTTGTATATTCATAATCATATTTATCCCCCCCACCCAAAAATATACAATAAGGGATTGTACGTTGCAGGTTCCACTTTACAAACATATTGCTGATCTTTCTGGCAAAGGAACCCAAGTTGTTCTTCCTGTTCCTGCCTTCACTTTAATAAGTGGTGGCAAACATGCTGCCAACAATTTGGCTATAAGAGTAAGATTCCTTCCCTCACCTGTTCCTTTTCGTTTCTTTACATTCTTATCATGCCGCATACATCTTAGTTTCTCATGTCTTTAATTAGGTTACATTAATATCTACACGTCTAACGACCTACCTAATATTTGCTCTGTTTTTTTATGTATTAATCTAGGACATATTGATTCTTCCAATTGGAGCAAGGAGGTTTGAAGAGGCAATGCAGATGGGATCTGAGACGTATCATCACTTGAAGGTGATTAATTACTTGGATGTCATATATCATATATGGTAACGTTAGGCATTTATTGTTTATATGTGCTTATTTTATGCAGGCCGTTATTACCGAGAAATATGGTGCACATCAATGCAATGTTGGTGAAGATGGCGGTTTTGCTCCTGACATATCAAGGCATAGTTTTTCATCATTTTGGTGCGATCTTTTGAAAGTTCTATCTGTTAAGTTGTTGCTATGATTTTGCAGCTGTAGAGAAGCACTTGAGCTTGTTAAGGAGGCC
The DNA here is from genome assembly GCA_034093135.1 of Erigeron breviscapus. Taxonomy (NCBI): domain Eukaryota; kingdom Viridiplantae; phylum Streptophyta; class Magnoliopsida; order Asterales; family Asteraceae; genus Erigeron; species Erigeron breviscapus. The sequence continues at coordinate 148,117,946 of CM067169.1, read as the reverse complement.
ATAAACAGAACAGGGTATAACGATAAAATTAAAATTGCGATTGATGTTGCTGCTACTGATTTTTGCATAGGTAATGTTTACTGCTTTAGCTAATTGTAAGCATCATTTGTTTGTTGACTGATAAAGAAATAACTCAACCTTATAGTAAGTTGCTGTCTATGCATGATTGTTGTTGCTTTTAAGAACTTGACATATATAGTTTACCTTGTGTCAGGTACAAAGTATGATTTAGATTACAAATCTCCTAATAGATCAGGACAAAACTTCAAGTCAGGAGAAGATATGGTTGAGATGTATAAAGAACTATGTAATGGTATATGACTGACTATTTGAAGATAGGTTTGCTACTTTGTATTGATACCTGATAAAAGTACATGTCTTTTAATAACTATGCTTAATTTTTTACTTTTGGTGGTGTTAGACTATCCTATTGTGTCGATTGAAGATCCATTTGATATGGAGGACTGGGAACAAGTCAAATATTTTTCTGGGCTTGGAATCTGCCAGGTTTGTTCACATTTTGTTTTCATGCTGGCTCTATTGTTGTTGGTCTGTGTCGCTCTTGGTTGCTTATGCCTTGTGTAATCGTTAGATTAACATGGTGCAAATCATTATTAATATGAAACCCATGTATGTGTTTATACTATGATATGATGTTTTGTTTACATGGAAAGACCATACATATTTACCTCTGTACGCGCTTACTTATTGATGATCAAACTAGGTTTTTCATTTCTAGAAATTAGTAGTTGTGGGAAGAATAACGAATACATGAATGTGTGCTGGTCCAATGACCCTTACTTTAAGGTTCAGTTAATAACTCATTTTTTGCCAACCGAGTGCTTAAGAAGCTTAATTAAGTTTTGTGCGTCCTTTTTCATCTTTTGATGTTTATTAATTCTCTTTTATTTATGTTTATATTACTATGCCTGAATGACATCCTGATCATTTGCAGGTTGTGGGAGATGGCTTGCTCATGTCAAATTCCAAGCGTATTGAAAGAGCCATCCATGAACATGCTTGTAATGCCCTTCTTCTTAAGGTAGATGCTGATTTGAAATGCTTTCTAAAGATTATGCTATAATATTCATTTCCTTGTACTTTTTAAGCAATTGCTCTAAAAAGGTTGAAGCTTTACTAATTGCATGCATAATATGAACAAGTGTGATCCAGGATAGTGTTAGCAAAATCAGGATGATTTGGAAAATAACCAAGGAACTTTATTTTTTGGGTTTTGCACCAAGAAATGGTAGATCTCTTGAGAATCACTCCCAAGATAGTTAACTGTGTCTCATCTAAGGGTGATTGTTCTTATTTAACCATCTTACATTCTTATCACACTTAAGGATCATATCTCTATCTCTATATATATTAAGAGTTCTATATATGTATAAAGAGTAAGAATTAGTATAGATGTTTTTCTATTTGAGGTAAGTGCATAAAATGTTCAAATCATGAGCCGACCAATCAAAAACTTGCACGTGGCGGCTCATATGGGTTGCCACGTATGTCATATTACATAATTTGGACAATTTATCAAGTTGTTAACATACAATGTCCAAAACCTTAGTTCGTTCCTACTATAGACATTTGGTTATAGTTATTACATAGAATAGCAATATTTAAAAGTGTACTACACAAGTCTTGTTTTAAGTTAGATGCATGCTGTATATTTCAGGCTATAGGTTTATATATTTCTGCCAATGTGGGATTAGCCCACTTGGTAGAGGCTCTTGCTTCTTGGAGTAAAGACCAAGGTTCAAATCTTGGCATGGGGTATTTTAGGACTATATAGGTATTTAATGGTAAATTTTGCTGTTCAAAAAAAAAAAGTTATATATATTTCTAAACATATGACTGTTTCTATTATAACAGTTATCCTAGTGAAGTAATAGCAAAAAATGATAGGTATCGGTAACAACACGTATCTTAAGTTTTATCTTGATAATTATCGATATAGATTATATGTTTTTATGATGTTGCGAGGATATTCATCTGTTTGGTATTTAGAGCATACACACCGATGATGTTAAAAATAAAGAAAAGCTTTAAGCATCGTCTGCCAACAAAACAGATATGTGTATATGTGGTATCTTTGCATCCATTGTAGTATATTGTTATGATAGTGCTGTTGTGGATTGCAGATAAACCAAATTGGGACAGTGACAGAAGCAATTGAAGTTGTGAAAATGGCAAAGGATGCACAATGGGGGGTTGTAATATCCCAAAGAAGTGGAGAAACCAATGATTCTTTCATTGCTGATCTTTCGGTTGGTCTTGCCACTGGTCAGATAAAAGCAGGCGCCCCTTGCCGAGGCGAACGATTAGCCAAGTACAATCAGGTATGACTCGTATCTTATAGATAAATAACTTCTAGAGGTAGCCACATGTGTGGGTCGACGTGTTGGATTATATGTCAAAACTCAAAGGGGTTGATTATCTTGCTTTGGTCAAAACAGGTTGAGTGAACAACCACTTTTTATCCATCTTATATTAATATACAGATATGTAATGTATTAAAAGGGATATTCAACCTGTTCGGACCGTTTGAGCTGTTGATGTTGTTGACTAAACCAGTCAACGTGAGCCATTTTCTTTTTAGTTTTAAAAGTAATGTTCTTGACTATGCCATTTAACCTGTTTGGGGTAAAGCATAAGCCAAATATAAAGTAAATTTATGTGTTCATCCCGTTAGATTCTTTAATTTGCTTCAGGCTGTAGAACTAAAATAGTTAACTCATTAACCTTTTGTGCCAAAATAAACTAATGGAATCCTTTTTTATATTTTCACAAATATTGTTTAGATATTCTCTTTTTGCCAAATTTATCTTTGGCAACCATATTGCCCGTTAATATATGTTGCAAATAGTTTGTTGAATAATCTATTATCCCATATTTTGTAGTTGATCAACATATTTCACAAAAGAAAAATAGTAAGGTCGCATGTATTGCCACCCAAAATGTTAGTTTGTGTCATTTACTCATTTCTCTCATCTTAAATTATAGAATCATTGTTTTCCGTTGATAGTAAATCGGATTGACTAAGAATCAATTACCATAAATCCCGTGGCTACATGATGGTAAGAAAACATAAGAATTAGTGGGAAATATGTAAACCTAGAAAGTGTTGACAAAAAGAAAGGGTGCTTTAAAAAGGCAAGTCAATGTAAATGTAATGTGATCTTTTTATATTTAAAAAAAGATTGTGTGGAGGAAATTTGGTGATCAGAATCGAGGAATGAGTATAACTCATTTGAGATTTTTATGCAGCTGATCAGAATCGAGGAAGAACTTGGTGATCAAGCTAGTTATGTTGGTGATGATTGGAGGCGGTCATGATCCCTCTTTTTCCAAAGAAAAAGTAGTAGAAGAACCGCTCAATTATTATTGATTTACATAGAAAGCACTACCAATTTTGTAGAAATATTTGAGAGATGGATTGTAAGTTTGATTGCAACTTTGGAAACTAAACTACTATTGTGTCGTTCTAGTGTATCTACCACATAAATTTTTTTATAGAGCTATGATTTTGGAATTTCAAAAGATTTAGGGACTTGATGGTACTATTAGGCTGAAGTCTTGATTTTGTGATTGTTGACAAATTACATTTTTCTGCTATAGATACGAGGTTGGTGGGATATCCAGCCACAAGAAGGGAAATGCAATGCGAGTGTTTCTGTGTTGCACTCACCATTATCTTCTTCATATCTATTTGCAAATCGTTCCTATGATTTGTCTATTTCAGCTGCTCAACTATGTATCAATATCCACGGATGATGATATTAATACAAGCTGCTCTTCCCTTGGTAACCCAATTAATCAGACACTAGATGTAGAGAAACCGAGAATGCCACATTCCCAGTTTGTCCATCTTAGGTTCCTGAAAAAAACTGTTGAATATGAAAATGATTTGAAACATTTTGTTTATATATATATATATATCAATATCAATCATATTATATACATACACTGATATATAAAGATCGCACCATCAGATGATTTCTACAATATATATGGGTGTAAACACCGAGCAAATGCAGTAGACTCATATATAACTACCTATCATCATTAATTCTTTGTATGAAGAGATACGTAATAAATTTTTAATTAACTTAATTTGACATCAATCTTGTTTACTTTTATTAAATAAATAAATAAATTTATGGATGCATTCCTGGATATATGTTGGATGCACATTTCATTTCGATATTAATTAATAGGGATGCAAAAAAAAATAACAATTTAGGATGCACAAATCTACAAAAATAAAAGGATGCATAAATTGCACAGATACTAATTGGATGCATTTATATATACTGATTAATTAAAAAATAAAGAAGAGAAGTTAAGGGATGCACTTATATTTTAAGATAGAAAAAAAATAAGGATGCACTTATATTTTATATGATTGAAATTTTTGTATAAATGGATTAGATGAGCAATTCACATATTTACATTTTCAATGGATGCACAACACTAAACAAAATACAAAATAACTAAAGAGAGGGTGTCCATATGCATCAATAGACTTTGACTGAAATAATAAATAACATAGAGTGTGCCATGTATTTTGTAACCGTAGGATTCAAACCGTTTATTTCACTTCCAATTATGCCCTTTTTGACAATATTTTAAAACTAAAATTTCATTAATTTTTGTAGATTGGATATGATAAAAGTAGAATTTAGATTGAAAGGAATTTGAGTGGAAAGTTTGAGAAGAAGATGGGTGAAGAATGAGTCATAAGAAAAGAATTTGGCTGGCATCTCATCTTGATGCCACGCATCAAAGGAAATTAGGTGGGTAAAATACCCGCTATTAAAAAAAATACTAGGAAACTATTTTAATGTCAAAACTACAAAAGGGGTTAATTTATTTATCTTAAAATCTTGGGGTGTTACATGGTGGTTGGCGTCGGGGGAAATTTTACCTTGTTGGCCGTATGCACCAAATGGCAGTCATAATAATAGCATGAACCACTTTCATTTTCTTATTGTCCCCGACACAACCTTTATGAATCTCTAGCAAGTCTTGGAAGGGGAAAGCAAAAATAGGAGAAATGTTACACCATTTACTCACTTTGTTCCATATATGGTTGGTCCAAGGACAAGAAACACATGCTTAGTAGTTTCACAACCAGAGTTACAGATCAAACAAAAGTCGTTTCCAATGTTTATATTTCTTTTCTTCAACCCAACTCGTGTCGCAATTCTGTCTAAAGTAGCTCTCCAAATTAGAATATTCACTTTTTAGGGACCCAATTATTCCAAGTAAAGTTGTTTTCAAAGGTAATCCCTTGGATCTCTTCGATTCTACGCCTTATAGAAAACACTTGTAACTCACTATCATTGTTATTATCAACTGCAGATTTAATATCAATACCTTTTTCATGAAGCATCACTCCATTTTTCATAATGCTTTTCCAATTTCCAGCAACTTTATTGTTTAATGGTAAGCCAAAAAAACTTTGGTGCCCTTCATGAATTGCTGATATTCCTTTACACCATAAGCTTTGGGAATCTGAGAAAAACTTAGGCCACCACCCAGTAGAGCCTGATCTGCAGCTTCAAGAGTACTAATACCGAGCCCATCTTTCTCCTTTGGAGCAACAACATGACTCCAAGAAACCCAATGAATCTTCCTTTTCTCGTCTCCCCCGGCCCATAAAAACTTTCTTCTAATCTGTAAGTCCCAACTGTATGGATTTCACGAAGACACCTCATTATCAATAACAATGACTAGCAAGCTTCACTAATCTGGTAGTTGAACCAGTTGAGTTGAACAAGTAATGTAAGTAACAATGCATGAAAGTAAATGACTAAAACTATATAATATAATATATGTATAGGGATAATGGCACCTGGATGTAACCAACTATGACTAAAATGGTTATGTAATGTAGTGACCTACTCAAGTAGAACTTGATGTATGTATCTATGTTTTTTGGGTTATGTGATGTAAGATACCGGGTAATTGCTTAGTTGTAACAAGTTAATGTCATGTCATCTCATGTAAAATGCCATGTCAAGCCATATTAGATGCCACATCACTCCAGTCATCTTCTTCACTTACTATATCTGCTTCTACATCTAAATCTATATAATATATTTTTGTATTCTTTCTAAACCAATTTATGGAAACAAAATCCATTACCCAATAATTGTTCTCACATTAATCGTCACTGCACTTTTTCCCTGTTTCTCCAACATCCCATCATCAATCTTTCTTTACATACATCATATGACTAAATTTTAGGGGTTTTTTGTTCTAGGTTTATATGCTTATGGAGTTAAACACTTAAACAAGAAAAAGCTTGTTTCCTATCCCAATCGTCCAATAGTCCACTGACCACTCTCTGTCTCCAATCGCCAGAACCTCTCTCCACCAATCGTCGTCGCCCAACTTATCCGGCCACCATCGGGACTCGGGCGCCACATGCAACTGCTCCTCCACGCCTCAAGCTACCGCTACACGACACCCTCCTTCTCCGCTGCCGTATGCCACCGCCCCACTCTCTTTCTCTCTTTTCTTAGATTTGAAAACCATGTTCTGTGTATAATTTTGTTGTTTTCAACTTATAGATATTTGAAAACAGATTATCAAATATTTAAACCCCTTTGATGGGTAATTGTAGAAAGTAAATTGGTGTTAAAGGAAGAAAATTAACTGATGACAACCTTTTTTTTTAAGCTTTGGTGATAGGTTCTATTTTATAGGTTAATTTATATTGTATTCTTGAATATCATGGGGTTTGACGTTGATGGTGGTGTCCGAGATGAAGTTGTCGGCGTTAAAAAGGAGTTGGGTGGATGTGGATGAACTCATCAGTCAGCCGCCACGTGTCCAAGTCAACGAGGGTCAACGGTGAGGGTAACCGGTTACCTTTACAATAGGTAACGCGTTATATGGCATAACCCAAATATTGAAGGATCTTCCATTACATAGCCACTCTATTAGGTGGTTACATTACATAACCATTTCGGAATAGGTGGTTACACTCAGGTGCCTATATAATATAATATATGTACTTTTTGAGAAGACAAGGAGCGAAAAACAAAGGTTGTTAGTAAACACAAAAAATCTAAAAAAGTAATTATCTGTTATGAAAATGCAGTTTTTGGGCATGTACGTACATACATATTTGGGCTAATTACTTGGAAAGTTATTCTTCGCCACTAGTGGCAACGAAGTTCTTGGTAATTAGCAAGGGGGAAGGAAGATCCCCACTCATTTCATTCATTCGAGTATGTACATACATACATGATTTTTCAACACGCAAAATGCATTTTGTCATAACCAAACACCTCTTAATATTTGAGGGGTAAGCATTGGGTGTATGAGAATGTTGAGGGATTATAGTTGCACATACCCGTAATCTTGTAGTAGACTGAGGGGGTGATTCTCCCAGCAGCAGCAGCTGCTGCTTTATTTTGCCTTCGTTTCAGTACCCAGTTAGCCCTAAAAAAATCAAAAATAAAAAAAATCTTAAAAAAAAAAAGATTATGGGTGGTGACAACAACAATATTAACAAGAATAAGAAGAGGAAGAACCATTACCGTCCCAATAACGTATCTTATTTCTCTCTCTCTCTCTCTCTTATATATATATAATATATATAATATATATAGATATTGACTGTATAAATATGTTTGAGATATTATTGATGATTGATTTGGTAACAGAAAAGTGTGAAGAAGAAAGGTTCGTATCCGTTGAGACCTGGAGTTGAAGGTTTTTTCATTACTTGTGATGGCGGTCGAGAGCGTCAGGCCTCTCAAGAAGCTGTTCAAGTCATCGATTCTGTATGTATCTATATCTATATATATATACGTCCTTCTACTTTTCATTGTTATATATTTTTAATTAGTTCCTTCAATATGGTATGACAAAATTAGCTTTTTAGACATGGTTGTGAAACTCGATAAGCGGTTGGTTACTTTGTAGTGATTAATCGGCCTAGGCGGGGACTACCGGGAGAGTGGTCCGATTGACATTTTTTTGTGTGTAAGAAATTGTATGTCTGACATGTTCGTAGGAGCGTAGAATTGCTCTTAGTATCCTAGAAATATGTTAAAACAGTTGTTCAAGTACTTCAAACCGATATTTTATCAGTGTTTTGACCATAGAGATCTTTTTTGGCCGATTTCGCTCAACTTGCCTACGGTTTACGGACCTTCTAGTGAGTAATTGTTGAATACTCGGCTTACTTGACCGAGGTCCTACGCCGCTAAACAAAAATAAGCTCAAACGGAGATTTTCTAGTTTTATATTTTGAGGGGGTGTTTTGCATAAATCGCATACATTAGTGACCCATCAAAGGGGGTGTTGATACCACACACACACACACAAGACTTTTTGTCTCCCCTTGCTTTTCTGGAATGACCAGTTATGATAGAATGGTGGTAATTGTTATATTATCATTGTATTTTCAGGTGCATTTTCTTGCTCCCATCTGTAAATCAATTTTCAATTCCAGACGAAAGTTTTTTGCATATGTGTTTGTAAAATTGATTATGTGAAATTGGATTGTCAAATAAGATAATCACTTTCCTTGTTGGTGATGATTGACAACTTCTGATGGTTTAACAGATAATTTGACCAAAACGGATGTTCTTATATTTTGTTGGCACTTTCAAAATGGAAGTATAATGATTAATATATTTTTTTTGAAATAATATAAAATTATTTGTTAACATCTTTGTTAGTTAAATTTTATTTTTTTATTTTTTTCCATATAATTCCAATGATTATATGGTAGTGTGGTGCAACAGTAGGGTATATACGTAATGTTAATATTATTAATCAGTTATGCTGCACCAGATACAAAAGTGATAATTTGTTCGGTAATGATCAGAATCACCTTTATCGAACACAATAAAACTGATCATTATGCCTTCAAATCACAATAGTCAATATTGGTAGAAAACCTTCACCCTAGCACCCCCTCATTTATAATCGGCTCAGGTCTTTAATGTTATCTACAAGAGTTCTACAACTTCATGAGTAATATTTCTCTGTTATAAATCTTGCATGGATTTTTACTGATTCGTAACTCACTTGTTATTCTGATATGAATATTGTGCAAAAGAATAAATATGGCATTGTATTTGTTATATATGCAGTTTTTGGAAGACCTAGTCGAGGGACATGAATCAGATGTGACACACTCCGTGATCCCTAATAAACCCATAAATAAAAAGATAAAGTTCACTTATTCTGATTCTGAAGAAGATGATGACCATGATGATGAGAACATTGAAAAGGACCAAGTCCTAGTAGCTTCTGACAAGCCGAGTGATGCAAATAATGAAAGTTCTGCTCACAATGGTGATGTAGTTGGTTCTGAGAACCAGTCAGATGTGAAAGAAAAAGTTTGTAAAAATGGTGATGAAAATCATGAAAATGAAAAAGTTGAAGATGATAGGCAACCAGAAAAGAAACAACGCCTAGAAAAAGATGAGCCTAAACTTGAAGAAGTCATAAAGATCAAGGTGGAGGAAAAGTCTGTGGACAGGTTAATTGAGGCTGAACTTGAAGAGTTGAAAGACAAAAGCAAGGTGAGCTTATAATATCAATTAGAGGGGGCAGTTTTGACCAATTTACAAACCAGGACAATATACGTTCTTATTTTTAACTGTTAAAACCGATGAAGTAAACTAAACACAACTAAGAGGAAAATCGTCAAAAGTCCCCAAAGTGCATGTTTAATGGTTGAAGCCTGCTATATCATTTCTTAAGAAAGTATTAAAAGATCGTCCATCCTTTGTTCATGTTAACAGACTAGTAATAAATGAACCCAAGCGTACACCAACTTTATGAACATATGATTACTTTTTATGAATAGATGGAGTATTTGGATCAAAACTGGGATATGTATGTATTATCTTGTCAAAACAGTAGTTTTAACAATATAAGTATATTCTTCACAAGTCTTCTTCAATGTAACATGTAAAGTACCTATATATATGCTATATATAATATATATATATATATATATATAGATCTGATGTGAAGTTTAATTGTATACCTAGTCACTAGTAATCATGAACCCTAAAGAAACGATTGTTGTAAACATAAAACACAATTAACATATATGTTCTTTTTATTTTTATAACAGAGGCGTTTCAGCTACCTTGATTCTGGGTGCAATGGTGTAGTCTTTGTTCAAATGCGGAAGAGAGATAAAGATCCAACACCTAAAGAAATTGCCCAGCGTATGATAACCTCTGCTGCCGCAACAAGAAAACACATGGCCAGGTGATGTTTCATTAGCGAATTTTATTTAACACTCTAATCATTATTGTCGAAACGGGCCGTGTTTGGTCGACGTGCAAACATTTTCTTTTTCTCACTTTTTAAACGTTTTTAATAAAAGTCAATGTGCTAAATATGATTACCAACGTACTTTTCCTACTGGACATGGTTGCCCATTGAACCCAGAATATAGATGAGTATTACCAACAAACTTTTCAAATTTGTATATGGTTGACTAAATATTCAAAACATGCTATCTCTCTCTCTCCTATTCATGTCTTCAATTCTGATCTCTCCTACCAAAAATCCAAGCTATTGATCGTAAAACCTGAAAAAAACACCCCTCCTACCACTTCTCGTCACTTTCACAAATCTCAAATATCATGAAACAATCAACCCCCCACAAATATTTCTTGTAGAGCAGTTAAATTTAACAAAAACCTAAACCACCTGAAACAAACACCTAAATGAAATACTTAATTTTCATTTCATTTTTATCTTCATTTCAAAATGGGTGTTCTTCACTTTAAAGATCCAACCACGTTTTTCTCCGGCTAAAGGTACCGTTGCATACTATATTCACCGTTAGACGATTCATGACAAGCTTTATGTCGCCGGAGACTCTCCCGATTCCGGTCGGAAAACGCCTTCCTTCTCGGAGGAAATCCAGTTTGTTTCCGTATCAGCTCTTAGGATCGTAGTATACTTGATTCATGCATATATATATATATATTATATATATAATCAAATATAGGAATGAACTGTTAATGGTTTGTTTCTTAAACAAAAATTTTGAAATTAGGGTTTCTTGTTGGGAATTAGGGGTGGGAATAATAAATAATTACGATAACACAGCTTATGTGATTGCACTTGATACATGAAGTGATTTAGTCATGTGATTGCACTAAATGCGCCTCCATGATAAAACGACTCTGTATGTTCTTTCTTTGTTTCAAGTTTTATTCAATCGCCAGTTAGGTTATTGTTGATGAGATTGTTATATGTGCATAAGAGTGATTTTATCCTTGTTTACCAATAAAGATTGTTGCAATGTTTGGATAGGTTAGTCAAACGTGTTGAATGTTCTTTGGTAAAGTTGATTAGGATCAATACTTTGTATTTTAATTTTTATGAGAGGGAATCAGATTTGAAGATATGAGTGGGAGAGAGAAGCAGCTACGAATGTGAGTTGAACTATTAGTCCAAACCATGTACAAGTTTGACAAGTTGTCTGAAGAAGATGATGACCATGATGATGAGAACATTGAAAAGGACCAAGTCCTAGTAGCTTCTGACAAGCCGAGTGATGCAAATAATGAAAGTTCTGCTCACAATGGTGATGTAGTTGGTTCTGAGAACCAGTCAGATGTGAAAGAAAAAGTTTGTAAAAATGGTGATGAAAATCATGAAAATGAAAAAGTTGAAGATGATAGGCAACCAGAAAAGAAACAACGCCTAGAAAAAGATGAGCCTAAACTTGAAGAAGTCATAAAGATCAAGGTGGAGGAAAAGTCTGTGGACAGGTTAATTGAGGCTGAACTTGAAGAGTTGAAAGACAAAAGCAAGGTGAGCTTATAATATCAATTAGAGGGGGCAGTTTTGACCAATTTACAAACCAGGACAATATACGTTCTTATTTTTAACTGTTAAAACCGATGAAGTAAACTAAACACAACTAAGAGGAAAATCGTCAAAAGTCCCCAAAGTGCATGTTTAATGGTTGAAGCCTGCTATATCATTTCTTAAGAAAGTATTAAAAGATCGTCCATCCTTTGTTCATGTTAACAGACTAGTAATAAATGAACCCAAGCGTACACCAACTTTATGAACATATGATTACTTTTTATGAATAGATGGAGTATTTGGATCAAAACTGGGATATGTATGTATTATTTCTTGTCAAAAGCTAGTTTTAAACAACTGTAAGTATATTCTTTCACAAGTCATTCTTCAATGTAATATGTAAAGTCCCAATTTATATATTTGATGTGAAGTTTTAATTGTATCATTATATATTTGATGTGAAGTTTTAATTGTATCTTCTATTAAAGAAACAATTGTTGTCAAACATAAAACCACAATTTACATATATGTTCATTTTATTTTTATTTTTATAACAGAGGCGTTTCAGCTACCTTGATTCTGGGTGCAATGGTGTAGTCTTTGTTCAAATGCGGAAGAGAGATAAAGATCCAACACCTAAAGAAATTGCCCAGCGTATGATAACCTCTGCTGCCGCAACAAGAAAACACATGGCCAGGTTGTTAAGGTCATTTGTATATGCATATTAAAAGGTAGATCGATATCTATCTACATATCTGTGTATATGGTACTCGGACTCCATGGCACGCATTTGAAAAACTCATTTGACTTTGAGTGATATTTGGTTGTCAAATGTACAAGTGATGAAATGGGGCGGGGCTGGGAAACAGTGGAAATTAGGTACGTTGTGGTAGCGGTTGTACTTGAGGTTTACGTATAAATCTTTTTGTTCTGTGCAGAAAAAAAAAAGAGTCAGTTTTATGTGTAAAAAGATTAGGAATTTTTTATGGCAGGTAAATCATACTCATTTGGGGAAGCAAGTGTTTGATGTTTATCGACCCATATAATTCAACTTCTTCTCTGCTCATCTACGTGTTTGGACTTGAACAATACTTGTTTATTTATTATAGCAACCTACTGTCAAATTGCTGTCTGAATTGTTTTCTTTCCTTTTCTTCAGTTTGCAGTGCTATGTGAGGCCCGTGCAAACAGTGGCCTTGATAGAATGAAAATTATCAATGCAGTTGCAAAATCTGTTCCAGAACCTCACAAAGTTGATCTCACTAATCCTGAAAAGACTATTGTGGTCCAAATTGCCAAGGTAACCAAATGCAATCCTGTCTTAGAAGTCTATTACTCTTTTTTTCATCTTTTCAATGAACAAATACTCTGCACATTTTTAGTTGCTCTTAGTTGTTCGTTGTCATTGTGAATCTGAATAACGACTTTGAAACAAAAAAATTTTTTGCCACTCAATGAATGATAAACCAATACCACATAACTGTTACATACTAATAAAGAAAAAAGACAACTGCTCGACCCCACTATTGTCGTTCTCCAACTTCTTCCAAACAACGCTCCACCTAGGATGCAGCACTATTGGACGCTCGCTGCTATGGTGTTCTTGTCTTGGAGCCCGAGGACGACCCTATAAACAAGGGGGCCTTACAAGTAATGTTAGTAACATTGATGTGGGCAAGTAATTTATATTAGAAAAAAATGAAAAGGATCAGAAATTCTTTCAATATTCATGATGATGGTTTCAATTTTTTAATATTGACATGCTAACTGGGTGTGTTTTGTCTTGTCAATGCAGACTGTTTGTTGCATCGGTGTAGTTGAGAAGTACAAGGAATTGGCTAAATATAATTTGAGGCAGTTGACATCACCAAAACAGTAGAAGGCGCATTTGGGTTTTTGTTTTCCCTTTTATTATAGTTATAATGTTAGAGTTGCTTGGATAAAGTGTCCGGGATACGTTTGGCGTAAGTGATGTATTAGCAAATGCTGTTTTGTGTTATGGTGAATGAAACCTCTTAATGACCGAAAAAACCCGGATAAATGTCTTACCTTTTCTGCAGTTCAATCGAAAACATATGTCTTCAATTAAACCGTCACATTATTCAAAACTTCAAATATTCGACTTTATTGTATTTTAAGTTTTTGGTATACTACTATATTGTTTTGCAACGATTTATCTATTCATGTTCTCGGTGGTTGAAAAAAAGAGCGGTGGCTCCTAGGTAATTTTGAAAGTCTGATATCCAAAATTTCGGATAGTGGATTTCAATATCCAAATCCGTAAATTCGGATACCACAAGTTTGGATATCCAAGACTTCGGATATCCGAGTTTTCAGATTAAATCGGGTCGGATTAATACTTTTAAAAAGTCGGTGGTTCATCCATGTATG
>CM067169.1:148076406-148102738 GCA_034093135.1 Erigeron breviscapus | reverse complement strand
GACCCCTAAATCGAAAAACAGTAGCTTGGGTTCCAACCAATGTGACGGTTTAATTGAAGACATATGTTTTCGATTGAACTGCAGAAAAGGTAAGACATTTATCCGGGTTTTTTCGGTCATTAAGAGGTTTCATTCACCATAACACAAAACAGCATTTGCTAATACATCACTTACGCCAAACGTATCCCGGACACTTTATCCAAGCAACTCTAACATTATAACTATAATAAAAGGGAAAACAAAAACCCGCCTTCTACTGTTTTGGTGATGTCAACTGCCTCAAATTATATTTAGCCAATTCCTTGTACTTCTCAACTACACCGATGCAACAAACAGTCTGCATTGACAAGACAAAACACACCCAGTTAGCATGTCAATATTAAAAAATTGAAACCATCATCATGAATATTGAAAGAATTTCTGATCCTTTTCATTTTTTTCTAATATAAATTACTTGCCCACATCAATGTTACTAACATTACTTGTAAGGCCCCCTTGTTTATAGGGTCGTCCTCGGGCTCCAAGACAAGAACACCATAGCAGCGAGCGTCCAATAGTGCTGCATCCTAGGTGGAGCGTTGTTTGGAAGAAGTTGGAGAACGACAATAGTGGGGTCGAGCAGTTGTCTTTTTTCTTTATTAGTATGTAACAGTTATGTGGTATTGGTTTATCATTCATTGAGTGGCAAAAAATTTTTTTGTTTAAAAGTTGTTATTCAGATTCACAAATTGACAATGACAACTAAGAGCAACTAAAAATGTGCAGAGTATTTGTTCATTGAAAAGATGAAAAAAAGAGTAATAGACTTCTAAGACAGGATTGCATTTGGTTACCTTGGCAATTTGGACCACAATAGTCTTTTCAGGATTAGTGAGATCAACTTTGTGAGGTTCTGGAACAGATTTTGCAACTGCATTGATAATTTTCATTCTATCAAGGCCACTGTTTGCACGGGCCTCACATAGCACTGCAAACTGAAGAAAAGGAAAGAAAACAATTCAGACAGCAATTTGACAGTAGGTTGCTATAATAAATAAACAAGTATTGTTCAAGTCCAAACAAAAAAAAAAAGTTGAATTATATGGGTCGATAAACATCAAACACTTGCTTCCCCAAATGAGTATGATTTACCTGCCATAAAAAATTCCTAATCTTTTTACACATAAAACTGACTCTTTTTTTTTTCTGCACAGAACAAAAAGATTTATACGTAAACCTCAAGTACAACCGCTACCACAACGTACCTAATTTCCACTGTTTCCCAGCCCCGCCCCATTTCATCACTTGTACATTTGACAACCAAATATCACTCAAAGTCAAATGAGTTTTTCAAATGCGTGCCATGGAGTCCGAGTACCATATACACAGATATGTAGATAGATATCGATCTACCTTTTAATATGCATATACAAATGACCTTAACAAACCTTAGATGGCGTTTCTGCTTCCGTAGGGAAGTACTGGGCAATTAAAGGTTTAATTGCTCTAGAAATTTCTTCTTCTGATGCATAGCACGTGACTTCAATAGGCAGCACTCTTAAAATAAACCTGAGAATCCATCAACAGCAAGTGGCAAGTATGATTAACTTACTTATGAATGAGTCGAATATTGTTATGTTGGATCCTAGATGTGTCGATAGGAAACGTTTGACTAAATAAAAAAGGGAAGTAGAAGTCCCAGTGTGTACTTTAAATGCATACCTCATAACACGCTAGATTCATCCATATACTTTATGTGAATCATATTTAGCACATTGACTTTTATTAAAAACGTTTAAAAAGTGGAAAAAGAAAATGTTCCTCTTTACATTGTTCCATTAAACCAAAATATAGTTTATATTACCAACAACTTGTCAAACTTGTACATGGTTTGGACTAATAGTTCAACTCACATTCGTAGCTGCTTCTCCATCTCCCCTCATAGCGTTCAAATCTGATTCCCTCTCATAAAAATTAAAAATTAAAATACAAAGTATTGATCCTAATCAACTTTACCAAAGAACATTCAACACGTTTGACTAACCTATCCAAACATTGCAACAATCTTTATTGGTAAACAAGGATAAAATCACTCTTATGCACATATAACAATCTCATCAACAATAACCTAACTGGCGATTGAATAAAACTTGAAACAAAGAAAGAACAACAGAGGCGTTTTATCATGGAGGCGCATTTAGTGCAATCACATGACAATCACTTCATGTATCAAGTGCAATCACATAAGCTGTGTTATCGTAATTATTTATTATTCCCACCCCTAATTCCCAACAAGAAACCCTAATTTCAAAATTTTTGTTTAAGAAACAAACCATTAACAGTTCATTCCTATATTTGATTATATATATAATATATATATATATATGCATGAATCAAGTATACTACGATCCTAAGAGCTGATACGGAAACAAACTGGATTTCCTCCGAGAAGGAAGGCGTTTTCCGACCGGAATCGGGAGAGTCTCCGGCGACATAAAGCTTGTCATGAATCGTCTAACGGTGAATATAGTATGCAACGGTACCTTTAGCCGGAGAAAAACGTGGTTGGATCTTTAAAGTGAAGAACACCCATTTTGAAATGAAGATAAAAATGAAATGAAAATTAAGTATTTCATTTAGGTGTTTGTTTCAGGTGGTTTAGGTTTTTGTTAAATTTAACTGCTCTACAAGAAATATTTGTGGGGGGTTGATTGTTTCATGATATTTGAGATTTGTGAAAGTGACGAGAAGTGGTAGGAGGGGTGTTTTTTTCAGGTTTTACGATCAATAGCTTGGATTTTTGGTAGGAGAGATCAGAATTGAAGACATGAATAGGAGAGAGAGAGAAGTATTGCTTGAATATTTAGTCAACCATATACAAATTTGAAAAGTTTGTTGGTAATACTCATCTATATTCTGGGTTCAATGGGCAACCATGTCCAGTAGGAAAAGTACGTTGGTCATCATATTTAGCACATTGACTTTTATTAAAAACGTTTAAAAAGTGAGAAAAAGAAAATGTTTGCACGTCGACCAAACACGGCCCGTTTCGACAATAATGATTAGAGTGTTAAATAAAATTCGCTAATGAAACATCACCTGGCCATGTGTTTTCTTGTTGCGGCAGCAGAGGTTATCATACGCTGGGCAATTTCTTTAGGTGTTGGATCTTTATCTCTCTTCCGCATTTGAACAAAGACTACACCATTGCACCCAGAATCAAGGTAGCTGAAACGCCTCTGTTTATAAAAATAAAATGAACATATCTGTTAATTGTGTTTTATGTTTACAACAATCGTTTCTTTAGGGTTCATGATTACTAGTGACTAGGTATACAATTAAACTTCACATCAGATCTATATATATATATATATATATATTATATATAGCATATATATAGGTACTTTACATGTTACATTGAAGAAGACTTGTGAAGAATATACTTATATTGTTAAAACTACTGTTTTGACAAGATAATACATTCATATCCCAGTTTGATCCAAACTACTCCACCTATACAAAAAGTAATCAGACTTTCATAAAGTCGGTGTATTCTGGGTTCATTTATTACTAGTCTGTTAACATGAACAAAGGATGGACGATCTTTTAATACTTTCTTAAGAAATGATATAGCAGGCTTCAACCATTAAACATGCACTTTGGGGACTTTTGACGATTTTCCTCTTAGTTGTGTTTAGTTTACTTCATCGGTTTTAACAGTTAAAAATAAGAACGTATATTGTCCTGGTTTGTAAATTGGTCAAAACTGCCCCCTCTAATTGATATTATAAGCTCACCTTGCTTTTGTCTTTCAACTCTTCAAGTTCAGCCTCAATTAATCTGTCCAGAGACTTTTCCTCCACCTTGCTCATAATGAGTTTTCAAGTTTCAGGCTCATTTTTTTTGTTTATTTTTTTTCCGGTTGTCTACCATCTTCAAATTTTTACATTTTTCAAGATTTTATCAATTTTTACAAACGTTTTCTTTCTCATCTGACAGGTTCTCAGAACCAACTACATCACCATTGTGAGCAGAACTTTCATTATTTGCATCACTCGGCTTGTCAGAAGCTACTAGGACTTGGTCCTTTTCAATGTTCTCATCATCATGGTCATCATCTTCTTCAGAATCAGAATAAGTGAACTTTATCTTTTTATTTATGGGTTTATTAGGGATCACGGAGTGTGTCACATCTGATTCATGTCCCTCGACTAGGTCTTCCAAAAACTGCATATATAACAAATACAATGCCATATTTATTCTTTTGCACAATATTCATATCAGAATAACAAGTGAGTTACGAATCAGTAAAAATCCATGCAAGATTTATAACAGAGAAATATTACTCATGAAGTTGTAGAACTCTTGTAGATAACATTAAAAAGACCTGAGCCAATTATAAATGAGGACGTGCTACGGTGAAGGTTTTCTACCAATATTGACTATTGTGATTTGAAGTCATAATGATCAGTTTTATATTGTTCAATAAAGGTGATTCTGATCATTACCAAACAAATTATCACTTTTGTATCTGGTGCAGCATAACTGATTAATAATATTAACATTACGTATATACCCTACTGTTGCACCACACTACCATATAATCATTGGAATTATATGGAAAAAAATAAAAAAATAAAATTTAACTAACAAAGATGTTAACAAATAATTTTATATTATTTCAAAAAAAATATATTAATCATTATACTCCATTTTAAAGTGCCAACAAAATATAAGAACATCCGTTTTGGTCAAATTATCTGTTAAACCATCAGAAGTTGTCAATCAACACCAACAAGGAAAGTGATTATCTTATTTGACAATCCAATTTCACATAATCAGTTTTACAAACACATATGCAAAAAACTTTCGTCTGCAATTGAAAATTGATTTACAGATGGGGGCAAGAAAATGCAACTGAAAATACAATGATAATATAACAATTAACACCATTCTATCATAACTGGTCATTCCAGAAAAGCAAGGGGAGACAAAAAGTCTTGTGTGTGTGTGTGTGGTATCAACACCCCCTTTGATGGGTCACTAATGTATGCGATTTATGCAAAACACCCCCTCTAAATATAAAACTAGAAAATCTCCGTTTGAGTTTATTTTTGTTTAGCGGCGTAGGACCTCGGTCAAGTCAGCCGAGTATTCAACAATTACTCACTAGAAGGTCCGTAAACCGTAGGCAAGTTGAGCGAAATCGGCCAAAAAAGATCTCTATGGTCAAAACACTGATAAAATATCGGTTTGAAGTACTTGAACAACTGTTTTAACATATTTCTAGGATACTAAGAGCAATTCTACGCTCCTACGAACATGTCAGACATACAATTTCTTACACACAAAAAAATGTCAATCGGACCACTCTCCCGGTAGTCCCCGCCTAGGCCGATTAATCACTACAAAGTAACCAACCGCTTATCGAGTTTCACAACCATGTCTAAAAAGCTAATTTTGTCATACCATATTGAAGGAACTAATTAAAAATATATAACAATGAAAAGTAGAAGGACGTATATATATATAGATATAGATACATACAGAATCGATGACTTGAACAGCTTCTTGAGAGGCCTGACGCTCTCGACCGCCATCACAAGTTATGAAGAAACCTTCAACTCCAGGCCTCAATGGGTACGAACCTTTCTTCTTCACACTTTTCTGTTACCAAATCAATCATCATTAATATCTCAAATATATACAAGTCAATATATAATATATATAATTATATATATATGTATATATTAATAAAGGAGAGAAATAAGATACGTTATTGGGACGGTAATGGTTCTTCCTCTTCTTATTCTTGTTAATATTGTTGTTGTCACCACCCATAATCTTTTTTTTTTTAAGATTGGTTTTAATTATGTTTTTATTTTTATTTTTTAGGTAACTGGGTACTGAAACGAAGGCAAAAAAAAAGCAGCAGCTCGGAGAATCACCCCCTCACTCTACTACAAGATTACGGGTATGTTCAGAAACAATCCCTCAACAGTCTCATACGCCCGATGCTTACCCCTCAAATACTAAGGGGTGTTTGGTTATGTGTTTACAAAACGGATTTTGAGTTTTGAAAAAACATGTAGGGCTAATTACTTGAACTTGTAGATGAGTGGGATTGGGGAATCTTCATGCCCCCTTGCTGATTACCAAGAAATTCGGTTCATAGGGAGAGAAAAATTTCACCACAAACAAAATAACTCAGAGCCTAAAAAGAAGTACGTACATGTTTCTAAAAACTGCATTTCATAAATGATAATTACATTTAGATATTTGTGTTACTAACAACCGTTGTTTTTCGCCTCCTTGTTTTACAAAACTTTTTTTTTAGGAATTATGGCACCTGAGTGTAACCACCTATGACCAAATGGTTATGTAATGTAACCACCTACTAGTGTGGCTATGTAATGGAAGATCCTTCAATATTTGGGTTATGCCATATAACGCGTTACCTATTGTAAAGGTAACCGGTTACCCTCACCGTTGACCCTCGTTGACTTGGACACGTGGCGGCTGACTGATGAGTTTCCATATAAAACTCCTTTTTAACGCCGACAACTTCATCTCGGACACCACCATCAACGTCAAACCCCATGATATTCAAGAATACAATATAAATTAACCTATAAAATAGAACCTATCACCAAAGCTTAAAAAAAAAGGTTGTCATCAGTTAATTTTCTTCCTTTAACACCAATTTACTTTCTACAATTACCCATCAAAGGGGTTTAAATATTTGATAATCTGTTTTCAAATATCTATAAGTTGAAAACAACAAAATTATACACAGAACATGGTTTTCAAATCTAAGAAAAGAGAGAAAGAGAGTGGGGCGGTGGCATACGGCAGCGGTGGGGCGTCCGCAGCGGAGAAGGAGGGTGGCGTGGAGGAGCAGTTGCATGTGGCGCCCGAGTCCCGATGGTGGCCGGATAAGTTGGGCGACGACGATTGGTGGAGAGAGGTTCTGGCGATTGGAGACAGAGAGTGGTCAGTGGACTATTGGACGATTGGGATAGGAAACAAGCTTTTTCTTGTTTAAGTGTTTAACTCCATAAGCATATAAACCTAGAACAAAAAACCCCTAAAATTTAGTCATATGATGTATGTAAAGAAAGATTGATGATGGGATGTTGGAGAAACAGGGAAAAAGTGCAGTGACGATTAATGTGAGAACAATTATTGGGTAATGGATTTTGTTTCCATAAATTGGTTTAGAAAGAATACAAAAATATATTATATAGATTTAGATGTAGAAGCAGATATAGTAAGTGAAGAAGATGACTGGAGTGATGTGGCATCTAATATGGCTTGACATGGCATTTTACATGAGATGACATGACATTAACTTGTTACAACTAAGCAATTACCCGGTTAGTTACACCACATCACCCAACAAAACATAGGTGCATACCCGCGAGGGGGGGAAAGGGAAAAGCTAAAGGAAAACAAACGGGTAGCAAGGAGGGGGGGAGGGAGAAGGAGGAGTAGAGAGGATGAGGGAGGGAGGGGGAAGGGGGGAGCTGGAAGGGCGAGAGATGGTCCATAGCTCCTTGATTGGTCCCGACTAGACATTACAGTAACCTTTCGTCATAGGTGGTACATCCAGTGTGCCTTATCCCTATGATTATATTATATAGTTTTAGTCATTTACTTTCATGCATTGTTACTTACATTACTTGTTCAACTCAACTGGTTCAACTACCAGATTAGTGAAGCTTGCTAGTCATTGTTATTGATAATGAGGTGTCTTCGTGAAATCCATACAGTTGGGACTTACAGATTAGAAGAAAGTTTTTATGGCCGGGGGAGACGAGAAAAGGAAGATTCATTGGGTTTCTTGGAGTCATGTTGTTGCTCCAAAGGAGAAAGATGGGCTCGGTATTAGTACTCTTGAAGCTGCAGATCAGGCTCTACTGGGTAGTGGCCTAAGTTTTTCTCAGATTCTCAAAGATTATGGTGTAAAGGAATATCAGCAATTCATGAAGGGCACCAAAGTTTTTTTGGCTTACCATTAAACAATAAAGTTGCTGGAAATTGGAAATGCATTATGAAAAATGGAGTGATGCTTCATGAAAAAGGTATTGATATTAAATCTGCAGTTGATAATAACAATGATAGTGAGTTACAAGTGTTTTCTATAAGGTGTAGAATCGAAGAGATCCAAGGGATTACCTTTGAAAATAACTTTACTTAGAATAATTGGGTCCCTAAAAAGGTGAATATTCTAATTTGGAGACTACTTTAGACAGAATTGCGACATGAGTTGGGTTGAAGAAAAGAAATATAAACATTGGAAACGACTTTTGTTTGATCTGTAACTCTGGTTGTGAAACTACTAAGCATGTGTTTCTTGTCCTTGGACCAACCATATATGGAACAAAGTGAGTAAATGGTGTAACATTTCTCCTATTTTTGCTTTCCCCTTCCAAGACTTGCTAGAGATTCATAAAGGTTGTGTCGGGGACAATAAGAAAATGAAAGTGGTTCATGTTATGACTGCCAGCAAGGAATATAGAGATGAAAGTAAATGTAACACTCCAAGATTTTTAAGATAAATAAATTAACCCCTTTTTGTAGTTTTGACATTAAAATAATTTCCTAGTATTTTTTTTTTTTTGATATGGGGTTTTTACCCACCTAATTTCCTTTGATGCGTGGCATCAAGATGAGATGCCAGCCAAATTCTTTTCTTATGACTCATTCTTCACCCATCTTCTTCTCAAACTTTCCACTCAAATTCCTTTCAATCTAAATTCTACTTTTAATTCATCCAACAATCCTACTAGTAAATAATAATATCAAAAAGGGCCATACTTGGAAGCGGAATCAACGGTTTAAAATTTACGGTTACGGAAATACATGGGAGGTCATATTATTAATTTCAGTCAAAGTCGATTGATGCATATGGACACCCTCTCTTTAGTTATTTTGTATTTTGTTTAGTGTTGTGCATCCGGGAAAAAAAGTGCATCCTCTAATCCGTTATACAAAAATTTCATCTTAGAGAATATAAGTGCATCTTAATTTTTTTTCAATCTTAGAGATATAAGTGCTCCTTATTTTTTTTCTTTACTTTTTAGTTAATCAGTATATATAAATGCATCTAATTAGTATTTGACAACTTATGCATCCTTTTATTTTTGTAGATTTGTGCATCCTAAATTGTTTCAAAGACATATTTTTTTGCATCCCAATTAGTTAATATCGGAATGAATGTGCATCCAACATATATACTGTATTTACATCTAGAAATGCATCCATAAATTATTTAATAAAAGTAAACAAGATTGATGTCAAATTAAGTTAATTAAAAATTTATTACCTATTTCATCATACAAAGAATTAATGATGATTGGTAGTTATATTTTGAAAGTAATTAGAAAAGGGTAAATTACACAAAGAAATACCCCATGTAAAATTTTATTACTGAAAAGTTACCTAAATATATATCTTATATATATATATAATAACAAAATGTTTCAAATCATTTTCATATTCAACAGTTTTTTTCAGGAACCTAAGATGGACAAACTGGGAATGTGGCATTCTCGGTTTCTCTACATCTAGTGTCTGATTAATTGGGTTACCAAGGGAAGAGCAGCTTGTATTAATATCATCATCCGTGGATATTGATACATAGTTGAGCAGCTGAAATAGACAAATCATAGGAACGATTTGCAAATAGATATGAAGAAGATAATGGTGAGTGCAACACAGAAACACTCGCATTGCATTTCCCTTCTTGTGGCTGGATATCCCACCAACCTCGTATCTATAGCAGAAAAATGTAATTTGTCAACAATCACAAAATCAGACTTCAGCCAAATAGTACCATCAAGTCCCTAAATCTTTTGAAATTCCAAAATCATAGCTCTATAAAAAAATTTATGTGGTAGATACACTAGAACGACACAATAGTAGTTTAGTTTCCAAAGTTGCAATCAAACTTACAATCCATCTCTCAAATATTTCTACAAAATTGGTAGTGCTTTCTATGTAAATCAATAATAATTGAGCGGTTCTTCTACTACTTTTTCTTTGGAAAAAGAGGGATCATGACTGCCTCCAATCATCACCAACATAACTAGCTTGATCACCAAGTTCTTCCTCGATTCTGATCAGCTGCATAAAAATCTCAAATGAGTTATACTCATTCCTCGATTCTGATCACCAAATTTCCTCCACACAATCTTTTTTTAAATATAAAAAGATCACATTACATTTACATTGACTTGCCTTTTTAAAGCACCCTTTCTTTTTGTCAACACTTTCTAGGTTTACATATTTCCCACTAATTCTTATGTTTTCTTACCATCATGTAGCCACGGGATTTATGGTAATTGATTCTTAGTCAATCCGATTTACTATCAACGGAAAACAATGATTCTATAATTTAAGATGAGAGAAATGAGTAAATGACACAAACTAACATTTTGGGTGGCAATACATGCGACCTTACTATTTTTCTTTTGTGAAATATGTTGATCAACTACAAAATATCGGGGGGAATAGTATAGATTATATATATAATATATTAAGGGCAATTGGTCGGCAAAGATAAATTTGGCAAAAAGAGAATATCTAAACAATATTTGTGAAAATATAAAAAAGGATTCCATTAGTTTATTTTGGCACAAAAGGTTAATGAGTTAACTATTTTAGTTCTACAGCCTGAAGCAAATTAAAGAATCTAACGGGATGAACACATAAATTTACTTTATATTTGGCTTATGCTTTACCCCAAACAGGTTAAATGGCATAGTCAAGAACATTACT
This sequence comes from Erigeron breviscapus, assembly GCA_034093135.1. Classification (NCBI taxonomy): domain Eukaryota; kingdom Viridiplantae; phylum Streptophyta; class Magnoliopsida; order Asterales; family Asteraceae; genus Erigeron; species Erigeron breviscapus. The sequence continues at coordinate 148,091,977 of CM067169.1, read as the reverse complement.
TTTAAAACTAAAAAGAAAATGGCTCACGTTGACTGGTTTAGTCAACAACATCAACAGCTCAAACGGTCCGAACAGGTTGAATATCCCTTTTAATACATTACATATCTGTATATTAATATAAGATGGATAAAAAGTGGTTGTTCACTCAACCTGTTTTGACCAAAGCAAGATAATCAACCCCTTTGAGTTTTGACATATAATCCAACACGTCGACCCACACATGTGGCTACCTCTAGAAGTTATTTATCTATAAGATACGAGTCATACCTGATTGTACTTGGCTAATCGTTCGCCTCGGCAAGGGGCGCCTGCTTTTATCTGACCAGTGGCAAGACCAACCGAAAGATCAGCAATGAAAGAATCATTGGTTTCTCCACTTCTTTGGGATATTACAACCCCCCATTGTGCATCCTTTGCCATTTTCACAACTTCAATTGCTTCTGTCACTGTCCCAATTTGGTTTATCTGCAATCCACAACAGCACTATCATAACAATATACTACAATGGATGCAAAGATACCACATATACACACATCTGTTTTGTTGGCAGACGATGCTTAAAGCTTTTCTTTATTTTTAACATCATCGGTGTGTATGCTCTAAATACCAAACAGATGAATCTGCAACATCATAAAAACATATAATCTATATCGATAATTATCAAGATAAAACTTAAGATACGTGTTGTTACCGATACCTATCATTTTTTGCTATTACTTCACTAGGATAACTGTTATAATAGAAACAGTCATATGTTTAGAAATATATATAACTTTTTTTTTTTGAACAGCAAAATTTACCATTAAATACCTATATAGTCCTAAAATACCCCATGCCAAGATTTGAACCTTGGTCTTTACTCCAAGAAGCAAGAGCCTCTACCAAGTGGGCTAATCCCACATTGGCAGAAATATATAAACCTATAGCCTGAAATATACAGCATGCATCTAACTTAAAACAAGACTTGTGTAGTACACTTTTAAATATTGTTATTCTATGTATAATAATTATTATACCAAATGTATATAGTGAACAAACTAAGGTTTTGAACATTGTATGTGACAACTTGGTAAAATTATCCAAATCATGTAACCGAGCAACGTGGCAATCCATATGAGCTGGCAGCTCATACACAGAATTGATGCATTTAAAAGCTATAGAATTAGGTAGTTGAAAACCATTTATAATACTTACCTCACATAGAAAACATCTATACATAATTTTACTATTATACAATATAGAATTCTTTATCATTTGATACAAGCCATTGGTTCGTATCATGATCCTTAAGTGTGATAAGAATGTAAGATGGTTAAATAAGAACAATCACCCTTAGATGAGACACAGTTAACTATCTTGGGAGTGATTCTCAAGAGATCTACCATTTCTTGGTGCAAAACCCAAAAAATAAAGTTCCTTGGTTATTTTCCAAATCATCCTGATTTTGCTAACACTATCCTGGATCACACTTGGTTCCTATTATGCATGCATTTAGTAAAGCTTCAACCAAAGCTTCAACCTTTTTAAGCATTGCTTAAAAAGTCCACGCACATGATATTATAGCATCTCTTTCGAAGCATTGCAATTTCAAATCAGCATCTACCTTAAGAAGAAGGGCATTACAAGCATGTTCATGGATGGCTCTTTCAATACGCTTGGAATTTGACATGAGCAAGCCATCTCCCACAACCTGCAAATGATCAGGATGTCATTCAGGCATAGTAATATAAACATAAATAAAAGAGAATTAATAAATAAAAGATAAAACAACGCACAAACTTATAGGCTTCTCAAGCCTCCCGGTTGCAAAAAATGAGTTATTAATTAAAACGTTAAGTACGGGTCACACTGGACCATTCCATTCTGTATTCGTGATTCTTCCCACATACACACTAATTTAGAAATAAAAACCCTATTTTTGATCATATAAGTAAGCGCGTACAGAGGTAAATATGTATGGTCTTTCCATGTAAACAAAACATCATATCATAGTATAAACACATACATGGGTTTCATATTAATAATGATTTGCACCATGTTAATCTAACGATTACACAAGGCATAAGCAACCAAGAGCGACACAGACCAACAACAATAGAGCCAGCATGAAAACAAAATGTGAACAAACCTGGCAGATTCCAAGCCCAGAAAAATATTTGACTTGTTCCCAGTCCTCCATATCAAATGGATCTTCAATCGACACAATAGGATAGTCTAACACCACCAAAAGTAAAAAATTAAGCATAGTTATTAAAAGACATGTACTTTTATCAGGTATCAATACAAAGTAGCAAACCTATCTTCAAATAGTCAGTCATATACCATTACATAGTTCTTTATACATATCACTCAACCATATCTTCTCCCTGACTTAAGTTTTTGGTCCTGATTCTATTGGGAGATTTGTATTTAAATCATACTTTGTCCTGACAAAGGTAAACAATTTTGTCAAGTTCCTTACAAGCAATCAATAATCATGCATAACAGCAACTTACTTAAGGTGGTTAGTTTCTTTAACTCACAGTAAAATGTACTAAACGAGGCTTACAATTAGCTAAAGCAGTAAACATTACCTATGCAAAAATCAGTAGCAGCAACATCAATCGCAATTTTAATTTTATCGTTATACCCTGTTCTGTTTATGGCCTCCTTAACAAGCTCAAGTGCTTCTCTACAGCTGCAAAATCATAGCAACAACTTAACAGATAGAACTTTCAAAAGATCGCACCAAAATGATGAAAAACTATGCCTTGATATGTCAGGAGCAAAACCGCCATCTTCACCAACATTGCATTGATGTGCACCATATTTCTCGGTAATAACGGCCTGCATAAAATAAGCACATATAAACAATAAATGCCTAACGTTACCATATATGATATATGACATCCAAGTAATTAATCACCTTCAAGTGATGATACGTCTCAGATCCCATCTGCATTGCCTCTTCAAACCTCCTTGCTCCAATTGGAAGAATCAATATGTCCTAGATTAATACATAAAAAAACAGAGCAAATATTAGGTAGGTCGTTAGACGTGTAGATATTAATGTAACCTAATTAAAGACAGGAGAACGAAGATGTATGCGGATGATTAGAATGTAAACACCAAAGGAACATGTGAGGGAGGAATCTACTCTTGAGCTAATGTTGGCAGATGTTGCTCCCACTTCTTAAAGTGAAGGCAGAACAGGAAGACCAACCTGGGTTCCTTTGCCAGAAAGATCAGCAATATGTTTGTAAAGTGGAACCTGCAACGTACAATCCCTTATTGTATATTTTTGGGTGGGGGGGATAAATATGATTATGAATATACAAGACAAAGAGATGGAGTATGTATGTGTAGTGCGTGATATACCTCCTTCTCGGCAGCACCAGCTTTGCAAGCAGCAATAGAGACAGCTAAAATTGCATTTCCACCGAGTTCACCCTGAGTAATAATAATCATAATGAGAATACAGAATGTAAAGGAAATTCTACGTACAGACAGAATTAGGGTCAAAAAACGAACCTCTCTTCCTACTCTCTCAGTCTTGTCCAAGTCGATCATGGCCTGATCGATTTGATTTTGAAGGGTTGGATCCATGCCAATAATAGCTTCAGATATCTTATCATTTATGTTTCTAACGGCTCTAGTTACACCATTACCCAGATATGTCCCTTTGTCACCATCACGTAACTCAATAGCCTCATACCTTTCGTCAATCAATGTACAATTGAGTCATTGTCATAGTCATAGTCATAAGATAAAAAAAAAATTAAATTAAAAATGAACGACGACAAGATCAGAAAAAAAAAACGTACAGTCCAGGGAGGGGGTAGCACGCGGAGCAAGAATCACACGAAGAAACATTCCTTTGTTAGTGTACAAATCACGTTCAACATTGGAATCCTCTACACTATCAAATACAGTATCTGCCTCTTTCACTTTTGTTATTACAAAGACGAACCCGCTTTCGTCAGTAGATTTCACGAACATCAAAGCGCGGCATTGCCCGGGCTCCAACTTTGGATTATGTTAATGTATGTCTGATTAGATTCTGGAATAGTGGTTGGGCCTGGGCCTGGGCCTTCTGTGGGCCTATCAAATCCAAGATAAAAGTGTTGTATCGAGAGGATAGCGTCATAAGCAGCATCAGCCGAAGACGTGTCCATATCATTAAAGCCTAACTCCTCATTTTGTTCAAAACAACTCTCATGGTTCCTCAGCCATGCAGTAACAGCAATACATCCAAACTACAACAAACAATCAATTTAAAGCACAAAAAAGGACAAAAATAAAACAAATTACACTCGTAAAGATAACCTTCTTCCTAGGTGGCAAAACAGGTCAAGACGAGATTTTTTGTATACATTTTTGAAGTTGAAATTATTTGCTCTAATGGAATCTTGCAGCTATTAATTAGACTCCATCATTTCTTCAGCTTTTATGCATGTTGAAACAAGGATAATTAGGGTTGCACTAGAAAGCAAGACCATGACAAGGATAGTTATGTATCGGTAGGAAGAGTGCCAAAGCTTGTTGAAGGAACAAGAAGTATAGGATTCGGAGAATCAGATTAAATCTGACCAAAAACCATCTCTGAGCTGAAGACGAAGTGGCAGGGGTTATGAAGCAGAAGAACGTGGCAGTGGTTCAGGCAGCAAGACACAACAAAAGCTGCTGTGCACTTGGTTACTTTCCGAGCCCTAAATGGCAACCAACCTCCGGAAGTCCTGTTAACAGAAGCTTTTGTGCAAAATTACCCCTAAATACAAGCAACCTTTGTAGTGTATACGAAATAGTAATTTGTTTTTAGGGTATTAAAATGAGTTTTTGCAAGGTTTGCTGGAATTTGGTTTATGATGCTAAGATATCGGTTTGGATGGGGGATTTAGTCGTTTTTTTGTTTTTCTGCACATGAAGCTCTCTATACAAGATTTAGTGGAATATGTAGTGCATTGTTATTACCCATACGTTGTACAGTTGTACCCACATATATGTGGATATTAATAAATCGTATCCAATTATTGTTGTTTATCTTAAACGAAGATACTTTTTTTACCAATAAAGAGATAACTTGATGATAGCTTTGTGACCATTTGATGTTACCAGTTACAAAATATTCATACTTGTAGTAATGATTCAATATATGTTTATGATCAACTATTCCTTTGGGATTTTTTCTTTGAAGTTTTGAACAGAAGTAGTGATGATTCAATGTAAGTTTACCGTCTTGCAGTCAACTAAGTTAAATATTTGTATCCAGCTCACAAAGTGATCACTTTGAGTAGCTAACAATTAAATTTATTAAGTATTGAACATTTCTAAATTTGTTTTGCCTTGTATGTATAGCTTGTAAATTATTACCCGTTTGAGAGTCTCGCGCATTAAAAATCGTCGCCGCTGCAACGCGCGCGCACTAGACTAGTTTTTTCATATATAGGTCAAGTTGGGTGACCCGGAACAAAAAGGGGGGGGGAGGGGAGGAAAGAGGGGGGGGGGAGAGAAGGGGGGTCCCGGCCAGCAACTTGTTGTTTCGTCCCCCAAATAATCAACTTGGTAGTTTCAGTGGCAATCTAAATATTGAATTAAAATATTGTAAGTAGTTTTAGAAATTAAAATGTCACAGGAGAGTTTTGACCCGTGCCTTCAAACTAAATTTTATTTTATTTAAAGTATAATTGACTCGACTCATTCATAAGTTAACTAGACAAAATTTTGATCTCTAATATTATGTAATTTGGGCAGGATATATGAGAAGCTGGTATAAATAAGTAATGTTCGCCAGGAGTTGGTGGCCCATTGGTAAGGTCTTTGACCTTAAAAGAATCTGGTTCTTCCCACATTTGTGGGGTGGATTAATGGAGGTTTCTCGGAAGTCTTAGGTTCCATCCAGGCATTCGTGTAATTTAGGAATTAGGAGTAGAAGTAGGATAGTGCCATTTTAAAAAAAAAGTAAATATTAGATTAGAAAAAAAAATCAGTTATAAATGGACGATATAATGCATCTCTGTTCCTTTAGAACTGAGTTTATCAAGTATGTCAATTGTTATATATAGAAAAAGGCACAATTGTTGGTGGTAATCTACAAGAAGAAAAAAAGCTAAAAGTTTTGTGGGTGTCTTGTTTGTTTCTCTACACACAAATCTTCACTTTTTTCACAATGTATAGCAAAATTGACACCATATTAACTAAAACCTATTGGCCAACACATATAGGACACCATTTCAGTTGATAACTCACAACAGAAGTTTACGAATAGTTTGGGAAAAGACGTTAATTCATCTATACGGGCTCTTTGAAAATAGACTTACTTGTTAGCTGTTCGTCATCTTCGATATCATAACGAGTTGTGGCAATAGAAGAATTTGCCAGTGCATCATCGATAATTAAAGTCCAGGGTTCTTCAACACTCAAAATTTGAAAAGTTATAGAAAACAGTTTTAAAATTTTTAGCAGTGTTATATCGAGAGAAAACAAAAGCTTTTGCCAGATATTTAACATAAGTAATTAACATTGGTATCTTTTACAGAATGTGCAAAAATACTGTAATTTCGATCCATACTTAAAATTAGTTGATAGTTTATTTTGACTTTTATAAAAGACAAATGGGAACATCAGTATTAGAAATGAGGTTTTTAGAGTTTCATACCATACAAATCGAAGAAGTGTACCAAGTTCACTACACTCCAAAATAAATTTCCATATCAAATACGTATCCTATTCTACGAAAAGAACCAATTATTACTAAGATGGCAACTGTACCCCTCATCAAAACAAACTTTGAATAAAGCTACTTTTTATGTATCACAATATTAGAAATCCGGGAGCTATGATAGTCCTTTTAGGTGGTCAAAAAAGATAGGTATTGGACGAAAGAATAACTTTGTAACAAATACACACATATCTAATAGCAAGTTAAACGATGTATAAAGGTTAGAAGATACACAACTTAAAGAGGCTAATGGTTCTGTCCAATAATACTTTATTACGATTTTGCTATTAGGAGCCATTTAATGAACCCTGTACCCCTCCAAACTATCTAGAGAAAACTTCACTCTCTTGAGAGCTGCCATACACAACCATTTCAATTTCAAATAATATAATATACCATCTGATTGTATATTAACAATGTCGTAATTGTATCTGCTTTGAGTTCAGAGTTTGCTTCTGATCTTGTGGATAAAAAATTTGGAACGTTTATATGGGGTACCCATGAGAAGTGATATATCATGGACTTATCTTAGAACCCAACCTTTCCACAGTTGTCTCAACAACTCCACAACAAGCCTTGTTAGCTCCAAATCTATTTCTGGAATTATTACACTGGCAGTGTCTGACTGAGATACCAAAACAAAAATACAAAATAATTAAAAAAAGCTGGAACATCTTAATTGGCTGCAAGCATTAGATGGCTTTGTCGGAAACAGATTTCTGATAAGTTGATTGCAGACTTGCAGCTTCAATTAACAGGAGACGTACCTTTATAATGACACGGCTCAAGTCACTTATGTCTTGCACACTAAAGGAAACTTTCTTCCCTTTAGGGGAATGGCACCACCAGCCTTCAACTATAGAAAATTAATAATTCTGTAAGTATATCATATAAAGATATATACATCCCTTCGAAGTTCTTGTGGAAAGGAAAATATAAAAAAGAAGTACGTACATACCCAATTAGATAGCAGCAAGTATATAATTCCAATAACAATAGACTGCAACTATCTTTTATTAACTATGAGAATGAGAATGTGTGTAAGAAGAGGGATGAGTAAGTCATATCAATATTTCTCACAAATCGATTGGATGCTGCGTTTATCACACAATTATCCAAAACTTATTTGTGACCCCAAAATAATCAGATAATCATACACAGAAACAATTCACCCCTAATGTACCTCTGACCATTGTGTTGGATCAACAGGATATCCCAATGATGCCTGCTGTTCGCGAGATCGCTCATAAAACACAATATCAAATGCTGAATCTTGGGATTTGGAAAGCCTGCTGAGCAAACATGTAAACTAACTTAGTAAATAGACAATTTCAACCCAATAATGAGAAAATGGGTCGATCTATGTCATTTTTTTTTTCTTTTAACATGTCACATGGATAAACTTACTAAGCTTATATAAACAAGAAAAATGGGCTGAATAGGCCAAACTTGCCCAAAGTGTATTTAAAATGTTTAAAATCTTGAAGATTTTCTAAAAAGATTATTATTGTAGTTATATAGTCCATGTAACTAATGATATAAAACTCATTTAGTTTTGAGAAAATACAATAATGAAGAGACGAGAAAAAGTGTCCGTTAGTCGCCCCAACACATTTCAACCTTTACCAACTTTTTTTACACTTTTGACGCATTACCCAATAGTCCAAAGCCCTAACTGCTCACTTTGTCACCTAAGCGATCTTACATAAAATTAAAATAATGATTTCATCAATTCCTAAAACGAATCCCCCTAACCTAACCACCACAAGATATAACATAATACAGGAGTGTTACTAAAAGCTTAACATAGAGATCCATAATAATGTTGTTTTTAAAATAGCAAAAAAGTGTTCCCATTTATGCTTTTTCACCTAAACATCACATTATTTGTTTAAATGGACACAGAAACTTACGGTTGTTCTATGAAACTGTTACCAGCAGGATCATCAAGAATGAAGGTAAAAGATGATTTTCCTGTTGCATATTCTTGTAATCTGAGTATAGACTGGTTTATTAATTTTGCAGTTTGAGGATTCACATTCTGAAAGACGACATATAGGGTCAAGCCACAAAAAAGACAGCTTGGAAGTTGGAAAGAGCATATGGAAAAATCATGATGAAGACAGATATCATGCGCTAAAATGAATACTTGCCTTTCTCTCATTTTCAAAGGCTTGCAAATCGTTAAACTCTCTAAGTAAAATCCATTCAACCTGAGGCAGATAACTTGCACATGTCAGTATGCTTTAAGAACCATAAACAATTCCACTAATATACATTATGCTGATAATCTGGGCAGGAATGGAGAAGGAGGCTGCTCAAGTGGCTCGGGTAATGACAACACTTCTTCACAGAAACAATAATACAATTTCAATAACAATATAACTTGTGTATAAGATGATCTAAGAGTGTTTATATGCATTTGGAAGACACTTTGCAGACTTTCAACCTATTCATAAGTAAGTTGGGTCTAAATTTCTACATCTAACGTTGAGCCACGGAATACAGCTAGCTAACTTGAAAGTTTAACAAGTTGAACTTCACCACACATTTCATACTCATAGAGTAAAAGACATGTTTTCTTTATAACTTAAAAAACATTCCAGAGTAAGCGTTACAAAAAAAGCCGGAAAGGGATCCATGTTCAAGCTACCAGGGGAAAGTCAAGCCTTTGGCTCTTATGTATGCGACTTTAACCGGTATTCATGTGGCGAATTATTAGACTTTTTGGAAGATGTTTCACGAATAAGGTTTGAACCTGGGACTCTGCTGAAACCTTTAGGATGCCTTACCACTAGACCACCTCAGAGAGGGTTAGCAAGCTATATTTATGATGTACAAATTACATGAGCTCCATTCAAGATTGCAGCCATTATATCCAAACGCTTACATTACAAAAGCAGTTGAAATGCATATAACTAAAAATGAAATGTGTATTTTATAGAAAACGGACAAAAGGCTATCACAATTTTACAAACACGGTGAAACAAATACATGCTTCAGTATTAACATCTAATTATCAGATAGAGATGACAACAAAAAAACACAAAGCTGAACTTTTAATTTATAAAAAACACCCCATGGAAAATATAAATTTCACTCAGAAATAATCATGTAACATAGTAGTCACAGGTCACAAGTAAAGCATGAAGCTAAACTTATAATATTACTTGATAAAATATCTGTGAGCATGATATATGGAACATACCGTTGATAAAGATTCACGTTCTGCATTTGGAAAAATCTCCAACTCCAGTTGAGGAATCTACAAACATAGAAGCGGAAGTCAAATTTTATGTTTTCAACTTACCTCTAAAGAAAGGATAACATTCTACCATCATTTTTAGATCAGTTTTACGAGGACTACAGTTCTTGTACCAAAAACCTTAGACATACACTGAACAAGTAAATATACATCCATCTGGGAGTTTACATAATTAATTACTACTACTTATAGTTTGAGTAAACTAATTTCAGAAAGATGTTTTCATTCGCAAATAGCATCGCCAATATCATAGTATAGCGTGACATGCATAAATCAGTAAAAGAGAAAATGGCTTGAAACAAACACAAACATGTGGAAGGAACAACCAACTAACCAAGGACTTAATTTGTTTAGCTGGCAATCAGTAATCCTATTTTGTTTAGACACTACTACGATAATTAGATTACCTAGCTCACCCACCGGAAAATCTAAGGCAATAGAATTTCATTTGGAGATTAAAAGGTACATACAGTGCTTTAATATTGCATGTAAAAGGAGCTCAGTGAAGTACCTTGATTGTCGCAGTCTCAGATTTTACTACTCGTAGATTAAGCATCTGCATTTGGGTACAGAAAAAACATCCTATTTTACTGAATATAATTATTCGTATGGACAAGTTACTATATAACAAAATTCTGACTGCATAAAGGAGTTTTATTCCCGATGCAATCACTGTTACTGCCTTACAACCTGTTGATCACCAGACGAAATTTTCAATTCGTAACGAGAGCCTTTGGGCTGTATCTGAGTAGCAACCTGCACCTCATTGTTCCTTGCAAAACAGACAAAATCATTACAAAATTAACATCTTTAGCCATTAACAAAGCCTTAAGTCAACTTATCCATCACCTGAAACTAGAGGTGATAGTTTTAACCCATTACGTACAAATGGGAGGTTTTATTTCTAACAACCTATGGGTAAATTAAAAGATTCAACTAAAAAGAGCATCTGCACATGGTGGAGCAGCTCAAACGGGTCGTCGGGTCAAAGGCCACCCATAATGTATCCAAATGCATTAAACCTCATAGATTGCTTCATAAATAATATAGTAACTTCAGGGACTTTGTCCCATTACAAAACCTGTCCGTTTTCACACTCCTACCTAAAGAAAAAAATATATAAAAAAAAAATCTAAAAAGGAAAACTTACAGCCAGTCCTTCAGAGCCAGCTTCTTTAACAATCGTTCCATATTTCAACCTATCAAGGTCACATTTCTCATCTCCTCACACATCCTTTTTAACTCCTCCGGCCAAGAATGTTTATCACGAAGGAAATCTTTATCCATCAATTTTTTAAGCTTTTCGCGTCCTGAATCGACTCAGTACCCTTTTTATTTGTATCAATTCCAAGTCGCTGGCTTCAGACCAATCCCAATGGATGCACACCGGGGTCACCAATTGTCGGAATCAAATGCTGAATTCTCACATCCGCAAGTGTAAGCACACAAGATATTTATCCCACCCCGTGGTCCAATCAAACAACCCAAAAACCGGTATTTTTACCTTCTTTGTTAAATTTTTCGCAGGAAATACCTTGTCGGCCATGTCCGGCATTCCTTGGCCGGTTAGTAAAATATGCAATCCACTTGGTTATGAATGTTACTCTCAATTAATGAGGAATAATAAGCCAACTTTTTATACAACAAGGATAAAAATGCTTGACATTCTAAAACTCAAAATGGGGACATCAAAGGAACAAATGAATCTGCTAAGGCAGAGTCTCTTTTAGATCATGTATTTGCCCATTCTCCTTTATCTGAGAGACCCAATCACTAAAACCGTGGGAAGATGCCGTAATTCTAGACATCGCCCCGAGATTGTTTTCCCCCCTTAATCAACACACATCATCTAATAATCTATCCGACATGGTTTGGTCATCAAACAAGTCGCTATACTTATAAAAAAAACCTCTTTTCGACAATGTCCGTGATTTAAATTTAACTCAAGTAAAGTTGCAAGAATAAATGTTACCCTATTAGCCGTCTTCTGTTTTACATGCTTAATCTTCAATGGTAATTTCATACGTAGACGACCTGAATCATAACATACGTGAGTCCTATCAGGAATCTTCCACCATTTCCGCCTCGTGATCCAATCTAAGCTTGAGTCTTAACATTCGTTCTCTTGCCTCAGCACGGCTGAGATCCTGTACATGATAATAAATGGGACGATTCATCACTAGAGTGAAAGTAAGAGAGAGATTGGATGAAGGCCTGTGAATGAATGGTGCGTGTCTGCTTGATTTATTTTTCTATGAAACCCTAATCTAAATGCGAAGGAATTTGGGTTTTGGGGAGAAACTCAAAAGGAAAGAAGCTTAATGGTTTAGACTTTAGACTACAAGTTTCTGACTACAAGTCGGGTAGGCTAAAATATCTATCTACCAATGACCAATCTAATCTAATCTTAATAATAAAAGAGCCCCATTAAAATAGTTTTTTAAAAAAGTCTTAGATGAAAAAAAAACTCTAAATTCTAACCTTTAAATTATTTTGGTGATATCACCATCCTTTTTAGAATACTAATACTAACTAGATTTTTATCCTACGGAAACGGCGAGCTAATTTATAAAAAATATAATTTAATAATTTTTTTTTTAAAAGTAAAGTTATTAAATTTAATAGAATTTTAGTAGAAAGTATAGAATTATAAAAAAAAATTGTTATAAAAATGAGAAGTGTATTAAATTTTGTACAGACTTGGACTTGTAAAAACATAACATTTATGATTAGCTTGTCATGTCATATTTCGAATGTGTTGTTATTGTAAATTTAAATTAACCAATTTTAGTTGACTATATTTTTGTGTAAATTGGTTCGTATAATTAATAAGATTTTAAAACATGTGTTTATTTATTAAGCAAAGTTAATTTACATGTTTACCAAATATTTATTTAGCCGAACTGTTAAAGTTAAGGAATTATAGGGTTGCTTTTGTAAATTTTGTAAGAAGTAAAGTTATTAAATTTAATAGAAATTTAGTAGAAAGTATAGAATTATAAAAAAAAATTGTTATAAAAATGAGAAGTGTATTAAATTTTGTACAGACTTGGACTTGTAAAAACATAACATTTATGATTAGCTCTCATGTCATGTTTCGAATTTGTTGTTATTGTAAATTTAAATTAACCAATTTTAGTTGACTATAATTTTGTGTAAATCTACCAATATATATATAACAAGGTCTTAAATTCTTTTATAAAGAATAAGACCGTTAGATGAGTTCAAACTTTTAATTACAACCTTTAGATCTAAATAATAATACCATTACCAAATTTATTATTAAGTAAACTCAACATTAATCCTTACTTTATATATTTAATTTAATTTTATAATTATAATAAATAGTAAAGTAATAAAAAATTGGAAATAGTTTTAATAGAGTTAAAACATGTACTTCGTAATTGGGATGTGATTACGAAACTCATTCGCACTACCTATTAAAATATATAATTAAATAAATATTAGTGGATGATTACAATTATATTAATTTTTCACAACTGATTTTATTTGTATATTTGATATAATTTTTTTTGACGTCAACAATATATTGTATTAACTAATTGATTAACTTCCAATAATTAATAAAATATATATAAAGTTGGATTAATAAATAAGTTTAAATTATTTTTAATGATGTATGTTCGTTAATGTCGATGCCATCGATGTTTACATTAATATGTTATTGTAAATAAACAAATAAAAAATTACTATATACAAATAAAGGATTATATTAATCTTTCACAACTGATTTTATTATCATATTAAATTAGTTTTTTTACTTCAAGACTATATTGATATAATTGATTAATTATCTTCCAAATAGTTATAAAAAGCCCCCTAAATTGCCATAATGGTTCGGATCGACCATTTGGGCACAAATAAAAACATAGAAACATAAAATAATAACGTTATTAAAAAGTGAAAATTGATACAATACTACTCAACAAACCTTAAATTTTAAAGTTTTATCATAAGTTTTTCATTAAAAATACCATCTACCAATATATATGATATGGTTTTAAATTACTTTACATAAAAGTAAAGACATTATCTATATACTAAAAAGTAATGTAAATTTTACAAGTTACTTATGCATAACATGTACAAGTCAACTATGCATAAATTATATTATATACAAACTTGAATGAATGTACTACCTTTTAACCATAAGATACTACTTTCAATTTATATTTACCTTTTATCTTCAAATACATAGATTTTTACTTTTGCCTCTTGACTTTATTAGCTTTTTTTCTTTTACCCTCAACTTATATAATTTTTGAATTTACTCCTCCAACTTAGCTATTTTTCTCAAGATTTATTTTCTAAAATCCTAAATATATTTTTTGAGTTATCTTTTTTTAAAAATAATAAAAACTTTAATATATTTTTTAAATTGTCATTTAAAAATTGTTAAATATTTTGGTTAGTAATGCCGTCATTGTCATCACCATTTTTGTCCACTGTGTCATTATTATTGTCAGTCTATTTCAACTACATTCTTAAGCATACACTTGCAACTTGAAAAGTTATAGCTTTTAAGCATCAGGTTTCATCCTATTATGCATAAGTTTTGACAAAATATATGAAAGTTCTAGATCTTCTCAATTTTTTCCTAATTATTTATTGTTTATCTAATTCATAGTTCTGTCGCCAACAATCCGGAGTTAATATTTGTTATTGATTGTACCATGTTTGTAAAAACCATCACTCGCGGCAACGCGCGGGATAAAATACTAGTTACTTTAACTCTTCCATTTTAGAAATATGAGAACTCCTTGTTTTTTATTATTAGTACTCACAACATTAGTCTTTCTACTTTATATGTATTTAGACCAAAAAGTTTTAACAATAGTTTCCTTTTTTATTTTTTATTTAACGCACCTAAATTTGGTTTGTATATTTTATTAAATTTTCATTTACTATTTATCTTAATTTATATGTATTAATTTGGACCAAAAGGTTTAACACAATTTTCCTTTTTTAATATATATTTAACGCATATAAATTTGGTATGTATTTTATTCTATATTTATTTAATTACTTAATATAACAAAATTATATTAGTCATTTAAGCAGTATTTGAAATCGGAGTACGATTAACACAAGATATGATCTTTATAGACATTATGAGCCAACAACATCAAGTGAAGTAACTTAAGAATCGACTTTCTCTAATATTTGTAGTCGATACTCTTATTTTCTTGAGTAAATTACACTTTTCGTCCCTAAAGTTGGCACGTTTTTCACTTTTCGTCCCTTAAGTGAAAAAATTACAATTTTGACCTTAAAGTTGGCAGATTTTTTCAATAATCGTCCCTCGCCAAACGTCGTTAAGTTTCAGCCGTTAAGTAGGTCACGTGCAAAACACGTGAGGGACTGAAAGTGCAAAAATTACAAGTTCAGGGACGAAAAATGAAAATTACTTTTCTGTTGTCGGAAAACTTCATCTTCTCCGGCTGACGTTTGGAAGCCTAGGACTAGTTTTGACGTAGGGTGAATCTTAAAAACGGGATTAGGAGTTTAATTAGACCCTAATCTTTGTGATCTACAGGTAGGAAAGGTATATTAACATTAATTTTATATCTTTTCTATCATTTAAGGTC
>CM067169.1:148029604-148075406 GCA_034093135.1 Erigeron breviscapus | reverse complement strand
CCTTCTTACACACATTCTCATTCTCATAGTTAATAAAAGATAGTTGCAGTCTATTGTTATTGGAATTATA
This sequence comes from Erigeron breviscapus, assembly GCA_034093135.1. Taxonomy (NCBI): domain Eukaryota; kingdom Viridiplantae; phylum Streptophyta; class Magnoliopsida; order Asterales; family Asteraceae; genus Erigeron; species Erigeron breviscapus. The sequence continues at coordinate 148,075,336 of CM067169.1, read as the reverse complement.
TATTACAACTGTTTTTTAAACTAATTTGTACTAATGATTTTTGAGAAAAAGTTGGTCAAAGATATGTTTTTGTCCAGATTATTAGTTTGTCAAATAATCAAGATTTGACAATCACTCGCACAACTGATTATATGATTATTACACCTTCAAAATCAGATGCACATCCAGCAACTGGCATTACATCTGTTGTCTGATGTTTTATTAATGAAAGGTTTATATTGTTTATGGATAAAGAAGATCCAATGAACTTTAGCGCAGAACAAAAAAATCTTCTTGATACATTAAGATTACTAGGCTAACTTGACTCTTCATGCTTGAATAGAACCATCTACAAATTCAGATTTACGATAGCAAATCAGGGTTAGTTTATGATCGTTTTAATTTTCTGTTGACAGGTGATGACTTTTACGGGTGCTTGTGCAAGCTGTAAGACTCGGATGTCTGGTATCCTTTTTTCTTGTCGTTGTCTTTTACAAGATGAAACATGTTATGTTTGTTTCTTCAAGAAAAAATCTTCATGTCGTCTACCTGTGCCGAATCACAAGATGTCGATTATATTAAAATAACCATTTTGCAGTTACCGTTATCTTAACACGTCTTCAACTTGATACTGTGAGAGTATATTTATTTCCAGTTGTATGATTAACTTGACTCTATTAGATATTCCCTACTTTCAAGAAGGAATTATCATGACATTTATCTGTGATACTTGCGGGTATCATAATTCTGAGGTATGTACGTACTTCTTTTTTATATTTTCCTTTCCACAAGAACTTCGAAGGGATGTATATATCTTTATATGATATACTTACAGAATTATTAATTTTCTATAGTTGAAGGCTGGTGGTGCCATTCCCCCTAAAGGGAAGAAAGTTTCCGTTTTTGTGAAAGACATAAGTGACTTGAGCCGTAATGTCAAAAAGGTACGTCTCCTGTTAATTGAAGCTGCAAGTCTGCAATCAACTTATCAGAAATCTGTTTCCGACAAAGCCATCTAATGCTTGCAGCCAATTAAGATGTTCCAGCTTTTTTTATTTTTTGTATTTTTGTTTTGGTATCTCAGTCAGACACTGCCAGTGTAATAATTCCAGAAATAGATTTGGAGCTAACAAGTGGCATGTTGGGAGGTGTTGTGACAACCGTGAAAGGTTTGGTTATTAAGATAAGTGAAGGTAATTAGTTTCCCTGTTGCTCTATTTGTCATTTGATTTAGAGTTAATTACATTTTTCGTCCCTGTGGTTTGCCCCACTTTCAAGGATCGTCCCTGAGTATACGAAATTACGTCTTTCATCCCTAAGTATGGAACTCCGTTAACAAATTTGGTCCACGACCAAAACGTCCGTTAAGTAGCGGGTCACGTGAGAGGCACACCATGGGCAAAATGGTCAGTTCGCTTTTTCAGGGATCAAAAGTGTAAAACTTGTATTTTTACATATATATCTGTATTATCTATTATATATAATTATTATATATTATATATTATATATATAGAATGTCAAACAAGCACAGGAACACAACAAAAACCAAATCGAACTCAACACCACCACCTTTTTATCTCCTCTTGTTATTATCCACACTCCCCAAATTTCCTCAATCCAGCATTTTTTTTTAGATCTTTTTTTTCAGATCCGTTATGGTCATTTTCTATCACATGGACCAAAAGTTTTATCATCATGATCATCATAGCACCGATCTGTCTTCAGTCTATATATATATATATATATATCTATATCTTCACACCGATCTATATACTGTAGATCTATATCTATATCTTCACATATTAGATATATAGATATATGTGTGTATATATATAGAGAGAGAGTGAGTGAGAGAGAAAGTAAAGGCGGGGGAGGTTGCGGTGCTTATGGCGGTGGTGATGGCTATGTAAATGTGCTGGTGGTGAGTTTGAATCGAGATGATAATCACACACACTATATAAAGATGATAATCTCACCAGATCGAATTGAGATGGAACTAAAAGAGTTTGAATCGAGTTCGAATTGAGATGAAATTAAACGAGTTTGGAATTCATTGCTAGTTCGAATTGAGATTCAATTGAAAGTAAAATAATGGGGGTAGGTTCGAATTGTGTTTTCTGGGGGAGGGGTTTTATTTTTGGGGATAAAATAAATTGTTATTAATAATTAATATTAATAATAATAATAATGATTTATATATGATTAAAAAATTGGGGATAAGGTTCATTGCTGGTGTTTACAAACCACACGTATAATATGCAATGGCGTTTTTCTTTTTCTATTCCATTAGTTCACGTGTAGTGGCGTGAGTATATTATCATCACATTGTTCATGATTGAAAGTCTAGTTTGTTGTTGGGGTTAGATATACTAGATTCATGGATATATATACACTATTACACTTTTGGTCCTATGATAAGTGAAATGACAATTATACCCTTAGCATGCAAGTCACATGACACCAACTTAACGTCTGTTAGTGGGCTGGACCAAACTTGTTAACAGAATTCCAAACTCAGGGACGATACGTGTAATTTCGCTTACTAAGGGATGGTCTGTGAAATCTGGTACAAACCACAGGGACGAAAAATGTAATTAACTCTTTGATTTATATTGGCTATGAGATGATGTACCCATCAATCCATGATATATCACTTGGCCTCATGGGTACCCCATATAAACGTTCCAAATTTTTTATCCACAAGATCAGAAGCAAACTCTGAACTCAAAGCAGATACAATTACGACATTGTTAATATACAATCAGATGGTATATTATATTATTTGAAATTGAAATGGTTGTGTATGGCAGCTCTCAAGAGAGTGAAGTTTTCTCTAGATAGTTTGGAGGGGTACAGAGAAGACATGTGCCACTGGGAGGACTTCATAGCAAGACTTAATAAGGTATTAATTGGCAGAACCATTGTCAGTTCGCTTTTTCAGGGACGAAAAATGTAATTAACTCTTATATCTATCTAGAATAAAATAAGTGAAATAAATATATATAAAAAGAATGTCAAACAAGCACAGGAACACAACAAAAACCAAATCGAACTCAACACCACCACCTTTTTATCTCCTCTTGTTATTATCCACACTCCCCAAATTTCCTCAATCCAGCATTTTTTTTTAGATCTTTTTTTTCAGATCCGTTATGGTCATTTTCTATCACATGGACCAAAAGTTTTATCATCATGATCATCATAGCACCGATCTGTCTTCAGTCTATATATATATATATCTGATCTATATCTATATCTTCACATATTAGATATATAGATATATGTGTGTATATATATAGAGAGAGAGTGAGTGAGAGAGAAAGTAAAGGCGGGGGAGGTTGCGGTGCTTATGGCGGTGGTGATGGCTATGTAAATGTGCTGGTGGTGAGTTTGAATCGAGATGATAATCACACACACTATATAAAGATGATAATCTCACCAGATCGAATTGAGATGGAACTAAAAGAGTTTGAATCGAGTTCGAATTGAGATGAAATTAAACGAGTTTGGAATTCATTGCTAGTTCGAATTGAGATTCAATTGAAAGTAAAATAATGGGGGTAGGTTCGAATTGTGTTTTCTGGGGGAGGGGTTTTATTTTTGGGGATAAAATAAATTGTTATTAATAATTAATATTAATAATAATAATAATGATTTATATATGATTAAAAAATTGGGGATAAGGTTCATTGCTGGTGTTTACAAACCACACGTATAATATGCAATGGCGTTTTTCTTTTTCTATTCCATTAGTTCACGTGTAGTGGCGTGAGTATATTATCATCACATTGTTCATGATTGAAAGTCTAGTTTGTTGTTGGGGTTAGATATACTAGATTCATGGATATATATACACTATTACACTTTTGGTCCTATGATTAGTGAAATGACAATTATACCCTTAGCATGCAAGTCACATGACACCAACTTAACGTCTGTTAGTGGGCTGGACCAAACTTGTTAACAGAATTCCAAACTCAGGGACGATACGTGTAATTTCGCGTACTAAGGGATGGTCTGTGAAATCTGGTACAAACCACAGGGACGAAAAATGTAATTAACTCTTTGATTTATATTGGCTATGAGATGATGTACCCATCAATCCATGATATATCACTTGGCCTCATGGGTACCCCATATAAACGTTCCAAATTTTTTATCCACAAGATCAGAAGCAAACTCTGAACTCAAAGCAGATACAATTACGACATTGTTAATATACAATCAGATGGTATATTATATTATTTGAAATTGAAATGGTTGTGTATGGCAGCTCTCAAGAGAGTGAAGTTTTCTCTAGATAGTTTGGAGGGGTACAGAGAAGACATGTGCCACTGGGAGGACTTCATAGCAAGACTTAATAAGGTATTAATTGGCAGAACCATTAGCCTCTTTAAGTTGTGTATCTTCTAAACTTTATACATCGTTTAACTTGCTATTAGATATGTGTGTATTTGTTACAAAGTTATTCTTTCGTCCAATACCTATCATTTTTGACCACCTAAAAGGACTATCATAGCTCCCGGATTTCTAAATTTGTGATACATAAAAAGTAGCTTTATTCAAAGTTTGTTTTGATGAGGGGTACAGTTGCCATCTTAGTAATAATTGGTTCTTTTCGTAGAATAGGATACGTATTTGATATGGAAATTTATTTTGGAGTGTAGTGAACTTTGTCACTTTTTCTATTGTAGGTATGAAACTCCTAAAACCTCATTTCTCATACTGATTTCCCATTTGTCATTTTACAAATAAAAAAAATCCTAATCAACTAATTTTAAGTAAACGGATCGAAATTCCAGTATCTTTTGCACATTTAAAATATACAATGTTGCATTAATTATTTTAAATATCCCTTGGCAGAAGCTTTTTGCTTTTCTTTCTGATATAACTGTGTAAAAATTAAAAATTGAATCCAAAACTTGAAATCATAGATACAATTTATATGTTTCAATATTAAAAAAAATTAAATATTATAATTGAATCCAAAACTTGAAATCATAGATACAATTAAGATGTTTCAATATTAAAGAAGATTAAATATTATAATTGAATCCAAAACTTGAAATCATAGATACATTTATGTTTCAATATTAAAAAAAATTAAATATTATAATTGAATCCAAAACTTGAAATCATAGATACAATTAAGATGTTTCAATATTAAAGAAGATTAAATATTATAATTGAATCCAAAACTTGAAATCATAGATACATTTATGTTTCAATATTAAAAAAAATTAAATATTATAATTGAATCCAAAACTTGAAATCATAGATACAATTAAGATGTTTCAATATTAAAGAAGATTAAATATTATAATTGAATCCAAAACTTGAAATCATAGATACATTTATGTTTCAATATTAAAAAAAATTAAATATTATAATTGAATCCAAAACTTGAAATCATAGATACAATTAAGATGTTTCAATATTAAAGAAGATTAAATATTATAATTGAATCCAAAACTTGAAATCATAGATACATTTATGTTTCAATATTAAAAAAAATTAAATATTATAATTGAATCCAAAACTTGAAATCATAGATACAATTAAGATGTTTCAATATTAAAGAAGATTAAATATTATAATTGAATCCAAAACTTGAAATCATAGATACATTTATGTTTCAATATTAAAAAAAATTAAATATTATAATTGAATCCAAAACTTGAAATCATAGATACAATTAAGATGTTTCAATATTAAAGAAGATTAAATATTATAATTGAATCCAAAACTTGAAATCATAGATACAATTAGATGTTTCAATATTAAAGAAGATTAAATATTATAATTGAATCCAAAACTTGAAATCATAGATACAATTAGGGGCGTATCTTGACATTGTAAGTCCATCCGAGACATATTAACTTGAAATTGAAACATTACCAAAAATCAACAAACTTAAAATTTACGTGATTATTTCGTTGATAGGTAGTCGTGGCATCAAAGTGAATACATATAACATAATACATATGCTTGGTTTAAATGGTTAGTGCCCATGTTGAACTATGCATTTAGACTGGATAACCCGAATTTTAATATTATAAATTAACCGGTTGGGATTTAAGTTTTTAAACCAACCAAACTAGCTCACTTGTGATATTAACGGTTTAACAATTGTATTGTTTGACAATTTAAAATAAAGAAAAGTATTTCTTTTAACGGCTAATTTAGATCACTAATGGTCGTTGCCGTTAGTGTTATCACCTTATAGACAATATTTAGGTGTCGAAGTATCCTTACAACACCACTAATGATATTATTGGAAAAACATAAAAAAATAATCTAGGAGTATAGGTGAGATAGTATTTGTAAAATCGACAATTTTTAACACGTACTTGTTACACGACATGACTTTAACAAACTTGTGTCTGGTGTGATAAGACTTATGTATTATTAGGTCATGAGTTCGAATACATGATGACACGATATATTCCAGTGGTTCGTCTATGATCCAAAATTTGTCGTTAAAAAAATATGCTCAATTTTTAATTGGAAAATAAAATTTAAAAATATAGGAGATCCCTAATTTCATATCCCTTTTCTTCCACAGACAGCACTACACCCACTTTTAAATCCCTGAATTAATATCCGGCCACCACTCCCTCGTTAAGACACCAAGAGGTTAGTCGGTTACTACGGCTTGGGAACAAAGCACTTCTGGTCTAAATTATCATTCGATAATAAAGGTTGGAAAATAATTTGCTATCCTCTCTCTCTCTCACACACACACACACATATGATGTATGATACACCATATTCATTGACAGGAGATGTCTAATCGTGTTGTTTTCTGTACAGGTCGTGTCGGACCTGTTATGCCAGCTCTAGTCCGCAAAATCATTAATTTGATAATCGAAGAAATATAAGAAATAAAGAAAGAAAGGAGATGTCGTCATCATCATCGTCATCATCATCAGTGCAGGAGTATCTAGAGAAACACATGCTTTCACGTAAAATAGAAGATGCTGTGAATGCTGCTGTTAGGGCTAAAACTCCTGATCCAGTTCTCTTCATTGTATATCTCACTTCCTTCCTTCCTTCCTTCCTCTTTTATATTTTCTTTATTATACTAGAATATTATATATTTCTGTTGTATATTTGATTTTTAATAATATAAATATTGGTGTTAGACACAATTATTATTATATATATATATACACACGATGTGAATGCAGTCAAATCATATGAAGAAAGGGGTCCAATCTGTAATAACAAAAGTGAAAGCTAGGCAGATACTTGATAGCAGAGGGATTCCAACTGTTGAAGTTGATTTGTACACTAATAAAGGAATGTTTCGTGCTTCTGCTCCGAGTGCTGCCCCCTCTGGACTGTACGTTTTTTTTTTCTGATCTTGTCGTCGTTCATTTTTAATTTAATTTTTTTTTTATCTTATGACTATGACTATGACAATGACTCAATTGTACATTGATTGACGAAAGGTATGAGGCTATTGAGTTACGTGATGGTGACAAAGGGACATATCTGGGTAATGGTGTAACTAGAGCCGTTAGAAACATAAATGATAAGATATCTGAAGCTATTATTGGCATGGATCCAACCCTTCAAAATCAAATCGATCAGGCCATGATCGACTTGGACAAGACTGAGAAGAAGGTTTGTTTTTTTATCATAATTCTATTTCTTTACTATAATTTTCTTTTCCCGTTTATGTATTCTCATTATGATTATTATTACTCAGGGTGAACTCGGTGGAAATGCAATTTTAGCTGTCTCTATTGCTGCTTGCAAAGCTGGTGCTGCCGAGAAGGAGGTATATCACGCACTACACATACATACTCCATCTCTTTGTCTTGTATATTCATAATCATATTTATCCCCCCCACCCAAAAATATACAATAAGGGATTGTACGTTGCAGGTTCCACTTTACAAACATATTGCTGATCTTTCTGGCAAAGGAACCCAAGTTGTTCTTCCTGTTCCTGCCTTCACTTTAATAAGTGGTGGCAAACATGCTGCCAACAATTTGGCTATAAGAGTAAGATTCCTTCCCTCACCTGTTCCTTTTCGTTTCTTTACATTCTTATCATGCCGCATACATCTTAGTTTCTCATGTCTTTAATTAGGTTACATTAATATCTACACGTCTAACGACCTACCTAATATTTGCTCTGTTTTTTTATGTATTAATCTAGGACATATTGATTCTTCCAATTGGAGCAAGGAGGTTTGAAGAGGCAATGCAGATGGGATCTGAGACGTATCATCACTTGAAGGTGATTAATTACTTGGATGTCATATATCATATATGGTAACGTTAGGCATTTATTGTTTATATGTGCTTATTTTATGCAGGCCGTTATTACCGAGAAATATGGTGCACATCAATGCAATGTTGGTGAAGATGGCGGTTTTGCTCCTGACATATCAAGGCATAGTTTTTCATCATTTTGGTGCGATCTTTTGAAAGTTCTATCTGTTAAGTTGTTGCTATGATTTTGCAGCTGTAGAGAAGCACTTGAGCTTGTTAAGGAGGCCATAAACAGAACAGGGTATAACGATAAAATTAAAATTGCGATTGATGTTGCTGCTACTGATTTTTGCATAGGTAATGTTTACTGCTTTAGCTAATTGTAAGCCTCGTTTAGTACATTTTACATGTATTAACAACTTTCTTATAGTATATAACTTGCATCATTTGTTTGTTGACTGATAAAGAAATAACTCAACCTTATAGTAAGTTGCTGTCTATGCATGATTGTTGTTGCTTTTAAGAACTTGACATATATAGTTTACCTTGTGTCAGGTACAAAGTATGATTTAGATTACAAATCTCCTAATAGATCAGGACAAAACTTCAAGTCAGGAGAAGATATGGTTGAGATGTATAAAGAACTATGTAATGGTATATGACTGACTATTTGAAGATAGGTTTGCTACTTTGTATTGATACCTGATAAAAGTACATGTCTTTTAATAACTATGCTTAATTTTTTACTTTTGGTGGTGTTAGACTATCCTATTGTGTCGATTGAAGATCCATTTGATATGGAGGACTGGGAACAAGTCAAATATTTTTCTGGGCTTGGAATCTGCCAGGTTTGTTCACATTTTGTTTTCATGCTGGCTCTATTGTTGTTGGTCTGTGTCGCTCTTGGTTGCTTATGCCTTGTGTAATCGTTAGATTAACATGGTGCAAATCATTATTAATATGAAACCCATGTATGTGTTTATACTATGATATGATGTTTTGTTTACATGGAAAGACCATACATATTTACCTCTGTACGCGCTTACTTATTGATGATCAAACTAGGTTTTTCATTTCTAGAAATTAGTAGTTGTGGGAAGAATAACGAATACATGAATGTGTGCTGGTCCAATGACCCTTACTTTAAGGTTCAGTTAATAACTCATTTTTTGCCAACCGAGTGCTTAAGAAGCTTAATTAAGTTTTGTGCGTCCTTTTTCATCTTTTGATGTTTATTAATTCTCTTTTATTTATGTTTATATTACTATGCCTGAATGACATCCTGATCATTTGCAGGTTGTGGGAGATGGCTTGCTCATGTCAAATTCCAAGCGTATTGAAAGAGCCATCCATGAACATGCTTGTAATGCCCTTCTTCTTAAGGTAGATGCTGATTTGAAATGCTTTCTAAAGATTATGCTATAATATTCATTTCCTTGTACTTTTTAAGCAATTGCTCTAAAAAGGTTGAAGCTTTACTAATTGCATGCATAATATGAACAAGTGTGATCCAGGATAGTGTTAGCAAAATCAGGATGATTTGGAAAATAACCAAGGAACTTTATTTTTTGGGTTTTGCACCAAGAAATGGTAGATCTCTTGAGAATCACTCCCAAGATAGTTAACTGTGTCTCATCTAAGGGTGATTGTTCTTATTTAACCATCTTACATTCTTATCACACTTAAGGATCATGATACGAACCAATGGCTTGTATCAAATGATAAGAACAATAAGAAAGATAGACTGGTATTCGAGAACCAGTAAACTCCTAAATTAACTAAAGAAGAACAATAAACTGATAATAATATTCCACGCCCTTCATAATACAATCATAAAGCCCTATATATAGATAACCTCTAACTTGTTCCCTAAGATTTACCTAATTAAATAAGATCCTAATAATACTTTCCTAATTATCAATTAAATAATAATAATAATAATAAAGAGTTAATTACAGAAATCGTCCCTGTCGTGGTACCCAACTTGCAGGTTTCATCCCTAGCTTTCATAAATTACAGTTTTAGTCCAAAATAATTTGCTCCGTCAACACTTTTAGTCCTACCCTTAAACGTCCGTTTAAAAAGTAATCACGTGTCAGACACGTGATGGGTAATTTCGTCCTTTTTTGGTCATGGTGATGGGTGTATTATCTTTTCATCTGTTTCAGATCAATACACCATCATCATCATCCAAAACAAAACCTAGAAAAACAAATATCATCATCACCTCTCTATCAAATCCAGATCACCAAATCAAAATAAAATCAAAACCAAATCAAAGCAAATCTAATACCAACAAAAATTTTAATGAAACAAATCAAGCCCCGTATATCACAAAACAAACCCAAATTTGCTGTCAACCTTAGCACTTCATTATTCTATTTCTTCATTCTGTTAATCCCAATGAATAAATAAAATATGTGTACAGATCTGTATCTATATCCCAGATATATATCAGTACACTGTACATAAACATACATATACAATCAATATTATTATTATTATTATTATTATTATTATTATTATTATTATTATTATTATTATTATTATTATTATTATTGCTGCTTCTGTTTATTATTATTATTATTATTATTATTATTATTATTATTATTATTATTATTATTATTATTATTATTATTATTATTATTATTATTATTATTATTATTATTATTATTATTATTATTATTATTATTATTATTATTATTATTATTATTATTATTATTATTATTATTATTATTATTATTATTATTATTATTATTATTATTATTATTATTATTATTATTATTATTATTATTATTATTATTATTATTATTATTATTATTATTATTATTATTATTATTATTATTATTATTATTATTATTATTATTATTATTATTATTATTATTATTATTATTATTATTATTATTATTATTATTATTATTATTATTATTATTATTATTATTATTATTATTATTATTATTATTATTATTATTATTATTATTATTATTATTATTATTATTATTATTATTATTATTATTATTATTATTATTATTATTATTATTATTATTATTATTATTATTATTATTATTATTATTATTATTATTATTATTATTATTATTATTATTATTATTATTATTATTATTATTATTATTATTATTATTATTATTATTATTATTATTATTATTATTATTATTATTATTATTATTATTATTATTATTATTATTATTATTATTATTATTATTATTATTATTATTATTATTATTATTATTATTATTATTATTATTATTATTATTATTATTATTATTATTATTATTATTATTATTATTATTATTATTATTATTATTATTATTATTATTATTATTATTATTATTATTATTATTATTATTATTATTATTATTATTATTATTATTATTATTATTATTATTATTATTATTATTATTATTATTATTATTATTATTATTATTATTATTATTATTATTATTATTATTATTATTATTATTATTATTATTATTATTATTATTATTATTATTATTATTATTATTATTATTATTATTATTATTATTATTATTATTATTATTATTATTATTATTATTATTATTATTATTATTATTATTATTATTATTATTATTATTATTATTATTATTATTATTATTATTATTATTATTATTATTATTATTATTATTATTATTATTATTATTATTATTATTATTATTATTATTATTATTATTATTATTATTATTATTATTATTATTATTATTATTATTATTATTATTATTATTATTATTATTATTATTATTATTATTACTATTATTATTATTATTATTATTATTATTATTATTATTATTATTATTATTATTATTAAGCTATTAGCTTATTATTATTATTATTATTATTATTATTATTATTATTATTATTATTATTATTATTATTATTATTATTATTATTATTATTATTTATTATTATTATTATTATTATTATTATTATTATTATTATTATTATTATTATTATTATTATTATTATTATTATTATTATTATTGAAAAAATAAATTGGTAGTAAATCGTTACTCAACAAAGTCAGCAATGTATCCACACACAAATATTATATTTATAATAGAAGAATCATGAAATCTCATGGTCGAACTGGTATGCAAGCCCAAGTTCTATTATTCAAAAATGGGTTGACTTTTTAGCAGATTTGGATATATAAATATGGATACAGATAAGAAGCGATAAATATATGATTATTGCATCTATCCTTGACTTATGTGTGTTTTATGTATCTGGGTTGACTTTGTTTGCAAATGTATATATAAGTGTTGTCGACTTTTGATAAATGTTAGATATCATTGATAGTTGTTGTACTTGTTAGATGATGATGATAGTTGTTGTAGTTATATGTTACAGATCTAGGAAATGATTTTGAGTGATCTGGAAAATCCTAAAAATGAAAAGGAAATGAAGTGGTGGTTCAAAGCTAGGGACCAAAGCTGAAAGTGGTGGTTCACGATAAGGACGATTTTTGTAATTAACTATAAGCCAAATTACGAGATTACTCATCACATGCCAAACACGTGACCTTCTTTTTAACGGATGTTTATGGTCAGGACCAAAAGTGTTGACGGAGCAAAGTTTTTTGGACTAAAACTGTAATTTATTAAACTTAGGGACGAAAGCTGCAAGTGGAGGTCCACGACAGGGACGATTTCTGTAATTAACTCTAACTTAAATATTAAAGATTGACACTTAGCACCCCTGCACTCTTAATCCACGGTTCTTATCATTACTCCCATCCCCAAAAACACCTTGTCCTCAAGGTGTTGCATTGAAAAGTTGCCGAGTAATCCCAGGATCCCATGGGTAGTCATCCTCATAATGAACTTCATTTCCAACGCCTTTGCTGCCAATTTTCTTCTTTAATGACTCTTGTGTTTGATTCTCAAAAACATCTATTGCAACATGTGTCTCAGCAATGATATTAGTTGCTGCTATTTTTGGCATAGGTAAATAGCCCCGAAGAAGTTGAGTATTAGACTTGACAACTACAAAAGCAGTTGCCTCAGGCTCCTTGCTAATTTCTTTTAATCTTGTAAGATCAACAATGTTTTTTCCAGCAACAGTTTTACTAGGGTAACCTTTTAGCAACGCAACCTCAGGTAACACATAAGCAGGATTGTCAATAAACTGATGCCCGAAATCTTCTGACTCCAGTATTGTTGGTGCTGTTGGAGTTGTTTCCAGATCACATGGAGCAGCCATAAACTCTGGATGACTAATTTTTTTCTTTTCAGCCTCTTCATCCTCTTCCTGGAGTTTTTCTTCAACCACTGCTGGTATAATAGGAGCATAATCAAATTTATATTCATCCACCACTTCTGGTTGTATCAGATTCATCAACATTGCCATGATTTCTGCATGGCGTTTTGCAGCTTTCTCGCTACTTAGCTGCTCCTGCTCATGAAGCCTGACCAAGGTCTGAACAATACTGACCAAGGTCTGATCAATACGATCAAATATAGCCTCAATTTTTTTTGATCCCATCATTCAGATCCAAACCACAGGTTGCAAAATTTTCTGGCTCTGATACCAATTGATACGAACCAATGGCTTGTATCAAATGATAAGAACAATAAGAAAGATAGACTGGTATTCGAGAACCAGTAAACTCCTAAATTAACTAAAGAAGAACAATAAACTGATAATAATATTCCACGCCCTTCATAATACAATCATAAAGCCCTATATATAGATAACCTCTAACTTGTTCCCTAAGATTTACCTAATTAAATAAGATCCTAATAATACTTTCCTAATTATCAATTAAATAATAATAATAATAACTTAAATATTAAAGATTGACACTTAGCACCCCTGCACTCTTAATTCACGGTTCTTATCAGATCACATCTCTATCTCTATATATATTAAGAGTTCTATATATGTATAAAGAGTAAGAATTATTATAGATGTTTTCTATTTGAGTTAAGTGCTTAGAAATGTTTTAAACTACCTAAAGTCTATAGTATGTCTATAGCTTTGAAAGCATCTATTCTGTGTATCCAACAACTTTCAAATATTACATTATTATTGTATGTATCCGGTTGGACGTGGAATCCATATAATCTGCCATGTCTAATGTCACTTTCTGGGTTTGCAAGGTTTTGATTGGTCTGATACATAGAATAGCAATATTTAAAAGTGTACTACACAAGTCTTGTTTTAAGTTAGATGCATGCTGTAGATTTCAGGCTATAGGTTTATATATTTCTGCCAATGTGGGATTAGCCCACTTGGTAGAGGCTCTTGCTTCTTGGAGTAAAGACCAAGGTTCAAATCTTGGCATGGGGTATTTTAGGACTATATAGGTATTTAATGGTAAATTTTGCTGTTCAAAAAAAAAAAGTTATATATATTTCTAAACATATGACTGTTTCTATTATAACAGTTATCCTAGTGAAGTAATAGCAAAAAATGATAGGTATCGGTAACAACACGTATCTTAAGTTTTATCTTGATAATTATCGATATAGATTATATGTTTTTATGATGTTGCGACCCACTTTGTTAATGTGTTTAAGATGTAATGGAGGATATTCATCTGTTTGGTATTTAGAGCATACACACCGATGATGTTAAAAATAAAGAAAAGCTTTAAGCATCGTCTGCCAACAAAACAGATATGTGTATATGTGGTATCTTTGCATCCATTGTAGTATATTGTTATGATAGTGCTGTTGTGGATTGCAGATAAACCAAATTGGGACAGTGACAGAAGCAATTGAAGTTGTGAAAATGGCAAAGGATGCACAATGGGGGGTTGTAATATCCCAAAGAAGTGGAGAAACCAATGATTCTTTCATTGCTGATCTTTCGGTTGGTCTTGCCACTGGTCAGATAAAAGCAGGCGCCCCTTGCCGAGGCGAACGATTAGCCAAGTACAATCAGGTATGACTCGTATCTTATAGATAAATAACTTCTAGAGGTAGCCACATGTGTGGGTCGACGTGTTGGATTATATGTCAAAACTCAAAGGGGTTGATTATCTTGCTTTGGTCAAAACAGGTTGAGTGAACAACCACTTTTTATCCATCTTATATTAATATACAGATATGTAATGTATTAAAAGGGATATTCAACCTGTTCGGACCGTTTGAGCTGTTGATGTTGTTGACTAAACCAGTCAACGTGAGCCATTTTCTTTTTAGTTTTAAAAGTAATGTTCTTGACTATGCCATTTAACCTGTTTGGGGTAAAGCATAAGCCAAATATAAAGTAAATTTATGTGTTCATCCCGTTAGATTCTTTAATTTGCTTCAGGCTGTAGAACTAAAATAGTTAACTCATTAACCTTTTGTATCGGTTGGGTCGGCAGTAGTTGATCTTTTGAGTGCTCAGTTGGCATATGAAACCGTAGCAGGCAAGCCATAGACACTTCACATATACACGAATGTTCATTTACTCATAGATATGCAGCCATTTAAATAAGCAGGTGAATTTGTATGTCTACTTAGAAATGCAATTGATTGCCACATTTAGTTACATATGTACTAGGAGAGAGCTCGTGCGATGCATGGCATAGGTAATCGCATACTCATTTCATGTTGTTGGTACATGATGTAATCGAGAAATAAATGGATAGGTGAATAACGTTTGAATGCGGGTTTGTAAAAAAACACAACTTTTCCAGCTGCAGACCTGCAGTGCAGTGGGTAGTTTGTTACTTCTCTTGGCTCTATTTTTGAATGATCATGTACCCTTGAATTTTCTGCATAAATAAGTGGTCGAGTCATAATCTGAGTAGCTATTTGACAGTGATATAATCAGGAAAGGTGGAATGTAACAAAGAAACATACACACTATGGTAGACCACTTATATCCTTCACTTTCACTTAGTTTGGGTTTTCATCTTGTAAGATATAGCAAAATTATAAACACCAAAAAAAAACAGGAACTTCCACATTATTGAAACAGCCCAAAAAAACCCTACGTCAAAAGGAGTCTGATTTTCCAACCAATAGCTATATCAATATGTATCCTAGAACAAAATAACCCATAGGGTTTAACAAACAGTGAAAAGCATCATAATGTTATTGAAACACATCACGAAATTAAAAATAAAAAATAAAATAAACACACACACACACACAATCAAATGCTCATTGGATGCCCCTAGCTAGAAATTTCAGTATCTTGTGTCTCTTGCACATTTACTGCTTCACAATTAGCGATCTCAGCCACCTTAAGCAACCTGCAGTCATCATAACTAATCAATATTACGTCTAATGACCAATGGGGTTGGTGACCCATTGGTAAAGTCTTTGACCTTGGAAAGGTCTACCTAAGTTTGAGTCTCACTTACCACATTTATGAGGGTGAATTTTTTTTTTATAAAAGACAATTTTTTTTTTTTAATCCAACGTCCAATTTCATATAATTACTCACAGAAAGTCATTACATTACAATGGCAGGTAGTCGGGCAACAAGTTGCGCCGCTACCCCTTTTGAATAGCAAACCCGATTCTACTAAATACAACGTTATGGGCCTTAAGAGTCGAGCAATTACTATTAACAACTTTCTGACCCCGTTTTAGAAATCACACAGTGTTGGGGGCAAGAACACAAAAGGTGTCAAAACCAAACAGGACAAATACATGTTGATTCTCAGTAGGGTGAGATTGATCTTGTAATTTTCTTTGGTGAATAATAAATTTTAGAGGTACAGTCCTCTTTCCTAAAAAAAAAAAACATTCTGTTCGCCTATATTTGGAAAAGGGTGGAGCTCCAATCGTGTTAAGCTTACGGTAATGGGAGTTGAAAATATGAGAAGTTCAATGTTCTTGATGATGGTAATCTGTTGTTGGGTTTTAATGGCTACTAATGCAAACTATATGCTATACAAAGATCCAAAACAACCGTTGAGTGCGAGGATAAATTACTTAATGAAAAGAATGACATTGGAGGAAAAGATTGGTCAAATGACTCAAATAGAACGATCAGTTGCATCCAATGAGATCATGAAGAAGTATCTGATAGGGAGTCTGTTGAGTGGAGGAGGAAGTGTTCCATCTAAGGAGGCAACTCCTGAGGCATGGCTCAACATGTTCAATGATTTTCAGAAGGGCTCGTTATCGACCCATCTGGAAATCCCGATGATTTTCAGAGTCGATGCTGTCCATGGTCATAACAATGTTTTCAAATATACAATCTTCCTTCATAATGTTGGTCTTGGAAGTTTACCAAGGATGCTATTTTATTAAAAAAAATTGGAGCTGCTACAACACTTAAAGTTAGAGCCACTGGCATACAGTATGCTTTTGCACCTTATATTGCAGTCTGTAGAGGTCCCAGGTGGGGTTGTCGCCTGAAAGCTACAGTGAAGATCCTAAAATTGTTGAACTAATGACCGAAATCATACCAGGTTTACAAGGACATCTTAGTGAGGGCTCAAAAAAGGGTGATGGAACACAAAAAGTTGCATCTTGTGCTTAACACTATTTGGGATACACATGCCAGCATACAATGATGCTATTCTCAAGGGTGTAGCTACAATAATGACTTCCTACTCTAGCTGGAACGGGGTTAAAATGCACGCTAATTGTAACCTTGTTACCAATTATCTTAAAAACAAACTCAAATTCAACGGTTTTGTCATATCAGATTGGCAAGGTACTGAGAGGATCACCACTCCTCCACATGCTAATTACACATATTCCATTTTAGCTGGATTGAATGCTGGCATTGACATGCTCAAAATCCCAATGAACTACAGAGTTTATTGATGGTCTGACTTACTTGGTAAAAAATAATTTCACACCCATGAGTCGAGTAGATGATGCAGTTCAGAAAAATTTAAGGGTGAAGTTCACAATGGGTCTTCCAGAACACACTCTTACGTCGAATCCCAGCCTCCCAGGGTGTCCACACCAATAACAGCTACCTCCTGTCATTACTTGCAAGGTTACCAAACATTATGATTTATTTCATATGCAGCAATCAGAATCAAAATGAACAATTGAAATCTGGATAGAACCACCATACTTCTATAGGAGACATCATATACAAATATCAACTTGCACATACACAGATTCTCTTCTAGCCAGATCAGTTCGGGTTGTTTTTGATGATAAACAAGTCAAACACATTGGCAAAAATGGGGAACGGTCAGATTGGTTCAAAAAGATTGGAAGTTGCCAAAGTGTATTTTCTACGCATACTGTTTAAACGTATTTCATCGTCTAATTACTAGGGGTGAGCTTGCTTGAGGAGGGGTCAGAAGAAGCTGATTATGTTTGCTGGCGGTTCCCTTCCGGTGATAGACATTAGTCCACGCCAGCAAATGTGTGAGTGTGTGAAATCATCTGCCTCAAATGAGTGATTGAGTCGGGTATTTATAGAGGCCAAGGAGACAAGGTATGAGTACTTGTCTCCTGTGACCCAGCGGTACGGCCTGGAGCCCATTGAGAATGTACCTTCTTCGAAGGGGATTGGCTTAGTATTACGTCGTCACCTTGTACGGTTGGCCGGATGCATGTCTTTTAGGTGATGATCCCCTTTGTGGTTCACTTGTCTGGTCCGGAGCCTGGTCCGGAGCCTTGGTCCGGAGCACAGTCCGCTCCCCCAAAGCATGTTCTACTTGGTTTCGTTGACCAAGTCAAGGTGTTGACTAGCTTTGACTAGGACCATGTATTATCATACACTTTCACATACAACTTCTTAAAATTTTCTATTTTAGGATTCAAATTATAGTTGTAACAAAATTATTTCTATAGCTAAGGTAACACATTAACTATTGGTTTTTTTAAAAAAACTTGAACATTGGCAATGACAACGATACCCACTCCCGGCAAAAGCAGGGTATGGGGAGGTAAGATGTAGACAGCCTTACCTCTACCCAAAGGTAGAGACTAGTAGAGGTGGCAAAATGTATGGGTCGGATTGGGTTGGGTGACGTGTCAAAACGGGTAATTTTGAAACCGGGTCGAAACGGTTCGGGTCAAAAACGGTTCCGGGTCGAAACGGGTCAGTGCAGTGGGTAGTTTGTTACTTCTCTTGACTCTATTTTTGAATGATCATGTACCCTTGATATTTCTGCAGAAATAAGTGGTCAAGTCATAATCTGAGTAGCTATTTGACAGTGATATAATCAGGAAAGGTGGAATGTAACAAAGAAACATACACACTATGGTAGACCACTTATATCCTTCACTTTCACTTAGTTTGGGTTTTCATCTTGTAAGATATAGTGATACTGTTAGTCAGACCCATAACGTATATCTTTGGGATTCCATGTAATCCACGATAATGGAAACAACAAATAAATGAGAATATAGCAAAATTAGAAACACCAAAAAAAAACAGGAACTTCCACCCCAAAAAAACAACCCTACGTCAAAAGGAGTCTGATTTTCCAACCAATAGCTATATCAATATGTATCCTAGAACAAAATAACCCATAGGGTTTAACAAACAGTGAAAAGCATCATAATGTTATTGAAACACATCACGAAATTAAAAATAAAAAATAAAATAAACACACACACACACAATCAAATGCTCATTGGATGCCCCTAGCTAGAAATTTCAGTATCTTGTGTCTCTTGCACATTTACTGCTTCACAATTAGCGATCTCAGCCACCTTAAGCAACCTGCAGTCATCATAACTAATCAATATTACGTCTAATGACCAATGGGGTTGGTGACCCATTGGTAAGGGAAACATCACCGCTGGTACCACAATCCTCTCGGCTGTCAAAAGTACCGTTGATCAAAACACTAAAGTAGTATACAACGAAAATCCCAACACGAGTTTTGTAAAGTAAAACTCTTTTGACTATGCTATAGTTGTGGTAGGAGAGCCTCCATATGCGAGACTTTTAATTGGGGACAAGTCAAACCTGACAATCTCCGAGTCGGCCCAAAGCACTATTAAAAACGTGCGTTAAGTGTGTAGCTCTGTACAATGTGTGGTGGTCCTAATAACTAGGCGGCCATTGGTGGTACGGCCATTTGTTGACACCATAGATGCGATTGTAGCTGCTTGGCTGCCTGGAACTGAAGGCCAAGGAATCACAGATATCCTATTTGGTGACTATGGTTTCGCAGGAAAGCTAGCTCGTACTTGGTTTAAGTATGTTGATCAGCAACCGATGTATGTTGGGGACCACATTATGACCCATTATACCCATTTGAGTTTGGACTAACAACAGCTAACACTAAGACTACATAGATGTATGGTGTTGTCTTTCATCAAACTTGATAATCTTGTGAGTCTAGTGCTTAGATTTAGTATTTTTGTTTTATGTGGTAAGAAATTACACACGCACACACAAAAAAGAAAAAATTGTATAGATATAGAATACGTACCTTCGGTTGGGTTATATAACAAATTATCAAATTAAATCACAAAGCACGCAGCGGAAAATTAATCTATGTAATTTAATTAATTAACCAAGAATAGAAACATGTACCTTTGATTTGAAGAAAAATAAAGTAAGAAACTTTATGAGGATTTGAAGTAAATCCCTCTACGTTTGCACACACGACACGCGGATGTACGTATGCTAGTACTTGATCACGAACCGCAAAACCTTGGCTTTTTCTCTTTGGTTTGTCAAACAACTAGAAAACCGAAAATCCCTTTGTGTTGCTTTGGGACTTCGGCCGAAACAAGGAGGAAAAGAGGAGAAGGAAGAAGTTAGGGGGGAGCTTTGTTTTCCCCTTTTTATAATCACTCTAAACCCTTTTCGTGTTTGACACAAATTAGGATTAGTATTTGATATAGATTAGGATTATAGAAAAACAAGTTAAGTTAATGAGTTAAAAACTCATTAACAAAACCGGCCCCCTATTCTAGAATAATCTAGAATACTTAATTTAATTACCAAATTACAATTAAGTCCTCCTTAACTAACGTCGTTAGCTAGTAACCGTTAGTTTTTAACGACCACTCGTTAATTGAAATCGTGATCATATTAATTAAATACATTCAATATATTAATTAATATTAAATACATTTGTGTCGAGACGTGTGACCCCGTAGGCTTAAATCATTTCCGGACATACGTTCATTTTTACGTGATCATATACTAACACCTTCAAAGAATTAGACCGGGAGAGAGAAAGAAAGAGTTTGGAGAGTTATTTTAGGGTAACATCATCCCAATATCCCATTGATAGAAAGAATCATGAAAGAAGAATTTGTACAACCTGACATGTATTATGTATTGTTAGCAATTGTAACCATAATAAATACCCGAGTTAATTACATTTTTCGGCCCTGTGGTTTGCACCAACTTTCAGGTATCATTCCTGAGTACACGAAATTACGTGTTTCATCCCTGAGTATGGAATTCCGTTATCAAGTTTGGTCCACGACCCAAACGGACGTTAAGTTGGTGGTCACGTGACAAGCACACTGAGGTATATTTGTCATTTACTTTGTTATAGGACCAAAAGTGTAATTTTCATAATAATACATTTTTCTAAAATTTAAAATAGATATATGTTTGTCTCTGTTCGAACCATCATCAACAACAGCAACAACAATAACAATCTCATGATAAATCTTAACAAAAAATAATCAAAGATAAGAATTCCAATCCAGAAACAAATTAACTCAAATTATGAGTTAACCCAAATCTGAAAACCTAAAAACCTTATCAATCATATATTAAAACCATATCTAAAATCAATATGAATGATTATCACCAATTAAATCTAGAAAAAACTTTCTATATATTTATATCTATATCATATATTTACAATAATCTAAAGATGGAATCTGACTTGTTTCCAATACGAATAACATGTGATATATATAATAATAATAATAGAGGCAAAGTGGGAGAAAATGACATAATAATAGATGGAATCTGACTTGTTTTTCCACCATTTTCATACAAATTTCTGCGGACAATTCTAAATCCTTGTCCCATTCAAATCATATACCTCCTCCATTTCCAATTAACATATAAATCCATCATATTGTCTTCTTTTAGTTCTAAAATGGGCCATTTTTTCAACTTTTCGATGAAACTTAAACATGAGTTAGACCCAATACAACCACCTCATTCAACGGACTTACTTGTAGATCTTCGATTTGTTCATACCAGGACCGGACCCATCTGGGTTCTTTAATTCGTATCTGTATCACGTTTGATGATGTTATAGAATTTGGTGACGAATGGAAAGTGGTGGCGGGTGGTATACATACGAGTATATGTTGAAGCCGACGGGCAGTGAGTGGCGGTGACTGTGTTGTTGAAATCGATGTATATATGTATGTTTCAAGATCTTGTATGTGTGTGTATATATATATATATACACATATAGATACACACACATATATGTATTTCCAGATCTTGAATACCTTCATGATCATAACTGAATTTCAGATTTGGGTTTTGGATTTTTTTTAGATGGGTTTGATTCTATGTTCGGTGATCTCAGATGGGTTTTTAATGGAATTTTCATTTGTATCAAAAATTAAAAGGGTGATGATTCTTGATCTTGTAGGGTTTTTTTTAATAGAAAAGTGAATTAAATAATAGGAAAGATAGATCCAGAGAGGAGAGAGACTATAAAAAAAATAAAAAATTACACTTTTAGTCCTATAACAAAGTAAATGACAAATATACCCTCAGTGTGTTTGTCACGTGACCACCAACTTAACGTCCGTTTGGGTCGTGGACCAAACTTGATAACGGAATTCCATACTCAGGGATGAAACACGTAATTTCGTGTACTCAGGGATGATACCTGAAAGTTGGTGCAAACCACATGGACGAAAAATGTAGTTAACTCTAAATACCCGGATAATAAATAGACGCACCATAATTTGATTTATTATACATTTATTTATGCTTTCATGATTCATTTAAGAAACAATCCATGCGATGGCTTTAGATAAATAGATAGATAGATAATAGATTTATGCACTTAAGTATGCACAATAGATAAACCTAATGACGTTATATAAACCACCATTAATTCACACTAATAATTTTTTCAAGTTTCCAACATATTACTCAACTTTTTATTGTTTATACTCTATACTTTGAATGTTGTTTACATATATATATATATATATATATAGGAAAGATAAATATAGTACAAGCAATCCAAAAAGTAAAAAGTACAAGGTTCTTCCTCCTTCTCCGCGTCCACTTCCTTCTTCTCCGGCAAGACTGCCGCCGCCAGCCACCACCTCCTTCTTCTCCGGCGAGACAACCACCGCCACCACCATCATCTCCGACCACCCCAACCACGGCGCCGGCAGCAAGGGCTTCTCCCGTACCGTATCAAACCATCACCATCTCTTGGATCCGCCCATCAAATCCATGCGATTCCCATATGCGTCCCTTGACAACCAGTTTAGAACGGATGAGGGCAACGCCCGTACCGTATCCACCCGAAAACAAAGCTGATTCTCGCCGGAAAAGTCGCCGGAGGGGATGGCGGTGGTTGTCTCGCCGGAGAAGAAGGAAGAAGGAGGAGGTGTGGCAGTCGCCACTGACGGATCCATATACACTCTATGGGGGTCATTGGACCACCCTTGGCAAGATATAAATTTAACAGAGCCTGAATAAAATTTTAATTGAACCTCTTTACAATTATTGAATGACCTCCATTAGAATTGTGAAAGAAAAGAAAGCTCAATTGATTAATGACACTCCGTCTAAGTAAGCTCTTGATTGTTGTTTGACTTCTTCCTTTTTCAGCTTTCCCTGGATAAATTGGTAAGGGATTCGTTATTTAGGGTTTTTGTTTATGGTATTTTGAATATCTGGATTCATGGGTGATGAATTTTATTAGTGAAATTAAGAAAACTCACTGCCGGTCCGCCATAAGTAAATCAGTAGGTGATGTATCTGATGTGTGTACAGGATGATTTATGAGGAAGAATAACATATAATATTAGTATGTGGTCATATATGAATGCAGAGTGAACCTTTATGGGTATATCTAATCAGTTTTTCTTGTCTTTTATTTTAACATTCTAGAGCAACTACATTATATATATTTTTATTTTTATTCTATATTTGCCTTACGATTACAATGTAAAGGTTAAAACCTGGTCAAGTAGTATTGTAACAATTACTACTCTTTAAAAGTATTATTATTTTATTTATGTTTTTATATTGCATTTGTGACCCGACCGATTAACCCGACCCGTTATAGTCTCTTTTTACATTTCCTAGCTTCAACTAAGTCATCGTAACAATCTCAACGACCCCCATGACTTAAATTCCTGGATCCGCCACTGGCGGTCGCCGGAGAAGAAGGAGGAGGTGTGGCGGTCGCCGGAGAAGAAGGTGGTAGTTGGCGGCGGCAGTCTCGCCGGAGAAGAAGGAAGGAAGAAGAACCTTGTACTTTTTGGATTGCTTGTACTATAAATAATCCACCCCTATATATGTCTAGATATTAACAATAACATGTTATGACCGATAATATGTGTTCAATGGTTGATTTTGATAAACAGACCATTTAATTTTTTTCAAGTAATGTGTGTGTGTGTGTGTGTGGGGGGGGGGGGGGGGTCATGTAATGTGCAACAAGGTTTGTGTTCAAATCTTATTTATTGAACACAAGAGGAACTATGAAAGGGTGAATTAAATGATTGTTAAGTGTTAAACTTACAATCTATTAGAATAGAGTTAATTTCACAAATCGTCCTTGTGGTTTTACCAAAAAATCACGTTTCATCCTTTAAATTTCAAAATGACACTGGTAGTCCTTTATACGCGGATAATGGTCATGTTTCGTCCTTTAATCTAACGGGTGATGGTCACGTTTCGTCCTTTATACGGTCGACTAAAGGACGAAACGTGACCATTATCCGCGTATAAAGGACTACCAGTGTCATTTTGAAGTTTAAAGGATGAAACGTGATTTTTTGGTAAAACCACAAGGACGATTTTTGAAATTAACTCATTAGATAATAAAGAATGACTGAAACGGCGCAGAAAAAATGGCCTGCTATGTACATAAAAAGCACAAACATTTGCCTGCGAATTTGTTATATCCCCTTGATTAGAGTTCTGTTTGCCGGGCTTCTTTCTGCTTCTGTTGCTTGGAGATTCTTGGAAATAGCAAGTTATTCAACTGTCTCTCGGCACTATACTCCGAAGAGGCCTGTAATGCAACAAAGATGTTACAGTCACAAACACGACATTATACTAGCACTATATTTATTTTTATAACTTGCATTCAGGAGAAGCTGCTGATTGCCCTCACTTTCATAAAAGAAAGAAAAGTATCTAGTTTAGGTTGTTTTTTTTTTTTTGGTTGCATTAAAGAATTTTGCAGAAAACTATCATTTATTATATATAACCTGCATTCAGGAAAAGGTGGTCATTACCGGTTTCTTAAATGCAAATCGTAATGTCTGTATTTGTCTTCCAGAACACACTCTTACGTCGAATCCCAGGGTGTCCACACCAATAACAGCTACCTCCTGTCATTACTTGCAAGGTTACCAAACATTATGATTTATTTCATATGCAGCAATCAGAATCAAAATGAACAATTGAAATCTGGATAGAACAACCATACTTCTATAGGAGACATCATATATAAATATCAACTTGCACATACACAGATTCTCTTCTAGCCAGATCAGTTCGGGTTGTTTTTTGATGATAAACAAGTCAAACACATTGGCAAAATAAAAATGGGGAACGGTCAAATTGGTTCAAAAGATTGGAAGTTGCCAAAGAGTATTTTTTACGCATAAAATTTTAGGATTCAAATTATAGTTGTAACAAAATTATTTCTATAATTAAGGTAACACATTAACTATTGTTTTTTTTTTAAACTTGAACATTGGCAATGACAACGATACCCACTCCCGGCAAAAGCAGGGTATGGGGAGGTAAAATGTAGACAACCTTACCTCTACCCAAAGGTAGAGAGGCTACTTCCAAAAGGACATCCAGCCTACGCTTTACCCTTGAAAAAATATTCTCGACGGCAAGGCGAAGCCAAAACCAAAGAGAGAAGACCGGAATCTCTATCTATAAAAAGATTAACATAAACCAAAAATTGTTTGCGAACCAGACCCTTGTAGAATGTTAACCCAATCCAACCAAATCAGTCCATTTTGCCAATCTTCTACAATGTTGGAAGAGAAAAAAACGCAAAGTGAGTGCATGTTACCTCCACTTGAAGGCCCTTACATCTCCAACATAATGATTTAAGAGCTTGGGTAGTCTTTTCTCCACCAGATTTGAGACGGGATATTATTTTGGCAGCTGAATGTGCAATTGCATCAGGTTGAGCCCTCCTAAAATCTTCGACTTCGACTAAAGTCTAAACAACATTCATTAAATAATGTAAGTGCCACTCTTCTGGTATTTCTGATGTAACAATAAATCAAGGCACTCAAATACAATAAATTCATTCCATCAAGCAAAGGAACTTAAAATTTTGAATGACCACTACTAGTATCTGTTTTTTGGTTATATTTTGCAATTTGAACTCATTTACCTCTATCGAGATTTGAGCCACACTGGTCAAGATAAAATATTTAGCTAAAAGGGATACAAATCAAATAGGTTGAAAGTCATCCGAAGTGTAGTCAATGTACAAAACCTAGAAATCGTTTTTTTTTTGCAAAAGTCAAATTACTATCATAATGATACGACTTTTTAAATCATATTTGACACATTTATAAATTTGAGATAAAACTGGAGAAAAAAGTGTTATGGATCAGCACAACCCCGCTTGTTTTTAGCCCACATTTACATATACTTATTGTGGCATGTTACCGAACTTGACCTCTAACTCTAATGCATCTCTTCAGAAGCACTTAGATGAATGTTATAAGTCAAAAGAACTACATTTCCTGGGGTACATCCCCTTTATTGAAAAGAAGCATACAATTACACTAATCAACTGAAGTCATTTTCCAAATATACCTGATTTCCATGTGCTGAGATCAAATGAATTTTAACAATCTCCAACTTATAGTATGAAGTTCCATTTCCTAAAATTTGATCTTTCTGCAAATTCTCTTCGATATCTTGACCATCTTCATGCCTATGGCCATTGATAACGCCTAACTCTTCTTCTTCTTCTTGGCCTTCGGAAATTTGATTTGTCTCTTCATCATTAGACTTATCGTCAAGCATATATTTGTTTATCACCGAACTTTCTTCAACAAATGAAGGTCTAAGGACGCCTTGAATAGCAAGACCAGCAGGAGGCTGATCCATGTAGTCTACTGGATCATCTAATACAAACTGAGGAAGAGAAAAAGTTACCTCAAAAACAACAAAAGCCAGTATATATAATAGCAAGTTAGCCAATAAAAACAAATGCCAAAACTGACTCCAACATGAAAGTAGACTTATATATACTCCATGATGCAGGGATAGGTAAAATAGGCCAATTGGATTACGGGTCAAAACAGATAATAATCTTACTACTAATATAGCACAAGATGCATGTATAGATAACTGCTCAACCTCGATTGACCCAAAACAAGTTTTGTCCATACTTTCTACTTTTGTTTTATAAATATACGGTTTGTAGATTTTTATTACCAAAATACATTTATCTCGATAATAAGATTACTATAATCTTTTGAAATAAAGTTACTTAGGAGGTTTTATGCACAAAATCTACAATCTCGACAACATTCAAAGTGCTTCATGCTAAGCAATTGCTTTTAGCAAACCTGTTGACCATTAACGATAAAACAAGACCCGAATTGGTCCACTCGTATCCATGTTATCCAGACATATATGTGGTAATAATTAAGTGGAAAACTGCCTGGAATAACTTACTTGTGCCAACTGTTTAGCAAAATGCATTGGATGAGATGAACGCATGGTCTCCAACTTTGCCCAGTCGCCAGGATCCTCGTCATCGTCCTCATCTTCTAGGAGTGAAACCCATTCCTACCGCAATTAGGCATGACAAAGAAAGATTATAGCAACTGTCATGGTGAGCGAGAGAAAAAGTGAAACAAAATAAGATTGTCACATTTTCATAGCCACCATTCTCGCCGTCATCATCATCATCGTCGCCATCGTCATCAGTGTCATCATCATCAGTCCCACTATCATCATCTTCATTTCCTCCGTATCGTAATCAGATTCTGCTTGGCCTATTAACTCCATCTCACTGAGCATTTCAGTTGTATCTAAGCCTATTATGACTTGCTGCATTGAGTTTATTAACTAATTAACTTGCAAACAACGATTATCTACACTCTATAGATGCACCAACTCTAAAAAATAAATGTGCTCGGTGGTAGGTGCTTTTGTACAAAAATTCTAATCCAAGTACTAGGAGCGTTGTGTGTGGTCAAGAAGTATAAAGCATCACAGATCCAAAACAAATAGTTACTTAGAAGGAAAAAAGAATTCTATGTAGTCATCTGTTATATCAGTAATGATACATATGCTTAAAAAAAGAAGCCTAATAATATGTCTACTCTATTCATTTGTGGACACATGTATTACACATTTTCTCTTTCTTAATCTCCACCATTGATTTTGCCATGTGTCTACTCTTTGTTAGACACATCTTTAGGCTTATTATTTAGGAACATCAAACATTTTCCATTGGGAAAGAGTAATGAGATAGTGAAGAAAGAACAGTAAGATGGACGTAACGTTTAACGTATACCATCTCAAGTAAATTTAGATTAGTCATGGGATGAGGACAGGAAGTTTGATAGATATGACTGTTGTTTTATTAAGGTGTTGAATTGAAAAAGGTGAATCTTTCTAGAAGGATTGTAGAGGGTGGAGAAGTCATATAAATAGTATGATCAGCGAAGCATGTCGCAGATCTGCGCTTGTCCAGTATCATTATTTGACTGTCTGACTGATGCGTCTATGAAAGTGATTGCAGAAGAAAGTCAAATTCAAATGGTCAATTACATTACAGACTTTATTATTATAAATTATTTTCCTCTAGGGAAATGATTTATTATACTCCGTAATAAAGATGATACGAAATGTCCTTATAATACAGATCCCCGAACGAGGCCGATTTTCAAAAAAAATCCTGTCCCCCCACCCCCCAAAATCCAATCCCAAGTCACAAGTTTCCTAACCTTGATCTCATGTAAATTTAAATTGTTATCCCCACAAGGGCATTCAACGTTATGAAGCATGTTGGATACAATTCCACATTCTAGTGAGATCTTAAGTTCTAATAATTTCTAAATTTCATATTCCTTACCACAAGGATATCCTCGGAGGTAAGAGTTTGGAGAATATCTTCATCATTTTTCACTTGAAAATATACATCTAAGAAACATCATAACAGAAAGTGAATTAAATAAAAGATTTTACTTAAAAAAAGGAAAGTAAGTATTTGAGAATCATAGGCAAGATAACTTACTTCCATGTTCATCCGTTACATATGGCAAATCTGGCCAGAATATATTTTCATGGACACCATCACCTACCATCCCTGAGAACATAAGCATTGCTTTGCTGTTAACCTGACAGATATAAAAAGTTTGCAATCAATATCTAACATCTAACGATATGGACGACATCACAATCCGCAATTTGTAGCCGTCCAAAAGATTTTATCTTTGATAACTCAGCTTACATGCTTCTAGATGAGAAAGAACCCAAGGGTTCTGGTTTTCCAATTTACATTAGATACAACATAAGCATAAAAGCCAACCGTCAATCCACATACGAACACAACATTTTTTTCAAACAATTACGGATTACATATATATAACAGTAGGGTATATTAGTATATATATATATATGTTATGTTATGTATCCACTTACCATATATATATTATATTATATATATATGGGTTTTGATCATTTGAAAACTAAAATTTGTGTGAAATTTGGCCAAACACACTGTGATTTGAAACTTAACACAATGTGTTTATAGCTGTCCACCACCACCACCACTAGCACCATTGCCGGAAATTGTTGTACGGGCGAAGCCCTTAATCGAACGGCTGGCCGTTTAGGGGGGCTTCGCCCTTCTCGGTCGCCGACCTCGAGGCATTTATAAAGGGGTTGGAAGCCGGACGCATATGGGAATGGTGTGGATTTGATGGGAAGTGATCCAAGAGATAGTGTGGTGGTTTCGTACGGTACGCACGTTCCCCTTACTGCCATGGCGTCGCCGGAGGAGGAGCAGGGAGAGAGAGAGCGACTGTGACCGGAGATGATGGTGGTGGTGGTCGGAGATGATGGTGGTGGTGGTGAGTAGCTATAAACACATTGTGTTAAGTTTGAAATCACAGCGTGTTTGGTCAGTTTGGCCTTCACACAAATTTTAGTTTTCAAATGAACATTTTCACATATATATATATCTTATATATATATATATATATGATTTTCAATAAAATAACAGTAGTTTTGGTTATGGAAATAGAATACCTCAATAACAGTCCTGCTAGTTTCAGCAGGTCCAAGAATAGCATCACCATTCTCATCAGAATCTTCGGAATCCGAAATATCTTCAGACGGATGATACCGTTGTGGCTTCTTCGCATGTTTTACTGGCCCAACGGCCGATTGCTCCTCCTCATTAGCTGCTGCTGAAGCCCTAATTCTATTCTTGAATAGATTCTTCTTTGTTGTAAGCTTATTATTGCTAAATACAAGAATAAAATTCAAATAAAGTTCATCATAAGCAAAATTAGTTATATGTAGAGAAAGCATATAAGGAGTTACCAAGGAATGATGATGCTGCCAGAGTGTGAGAGAAGGCGAGAATGATGACCGGTCTGGATATAGGAGGCGGTTGCCGGTTCAATTACCAGCATTTCCGGTGATCGGAGGAAGAAAAATTCCGGTAAGCAGTGGTCTGTCGACGGAGGAGATAGTTAGTTGGCTTTTATTGTGGTTCCTGTTTTATCAGAATCTGTTTTCTCTTATCCTAAAAATAAAATAATAATGGGAGTTAATTACAAAAATCGTCCCTGTCGTGGACCTCTACTTGCAGCTTTCGTCCCTAAGTTTAATATATTACAGTTTTAGTCCAAAAAACTTTGTTCCGTCAACACTTTTGATCCTGAGTAATAACGTCCGTTTAATAACTTATCACGTGCCAACCACGTGATGGGCATTTTCGTCATTTCATTTTTTCAATTATTACACTTTTAGTCCAAGTTTTTTATGATCTTTTTTTCCTACACCAAACAAACAAAAATATAAAAATATTGATTTTCTCAGCCAAACCCATATCTATCATCATCATCATCATCAAAATAAAAAAAACATAATCATCACCAAACATCAACAAATCTTCCATTCCATCCTTTTTAAACATAACCCACAAATCAAACACAATAATTCATACACTAAAGTTTAAAAATTACTTCCCTAATAAACAACAATTATTTATGTTCAAAAAAATTCCATTCATAATAAGTAGCAAACCCATATTTGAGATATATACATGTACAGATGTATAGATACACACATCCCAAACCTCACCTGCATCCCCATACATTCCCCAACTTCACATTTCCAAAAACATGGTTGTCGTGCTTTCACCTCAATCAACATCAACATGGCCGCTCTCTTTATGTTTCCCTCTCTCTCTACAGTCAACACTTGCTGCCACCGAAAGTTTTTTTTTCCGGCAACAACTCTACTGGTGGCTAAGTGGGTACAGGTGGCTGGTGGCCGAGTCTGGATCTGGATTGTGTTGGATCGATCCGAATATGGTCGGAAATCACCACAACCACCGTGACCACCAACGGTGGTGGTTGTTTAATCTAATGTAGGCGATTGGTGTTACCATTGTAGCCACTAGCACTAGCAAAGTAGCTTCACACCAGTGTGAATCTCCGACCACCACCGCTGTGCAATCCCCGACCATCACCACCATCCTAGATTCGCCGCCACCACCACCCTAGATCTCTATATAGATATATTGGTGTATATTTATCATTGTTTTTTGAAGGGATCTGGGAAATGGGTTTCATATTATGTATATGTATGATAGATTTAGATGTTAGATATATAGATAGAGACAAATGAATTTATTAGATGTTACTAGTTTAAATGTGTATAGCGAATGATTGTGTATATGTATAATTTTTATGCATTTGCAAATCTGGGTTTAATTGTTGCTAGATATATTGATGTGGTCAAGCATATGTATAATCTGTTTAGGTGTACAGTTGCAAAGGTTATCGATGAAGATGATGATATTAGACTTATTTACACTTTTGGTCCTATGGTAAGGAAAAGTCCACAATTTTGGTCCTGTGGTAAAGAAAAAGACCATTATACCCATCATGTGCAGGTCACGTGATGAGTTTTTAAACAGATGTTAGTAGTCTGAACCAAAAGTGTTGACGGGGCAAAGTTTTTTGGACTAAAACTGTAATTTATTAAACTTAGGGACGAAAGCTGCAAGCGGAGGTCCACGAAAGGGACGATTTCTGTAATTAACTCTAATATTTTTTTGAACATTGAAGAAATACTTTTACAGAAATACCCCCAATTTTTTCAGCATACGTGTAACATTTTTATTGGACAGTTGAATTCAATTTAAAAATTGATTGGGCAACTGGTACCAATTATTCACTTAATCAGATACAGAGGGTTTGAGTGTGGTTTTTTTTTTATGTATTTATGTTTACACTGTTAATTTGTTAATTATTCAAATATTCAATGTTACTCTATTTTAAAACCATAAATCATTGATAGATATAGTAATTTACATTGAAATAAAAGGCAAACGGGCAACAAACTGCGCCGCCACTCCTTTTTGTATAGCAAAACTAAGACGTTTAAAAACTACATTCATCGATCGTGGCGTCATGACATTACTATGCATGACCCGTTGGACCCTTCCAAGTAGCTCGACGGCCTCAGGTGCAAGAAATCCAAAGGTATCAAATGCAAAGGGTATAAATACGTGTTGGTTGTCAAGACACGCCTTCTCGTGTTTGGCCACTTTGCATGAAGCAGCTTTTAAAGCAGCAAGACCGGCTGTGAAGCTGCACCCTAAGCCCACAAGAGGAGAGACTCCTGTTAAATCCACACATGCATGTTTTTCCCAGTCCAACCAAAGACCAAAATGTCAGCAGGTCTGAGAGTAGATCTCCCTTCCAACGGGTCAGTCAAGAAATTCACTGGCGCTTCCTTCTTAACAGAAATCCCAGCGCGCCTAAAAATGTCAAAGAGAACATCCCTAACCAAATCGTGTCTGTATTTGAATCCCGTGAGCTCTTTACAGTGAAGCGCATGCTCCCCAAAGGAATCCAAACAAGCTTTCCGACAAATAGGGCATATCTCATCAATAGGAAATAAGGGGATCATGAGACGGTATTTTAGTATAGTGCGATACTCTACCGGTGACATATGTTGTCCTAACCCATCTATAGGGACAACAAGGAGATAATCTTGAGCATGTGGTGTCTGTAGACACTTAAAAATGGCTTTTTGTCTGATTGTCAAGTCAAAGTGTACCTCCATATCTTGGACAATTTTACTAAAAAGGGCACTCGCCAATACATGTTGGGCTTTAGGGGGGATGGTGTCCTTGTTAGTGAAACCGTCAACATCAAAGCTGGGAATCGTATCACGAAGACCAGCCAAGGCACAAGCATAATCAGAATCCATACCGCATATACCACTGTCTCGTAAGATGTGATCCTGTAGTACCCAAGATTGGGCCCTTGATGCCACAAATGCATAAGATGAAACCTCAACTGCCGAATATAACCCTAAACCCCCAGACCTAATAGGTAAGGAAGCCAATCTCCATTGGAGGTCCCCAAAAAAAGGACCACCACAAACCACAATGTCTGCAATAGCGCCACGCAGTCCCATGTCAAATAAACGCGCTGCCTCCTCCACATGAACAGGTTGACAGGTCCTCAGGCCAAAAAAAAGTTTGGCAATACCCATACATGATCGTAGTAATAGAAGCTCACTCTGTGGGTCGCGAAGCTGTGGGAGGAGGCGCATCAAATCAACAGCATTAGCAGCTCTCTTCTTTGCTAGCCCACTAATAAAACTCGCATCTCTACTAACAGCCCCTCCCAGAAGTTTCACCCCCAATGACGGCCTCCCAATGGCATCGGGGAATAAGCCCTTCCGAGACTTCCTACCATCACAAGAGGGCCAAAATAGCTCGGTTTTCTTAATATTCAGTTCAAGCCCCAAGGATGGGCCTGTTGTTCTAATTATATCCAACACTTTAGCAACCTCCTCAGATTCCCCAATAACAGTCCCATCATCAAGATACCAAGCATGAAGAAGAAGTTTGCACTTATCTCTAATCTGATGCACTGCAAAACAAGGGCGAAAAGAAGTGGTCCTAGAGGGTCTCCTTGTTGAACCCCTGTGGAAGACCAAATATGCTCATCTCCAATATACAATCTTGCTGGCAACCTGTATAGGAATTCAA
Source organism: Erigeron breviscapus (assembly GCA_034093135.1). NCBI lineage: Eukaryota > Viridiplantae > Streptophyta > Magnoliopsida > Asterales > Asteraceae > Erigeron > Erigeron breviscapus. The sequence continues at coordinate 148,040,787 of CM067169.1, read as the reverse complement.
CCCACAAGGAAATGGAAGGACACCTCAACCTGACCTCATGAAGTAAAGCTGATCTATCAACCAAATTAAAGGCATTAGTAAAATCCACCGCGAGCATAGCAAGTGAACCATCAGTGTGACGCTCACCCAATACTCTGTTAACACTATGTAATATAGCCTCTGCCCCACCCGACACCCCGACCCCAAACTGAAAGTCATTGAGGTACCTGGTCACTTCTTTACTAACCCCCTTCATCGCAACCTTGGAAACCAAACGCCTCCATATGGTACCAACTGCTATAGGACGTATCCCGTTGTCGGTTTCAAAAGAGGAGTCAAAGGAGCAGACGCAACAAACTCAGCCAAGCTTGATGGACATCTTCCCCCTAACCATAAGTTAACCACACTAGTGATAGCCTGTAAAAGATCAGTGGCAACAACAGACCCTTCTCCACATAAAGCATCCAAAATGTGTTGCGCCCTTAACCCATCCTTCCCACATGAAGTGCCCTTCGAAAAGGATTTAATGCAACCAAGGACACTATCAACCATTACAACCAAGGGAGGCTCAGAGTATAGAATGTTAGGCAAATTTGGCGATGACATGCTTGGATGTTAAGCCTTTAATGCCTTCATGGTGTCATCATTGTGAGGAGCAACACCAGATGAGCATAACACTTTTACCGCAGCAGTAAAGTGACCATCCGCAACCTTTCGAAGACATTGTCTAACATTGGTGCTGGTAGCAGTTCTTTCCTTATTAATATCAGCGTCTTTTGGACCCGAAGTCCCCAAATCAGAACCTCGTAAAATATTATCAACTAGCGTGGCAATACCATCTTCGTTCCCCCACATGGCTAAAGAACTCATAATAGAACGATGCTGCAAAGTCTTTCTATTTCCAGACCTACTTTCTTGCCTACATTTAGGTCTAAACACCTGCAAAGTGCAACGAGGAAGAATTAACAACCTTACCCAAGCTTCAACAGAATCTGGTTGGGTAGCCACCTTGTAGAGAGTTGTTTTCAGCGCTTGTGAGAATGTCAAATGACAACTATGTGGGATGCTTTTAACGGTCACGATGGGTGCTTTAAAGACACGATCAACAAGAGCCACATCAAAAGCAAACGAATCATGAACTTTGGACTCAGCCACTGAGATAGAAGGTTTTGTGATACCAATAATGTGCCCACCTATGTCATCATGGATAAAACGAACAAGCCCATCCGGGTGGTGACAGGCACGACTCAAGGCATGTATAGTCATACACTCCCCACACAACCATTGACCAAAGACCTTCATAGTTTCTTCCACGACTGTAAACAACCCTAGGTCCATAGAAATAGCCTCGCGCAACACCTTTTTATGTTCATCACTTGAAAGGTGCAACCTTTTGATATGAGAAATTAACCGACATATCCCTTTTTTACTTTGATTTTCTTCTTTTTACATTCTGTAAATAATTTGAGTATTATCCGGATCAACATTTAGCAAGTTTTATCCTTTTTTGGTGATTCATGTATTGGGTTTTCTGTTTTTGTTTTGATATAAATTTTTTACTCTTTTTTTATAAGCAGAGATTTATAATTTTATATCTATTATCTAATGTTGGAGAAATAAGTATCTTGATGTAAGTTTTATGAACTTATTTATGCAGTCAGTTTGATACAATTTATCTCTGTTAATGTGTTTTACCATACTAATATACCATGAAAATAACATTGATGATCTAAACTATATATTTTATGATTTTTTTTATGTTTTTAGGGACTGCAACGATTTTGTACAAAACATAAGATCAAGTTATCAAAGGTAATTTTCTGTCAGTTTCTTTATCTTAAAAGCTTCTTACTGGAATTATGCATATGCTAAAACTTGTATATGTTATGTTTCATGTAGCAATTCTGATAGCAGTATATGCATAGTGGAATTTTGCAAGAATTAAAGGGATTGGGTGAAAATGGGCTCGTATCATGTTGCTTTACAGTCTCGTGTTTTATTTCCTTCTTAGTATCATGAAGTTTGTCGTTCGTTACATCCTTAGTGGCAAGGCTTGGCTCAGAATGATTGACAACAAGGTTACTTTCATTAATAAATCTTCAGGATGGGCGGGTTGGATAACTGGTACCAATATGCCAGGCCAAAAGCCCATAATGGTCTGGGTCGGGTTAACTCTAACACATTTTTGTTTTCTTCAATATCTCTATTGTAGTTGCATTGAACTTATTTGGTACAACTTTTAACATGCTCTCCTCATTGTTAACTTTTTTTTGTTTGACCCGTTTAACATTTTTGGCATCTGTGTGAGTACAGAGTGCTTTTACAATAAAGGAGAAATACGGAAGAGGGGAGAGAGATGCTCTATGGGCTCATGCGCAGAGGACTCTACACGGGCTTCAAGCACCTGATACATCAAACCTTTTCAATGAGAAGAGCAACTATAAGTCAAAGGTTCATGAATATCCTTCCAGTGACATTAGTGTTAAGGAAAGTGTGAAGTTTCCTATTTGTGATAAAGAAGCTGAGCCAAGTTGTAGTCGGCTCAAATTTTTTCTGAAGTCTTCAAAGGTAATCAAAACGAATCTGTCTGTTACTTGGGCTGATGAAAAACCTAATGGCACGGGAAATCAAAGTAGTGTATAAGTAGGGTGCATTCTTAGTAGACTTAGCCGCTTGGGTTATATCGCAACATTGCAAGGTTTTGTTACTTTATTAGGTGTCGAAATTCAATTTGTACTGATATTAAAAATTTTGTTGGGTTTATAGTGTGAGTTTGGTTTTCTATAACGGTGCTAGATTTGATTTGACCCTGGCACCTTGCTGTATTTTTTTCTTTTCAAATGGGCCAAGTCAAAAAAAGTTGGCCAAAAGGCAAAAAGGTTAAATAGGTCAAACGCTGGAATCCTTTTTTCAATCCATCTACTTCTAAATGGTGGTTTTCCACACACTTTTATATTTATATTATCATTGGACACGGTATTGTTATGCAATATGTTGTTTGATATCTTTTTCCTGACAGTTGAGACACTCTTGATATTCTTCCTTCCTCATTATAAACTTCCTATTGTCACTTCTTCAGGTTTGATCTCTCTTCTTATCTTAACTTCTCTTCCCATTTTTATATAGCTGAGCGAATGTCATATTAAAAAAAAAAAAGAGAATGTTCCGTGTCTACAGTTTGCGGGTATTATCCCCTGTCTGCGCCATCGGCTGCCACGGTTAGACTACTGTGTTTTACCTTTCTAGAAGTGGCTATGAGTTGTTTATGGGTCGATCTCGGTTGTAGTTTGTCTCTAAAGGATTAGATGGTTAAACTTCAATACAATAGTAAAAATGGAAACATGTTAAACAAGGGGCGTTAGGAAAACCGGACCCAAATAACCAGACTGACCTTAGTTTGGTGCAGGTAAAATGGGTACGGTTATTCAGTTTTCCGGTATGCTATTCGGTTAATCTAAAAGTTGTATGTTTGCGTTATACGGGTCAAATGCATCGAATGCCACCAAATTTTATACAAGCACATAAATCCTCATAAATGGTGGGGAAAGGTTATCCCTGGTAACTATTAAAACCTCAAATCGTTTTATTTCAACAGTTCGATCATTTTCATAATAATTTTTTATTTATCCATACCAAATTAATCGTCTATATTGTTGGATATTTTAGTGTAATTGGGTTAATTGGTAATTTTAGTCATAATAATACATCATATAAGTATGGTGGTGCGGAGTGCACGCTTATATCGCCCCTAAGGGACGGGGGTCCGGGGCAGCGCCCCCGGGAGCGGGGTCCAAGGGGCAGCAGCCCTTGGCGGGGTCCAAGGGGCAGAGCCCCTGGCTGGGTATTCTTACTTGGAGGTGGTGCTATTTGCTGGGCATCGAAGAAACAAACTTGCATCACTAATTCAACAATGGAATCTGAGTTTGTGGCATTAGCAGCAGCTGGTAAAGAAGCTGAATGGCTAAGGAATTTAATTTATGAAATTCCATTGTGGCCTAAACCGATATCATCCATATCTATCAGATGTGATAGTCAAGCCACGTTGGCTAAGGCATATAGTCAGGTATATAATGGTAAGTCTAGACACTTGGGTGTTAGACACAGCATGGTATGTGAGTTGATCACGGGAGGTGTGATATCAGTGGTGTTTGTGAAAACACAACAAAACTTAGCCGATCATTTGACGAAAGGGTTAAGTAGAGATCTCGTGCATAAATCGGCTATGGGGATGGGATTAAAGTCCACCAGAAATCTCTGATATTAAGATACCCAATTCCCATCTAGTATGACGCTAGATGCTGAATTCAATGTGGAAGGCTTAATATTTAGAGATTGGAACACATTAGAGTATACATCCCAAGGTATGTGTTCAGACCTGCAAGTTAAGGAGGTTGAATGTTTATATTCTTAATAGCTCTTTTGACAAATTGCATATGCAGGTGCAAGATTAAAGGAGCTACCTATGTGAGAATGAAGTTTAGCCGCTTCAAGAAGCCGGGACTTGGCTTTGACATGCTTATGAAGGATAGGGACATAGACTAGTAAAACATATGTCAAGATAGAACTACTATGTATGTAAACTTTTGTGTACATTATCTTCGTGTATTCAAAATGAGTTCCCAGGGTTCAATCCTAAGCGACACCCTGGTATTCGAATATATAAAAGTAACTCCCAATGCCGTCTTCCACGGGTTTTGGGTCCCAATACCGTCTTCGACGGTGTGTGGGGGAGGTTAATATGTAGACAGCCTTACCCCTACCAAAGGTAGAGAGGCTGCTTCCAGGTTCTACCAAAGGTAGAAAAGGACCTCCAGCCTTGCTGGGCATGAGGATCGAACCCATGACATCTGTTACCAGAGGCAAGAGCTCCAACCACTGATCCAACCCAGCTGGTTTGGTATTCGAATATATGGAATGTGTAATATACTAATGTGAAATTCAATCGTCACGACATTTCATTTATGCAAAAGTTTGAATGTTTGAGATATCCTTTAGTTAATCAAGGATTACACTAAAATAGGGGAGGATTGTTGGATATTTTAGTGTAATTGGGTTAATTGGTAATTTTAGTCATAATAATACATCATATAAGTATGGTGGTGCGGAGTGCACGCTTATATGAATTTATTATGATCTTAGGGGCGAAGCCCCTAAGGGACGGGGGTCCGGGGTCCAAGGGGCAGAGCCCCTGGCTGGGGTCGAGCTTGAGGCAAAAATTGCTATGGCAAAAACGTCTCAGAAAATTAATTTTCGAAACTTGAGGGACTGATTTTGCCAATCTTGTAAACTTGGATTTTAACTGCTTTAAAGGCAGTTAAGGGCCTTGGATCCTTTATTCTGTCACATACGAATTCTAATAGAATTCTCTCTGATTTATAAAATTCTCTCAAACACAAAAGCATACAGAAAATTCTTAATCACTGATTGTATCCGGTTGAATAATTTGGGGTGAACCACCGAATTGATTCAATCTGAAAGCGTATCGCGCCTTCAGTGATTGTTTTATATCCGTTTTGTTCATTGTTAGACTCCATATCCCCAACATATATAGCATATGATATTATCTTAAAGAGCAATGGAAAGAAGTGTTTGCGGGATGACCCATCGTGGACCATTTTGATCCATAGCCTGTACAACACTATTACCCATTTAGACACAAACATGCTCTTACCCGTTTCTGCCCATTTTACCACCTCAAGGTTTTTCTTTATGTGACACTTAACTGGGGTATTTTTATTTATTTAGATGTACGCCCTAACTGGGGTATCCAGTGACCAAGTCTGAACTTCCCCTGGCCACCTCCAAGATTATACCTAGCGGGATTCGGATCTATCACCTCGTGTAAAGATGTCCATGATATTAACTATTAGAATACATTGGAGGTTCTTACACTTCACTGTTTTGCTACCAGGTTTGACCCTCGGACAGGACTGCTAACCGGGACAAAGGATGGGGCACTTGTGAATGTTTCCTTGAGAATATGTGGCCGGAGGTCTGAAAAGTCCCTATGCATTGTACTGTTGGTTTTTCAGGTAAACCTTTTTTTCTTCTGTATATTTATATCTGATCTAAAACATCTAGGTATAAAGACCTTCAATCTCCAGCCCATCAAAAGATGAAGTCAACTTTCAATATTTTATTTCATCCTGGGACTTCTTGCAACTTTGCAAGGTTGACCCCTCTTACTAGAGGTGAAAATCTTGATCCTTGCCTTTGAATGAGTCGATTATGGTCATGTTTTATCTGTTACTGGTAAATGAAAAAAAGTTGGCTAAAACAAAGTGCGTCTTTAGTGGAGAACCCTAATTGTACTTTGATCAATTTTGTTTCCAATATGTGTTGATTTAATTAATATTTTCGAAGCCCGTTATAGAATTTTGGTTTGTTCAATTTATCCATCCTATCTCCATATACACTTGCTAATAAGAAGAGATAGGCTAATTGAACTATTTCAAGTCGGCAATGAACATCATATAGTCTTGTGTTACACTTCTTTACGTCATATAAGTGAAGAGATAGGCTAAGTTTAAAAACTTAGATTTAGGGCATATTTGATTCGTACCAGTGTTGACTTTGATTGTCCAAAGAGTATATTCTTGGCACTTTCTATATGTATAGATACAAAGGCTTTGTGTGCATACACCACACTAGCAACAGCTTGTGTGTTCACACATTTATTGTTTATTGTTTTTTATTTCTTTTTAAAGTCGGGCAGTCGGCAACTCTGCTATTGGAATCATATATTGTAAATATGTAATAGTTTGAATGGATGACATATTTAAGATAGGGATGCTTCCTATGAAAACTGAAATTGTGATTGTATTATTGTATATTGTAATATGTGAGTAGGGTTACAATATAGAGACTACATTAACAATACAGAAGAAAATATCTAGGGAGGAGAGATAAGAAAATATCACACATTTTTGCCTATTTCATTATATTCAAAGGTATTTAAAGGCACGACTAGTAACCGTTTTCCCGCCATAACCAACTAACCGACTTAAACTACTTACAAAAAACACCCCCTTGACTTATTGAGTTTATCTATTACAAACTAATAGTATTTTATACATATCAACTACCATCCTCTTAACATTGTTTTTGTCCTCAAAAACAGAAATGAGGGAATCTGCATTGCATGTCCTCCAAAAACTCCCATGAAGCATCAGTGATCGACAATCCTTCCCAATGAATTAGGACTTTGACCACAGCTTTAGAACCTTTCTTGATTACTTGAGTATCTGAAGAAAACTGAACCCAAGTACCACTTTCAAGATTAAACCACAAAAAGATTAAGGAACTACTAGATTCGATTGATAAATAAAAGAGTTTTAATACATAGAAAACTAAGAGAAAATATAACTGGATAATAAACCTAGATTATTTGGAACAAAACCCTCAAACGATTATACATTAGAAAGGAAACCATAACGGTATGAAAATGATGTGACTGCGGCTACAAACCAGAGGGAATGTTCCAGATCCCTAGGTCGCATGATATGATGCATATATAGAAGCAACTCTTCCACTTTAGTCCTTGATCTTTGCAGTGTTGGCAGAATGAGTCCCTCCTTGTTTATTATCACCACCAGTCCTTGCACTTCTAAATTACCTACAAAATGTAAATAACCAACATAAGATACAAAGAATTAAGTTGTTAATTCAATACCCCCCTTCAACTTAATTCTGAAAAACATCGTAAAGACCCAGTTTTTTACAATGAGAACTATGTTGCAGCTGTGTGAGACCTTTGGTAAAAATATCAACAATATTGTGTTCAGAACCAACTTTAACAATATCAATCACACCAAGGTTCACCTTTTCTCTAGTAAAGAATAAGTCAAGTTCAAAATGTTTGGTCTTTTCATGAAAGACAGGGTTAGATGCAATTTCAATAGCACTTTTGCTGTCACACAAAACTTGCACAGGAGAGTTATAAAAGACACCAAAATCATTAAGAACTTTAAGAACCCAAATTATCTCACAAGTTACAGCTGCAAGGGCCCTGAACTCTGCTTCAGTAGAGGATCTAGATATGGTGGGCTGCTTTTTACTTTTCCAAGAGATGGGGGAACCACCAAGGATGAGAGTGAACCCAGTTATACTCTTCCTGGCAGTAACCTGCTTGGCCCAGTCAGAGTCTACATATGCAGTGAGAGTGAGATCAGTGTCTCTTTTAAAAAGAATTCCTTTTCCAGGAGAACCCTTGAGATATCTAACAACTCTAAGGGCAAGTTTTAGATGAGATTCAAAAGGACTGTGCATAAATTGACTCAGAATATGAACTGCATATGAGATGTCTGGCCTGGTAAGAGTAAGATAGATTAACTTTCCAACCAGTTTTTGATATCCATTCACATTAGCAAGGGGCTTGTCAGAATCATCCTTAGAGGAGATAAGTAAACTTGAATCAATGGGTGTTTGTAAAGGTTTGCACCCCAGAAGTCCAAATTCAGTGATTAGATCAAGACAGTACTTCCTTTGGGTCATGCAAACACCTTCACCAGCGTCAATCACTTCAATTCCCAGAAAATACTTTAATTTTCCCAAGTCTTTTATAGAAATTTTGAGTTCAAAAACCTTTTGCAGTTTTCAATTTCCTTGTTGCAATTACCAGTGATGACAATGTCATCAACATAGACAAAAAGTGCAACAAAAACATTATTAGCATTTTTTGTAAAAAGAGAGTAGTCACTCTTACTTTGAACAAACCCATGTTCAATTAAAGCATTAGTTAGTTTTTCATTCCATTTCCTAGGAGCTTGCTTTAAACCATATAAAGACTTGACTAATTTGCATACCTTGGAACCAGGACCAGAATGATAGCCAGGAGGTGGTTTCATATAAACAACTTCTTCAAGATCACCATATAGAAAGACATTATTAATGTCCATTTGATAAATGGGCCATTGACTAGAAACAGCAATAGAAACAAGACATCTAATGGTAACCATTTTAACAACAGGAGAAAATGTCTCCTCAAAATCAATACCTGCTCTTTGAGAGTATCCTTTTGCCACAAGTCTGGCCTTATACCTATCAACCTCCCCAGTTGACTTGTATTTGATCTTATAAACCCATTTGCACCCAATAGCCTCTCTATTAGGTGGAAGGTCAGTCAATTCCCAAGTACCATTGTTATAAAGGGCTTCCATCTCAGAATTCATAGCATCAATTGTTAAGGTCAGTTTTACTGGACCCACTCCAGACGAGAAGTCTGGAGGACCTACTGAAGATTTGTTCAGAAAGAATGGAAGACCAGTGAGCAAAATACTTGTATAGGAAAATCTGGAATCCTCCAGATTAGCTCACTGGACTTCACCCCAGTCCAGATCTATTCTACTGAAGACATTCTCACTGAAGTTAAAGACTGAAGTTAGAATAAAGAAGACTGACAAATGGCGGAGTCCACTGGAAGTCTTACCAGATCTATGACTGGAGGAATTGTCAGTGTTCTAGACCTTACAAGTCTGAACACTGATTACGAAGAATTGACTTTTTTCCTTTACACACTTTTCAAAGAACATTCCACTTGTCTTTACAAAAGTGCTTACGTGTGTAAAGGTGGTTGGTTAAAAGGATTATTGTCATATTGATGTGACTTTATCCTTGTACCTTAACCAATGCATTTAATAACCTTGTCGGTTCATTAAATGCTTGCAACCATATTTGTACGACACAAATTCACTGGTGAATTTGTTTGCCTATAAATACAAAGTCATTTCCTTGTTAAAATTACTTTTAGCAATTAAGGTGAATTTGTCTAAATACTCTCGATCGTAATAGGGATACTTCACAACTTTAAGTATCTCGATCTAAAGAGTTATTTGGCAAATATAGATCATTTGTAATTCATAGGTTGTTAGGATACTTACATATTTGTATTATCTTGATTCCGCACAACCTTGTATTTTATTTAACATCATAAATAAAATACACTTGAAACAATTACATTGTGTTCCACTTTTACCTTATTGCTTTTAGTCTTGTATTACTTTGTTTATATATACTTGCATTTATATTCAAGTAATACTAGTCCAATCTAGTGCTTATTAGACTTGTTGTATTTTACACTTTGGGTTAAACCATCTATCGAGTTTGGGACTCACAATTGGTATCAGAGCAGAAGGCTAAACAAACTTGCCTAGATCTGTTTCTTTGATGGCCACCCCAGAAAATACACAAGGAAGTTTTAATTTTGGTCCTGATCCTAATATCAATGATCAAAATAATGAACCACTACCTGTCATTAACACTAATCCACCACCTCCTCCTCCTACTCCTGCTTCTCCATATGTGCATGTGCATTACTCAAACAATCATGTTCCTAAATTCAGTGGGAATAGTGATGAATTTGGTACGTGGAAGGCTAGGATGATATTGCATATCACTGGTATTGAGAGAAATATGATGAAGATCTTAAATGAAGGACCTTACGTCCCATCATCACCTCTCAATGCTCTTCTTGATCCAACTGTATCTAGAAGGGGCAGGGAAAAGAGGGAGGAACATTGGTCTGAAGAGGAGATGAGATTGGTAAATCTAGATACCCTTCTCAAAAACATGATCCCCGGGGCTGTTCCAGAAACCCTAATTCCCACACTAGTTCTTTTTCCCAGTGCTAAAACCATGTGGGATGAACTAGTGAACCAGTATGAAGGAGGAGATGACACCATTGTCACCAGAAAAGTCTCCTTAAACAAGAGGTATGAGTCATTTTTTGCTCAGCCCAATGAGTCTCTCACTGGTACTTACACCAGATTTATGAGCATCATTAACTAGTTGAGAGGACTGGGGGTTGAGAAAGACAAGGATATACTTCTAAAGAAATTTTGTGATATTTTACCCACCAAATGGTCTCACATGATCCTGGTATTAAGACAAGGTAAAACTCTGCACACTCACACTCTTTCAACTTTATATGGAGCTTTCAGATACACTGAAGAAAATCAAGCTTAGAGAGTTGTGGCAGAACAAGATGCCTATAACCATGCCTCCAGTAGTTCTAATGTGGTTAGTCATACTGAACCACAAGGTTCAGCACTAATATCTTCTGAGAATGTATTTTCTATGAAGAAGGTGTCTGAATTCATGGAATCTGGAGAATCCAGTCTTATCTCTCCAGACTGTGATGAATCTGAAAATGATGACCTGGTTGCAATGATTGCTAAAACGTTCAACCGTTTCAAAGCAAGAGCAAT
>CM067169.1:147987640-148028604 GCA_034093135.1 Erigeron breviscapus | reverse complement strand
ATGTTAATTCACCCATTAAACTCATTTCATATTCTTTAGACATAATTTTCGAAAATTTCTTGCACATGTTTTCATCAGTAGAACCAAAGATAATATCATCAAGATAAATTTGTACCAACAGAATATTACCTTTTTCATGAAGAATAAATAAGGTATTGTCAATTGCACCTCTTTGAAAATTATTTTTCAATAAATATCTAGTCAGAGTATCATACCAGGCTCGTGGTGCTTGTCTGAGGCCATAAAGTGCCTTGTCCAGACGATACACCCAGTGGGGATGGTTTTCATCAATGAAACCTGGTGGTTGCTTGACATAGACTTCTTCTTCAAGTTTTCCATTCAAAAATGCACTTTTCACGTCCATCTGGTAGACCTTGAACTGATAATGAGCAGCGAATGCTAAGAAAATTCTGATCGCTTCAAGTCTAGCCACTGGAGCAAATGATTCATCAAAATCAACATCTGACTGGCAGTACCCTTGTGCTACCAATCTGGCCTTATTTCTGATAATGTGGCCATCTTCGTCTACCTTGTTTCTAAAGACCCATCTGGTTCCAATTGGTTCTTTCTTTCCAACTGGGAAAGGGACCAGGTACCAAACCTTGTTCCTTTCAAACTGGTGAAGTTCTTCTTGCATAGCAATCACCCAGCTTGGATCTTCCATAGCCTCGTCAATCTTCTTAGGTTCAATCAGTGATAAGAAACTGACAAACAAGCATTGTTCACTGGAGGCTCTTCTGGTCTGAACCCCTCTACTGGAGTCACCTATGATCTGATCAATAGGATGAGCTTTTGTCCATTTAGAGTACTGACCAAGATTGTTACTGACAAAAATGTCAGTGCAAGAGTTTGGATGATTCTCCTCTGAAATTGATTCAGGAGGAGGATCAGTCCAGACTACTTCAACATCTTCATCTGAGTCATTTAAATCACGATTTGCATCATGAAATTCTTCATTTGAAGGCATTTCTTGAAGTATTGTTTCAGACTGAAATTCTTTATTTAAAGACATTTCTGGTATAATTTCAACTGAAATTGGGGGAGTAGTACGAACATCTGATCCAATAGTAAGTTCAGAGGGTAGTTTGAAACTTACTGAAGGATAGAAAGGAGTACCACTTTGAGACTTCTTAGTTTGAACTGGTTCCAGATCAGAATGACTGGAAACATTTTCTTCTTGAGAATCTTTATTGTAGTTGATAAGATCAGATTCACAGAAGACAATTGGAGTTACTGGGGGTGAATCAAGGGTTGGAGTTTTATTGATTGCAGAATTTGATTCATCAAATGTGACATGAATTGATTCATATACCTTCTCCAGTCTTTTGTTATAGACTCTGAAGGCTTTATGAATGGCTGAATATCCTAAGAAATATCCTTCATCAGCCTTGGCATCAAATTTGCCTAGCTGACTGGAGTCGTTCAGGATGTAAACTGGACATCTAAAAACGTGAAAATAACCAACATTTGGTTTTCTATTTCTTAATACTTCATAGGCCGTCTTCTTGTGTCTTTTGATGTAAATAGACCTATTCTGGGTGTAGCAAGTAGTAGCAATTGCTTCAGCCCAGAAACTCTTGGGAAGACCAGATTCAGCTAGCATACTCCTGGCAGCTTCTATCAGCGTTTGATTTTTCCTTTCAACAACTCCATTTTGTTCTGGAGTTCTTGCTGAAGAGAAGTTATGGGAGATGCCAGTGTCAGTGCAGAATTTCTCCAGAGTTGCATTCTGGAATTCTGTTCCATTATCACTTCTTAACTGACACACTTTTCGCTTGTGTTTTAACTCAATCTGTTTGATAAGACTGATGATTTCAGCAGCAGCTTCACTCTTAGACCTGAGAAAGATAACCCAACAATATCTGGAGAATTCATCTACAATCACCAGGGTGTATCTTTTACCAGCACGAGTCTGAACATTCACTGGACCAAAGAGTCCATATGAAGCATATGAAGAGGTTCAGATATGCTAAAATTCTGTCTGGTCTTGAAACTGGTACGTTTTTGCTTACCCATCTCACATCCTGGACATGGCTTTCCTTTTTGAAGGAAACTGAAGGTATCCCATCTGCAAGTTGTTTTCTAGACAACTTATTATATTTTTGAAATTTAAATGGGATAACCTTTGTGCCATAACCAGTTTGTGTCTTCATCAGCTTGAGTATAGAAACACTGCTCTGAAGGAGAGCTTTCCATATCCATCACGTCCACATTCCCTTTTCTGGGAGCAATCAACACTACCTTCCAGTCCTTGTTGAATACGATGCCCTGAGCAATATTGAAAAGAACTTGATAGCCATCATCACACAGTTGACTTACACTGATCAGGTTATATTTCAAACCATTCAAATGCAACTCGTCTGAATTTGACTTGTCCATTGTTCAGGACACCATATCCCTCAGTTTTTCCACAACCATCATTTCCAAAAGTAATGGAGGGTCCATCAGAAATGATGAATGAATTACTCCAGCAGGGTCTTACATCCGGTCATCGTCCTGCCAGCTGCACTGTCAAGATACCAGATAAATTTCTTTCGATCGCCCTGCACATCCACCAGACTAATTAATTATTTTTGGGAACCCATCTGGTGATGGGTTCACTGGAACCTACCAGATAGGTTCCAGGAAGTTTCTGGTTGAGTTCACTTACTTCAATCACATATTTCTCTGCAAAAATCATTGGAACTGATAGTTTTGAAACCTTTTTCTTTTTCTCAATTTGAGAAAAGGATTTTTCTTTCTTTGAAAAAGGTTTTGTGTTTTGTTTAGGGCCAGTTGAAGTGCCCTTAAAGTTATTTAATCTTGCATTAAAACTTTGAAATTGTCGAGCCAGTATTTGAAACTGACTCTCTAATCTTAACAAAACATTATCATCAGATGACACCTGAGCCTTTTCATTTGTCTGGACAAAAGGCTTAGGTCTGGATACATTCTTAATCTTTGAAACTGGAGGTTTCTTAAGAAGAGTGAGGCAAAGGTTTCTTCAGATTGACCTTTTTAACTAGAGCAGTCACCTGAGGTACTCCAAGTTTTACCTCTGGGATTGAACTGGGAAAATATTGGCCTTGGGAGTAACAGGCTCATCATATGTGGTGATGGGCCTGACCTCATCTGGTAAACGGTCAATAACTGGTATCAAGGATGCAACATGAGTATTTCCATCCAATATGCTCGTTTTTGGGATGGAAATTGGTTTACTCCAGCATCATATGGCTTTCTTGTTTCAAGCCATGATTGAATAACCTGTTTTTCTTTTTGCAAAATCATTTCCAGGTCATGTTTTTCTTGAACCAGTTGTTCATTTACCAAAACTTGTGCTTGAAATGCCAGTTCAATATCTTGAAGTTCTTTTAATTTTGATTTTAAAGCATTTATTTCAGAAAAATCTGTTTCTAGACCATATTGACTTTCAGATCTAACAGTTTCAACAAAAATTAAATCAGAATTAAGAGCTTCAGCAATGTCCAATTTTAATTCTTGGTCAGTCTCGATATCATAATCACTAACCTTTTTGATGACAATGTCCACCCATCTTCCAGATGTGACATCTTCCTTCACCAGATGCTCTTCGTCTGCCAGAGCCATGTAACAACAATCTCTTTCCTCTTCTTCATCAACTGAGGAATCATCAGAGGGAACCCATGCTTCTTCAGTGGTTGCTATCATGCATTTATTATTATTTTCCATTTGTTGAGACATGAGAGCAATCTGAGCCTTAAGCTTTTTATATTTAGATTTATAGCTATCATCAGGCTTATTATTTGAAGAAAATGGACCAGGCTTGGATACAAACTGGCTGGACCTTGCAATCTTTCATGAAATGACCTTTTCTGCCACACTTAAAGCATGTCAGATTAGTCTTATCAGTTGAAGTACTAGATGCAAATTGTCCACTGGGCCTATTTGCTCTTGCTTTGAAACGGTTAAACGTTTTAGCAATCATTGCAATCAGGTCATCATTGTCAGGTTCATCACAGTCTGGAGTGATACTGGTAGATTCTTAAGAGTCCATAAGTTCAGACATCATCTTCTTCATAGAAAATACATTCTCAGAAGATATCAGTGCTGTACCTTGTGTTTCAGTATTACTGTTGACACTAGAACTATTGGAGGCATGGTTAAAAGCATCTTTTTCTGCCTCAAGTCCTCTGGGCTTGATTTTCTTCAGTGAATCTGAAGGCTCCATACAATGTTGACAAAGTATGGGAATGCAAGGTTTTACCTTGCCTCAAGACCAGAATCATGTGAGACCATTTTGTTGGAAGAATATCACAAAATTTCTCCAGAAGTATATCCTTGTCTTTCTCAACCCAGTCCTCTCAACTGGTTAATAATGCTCATAAATCTGGTGTAAGTACCAGTGAGAGACTCATTGGGAGCAAAAAATGACTCATACCTCTTGTTTAAGGAGACCTTTCTGGTGACAATAGTGTCATCACCTCCTTCATACTGGTTCACCAGTTCATTCCACATGTTTTTGCACTGGGATAAGAACTAGTGTGGGAATTAGGGTTTCTGGAACAGCACCGAGGATCATATTTTTTAAAATTGTGTCAATATTGACAAGTTTTTTATCCTCTTCTGACCAGTGTTCTTCCCTCTTTTCCCTTCCAGATCTAGATCCAGTAGGATCAAGATGTGGATTGAGAGGAGATCTAGGAATAAAAGGACCTTCATTTAAAATCTTTATCATATTCCTCTCAATACCAGTAATATGCAATAACATCCTAGCTTTCCACGTTCCAAATACATCACCATTCCCACTGAATTTGGGAACAAGTGTATTCGAATAGTGCATATGCACGTGTGGTTGAGCAGGAGTAGGAGAAAGAGGAGGAGGATTCATATTAGCATTAGGTGGTGGATCATTATTTTGGTCATTATTACCAGGTGGTGGGTCGGGCATTTGAGTATTAATAAAATTAGGATTAGGACCCGAAACAAAACCTAGTGTATTTTCAGGAGTAGCCATCAAGAAAACAGATCTAGGCTAGTTTGATAGCATTCTGCTCTGATACCAAATATGAGTCCCTTTTTTTTACTCGATGGTTTAACCCAAATATATATATATAATGATAACAAGTCTAATAATCACTAGAATTGGACTAGTATTATTTGAATATAAATGCAAGAATATAAACAAAGTAATACAAGACTTAAAGCAATAAATAAAGGTGGAACACAATGTAATTTTTCAAGTGTATTTTATTTATGATGTTAAATAAAATACAAGGTTGTGCGGAATCAAGATAATACAAATTTGTAATATCTCAAACAACCTTTGAATTACAAATGATCTATATTTGTTAAATACTCTTTTGGATCGAGATACTTAGAGTTGTGAAGTATCCCAGTTTAAGATCGAGAGTATTTGAACAAATGCACCAATTGCTAAAATGTGCTAAAAGTAATTTTAACGAAGAAATGACTTTGTATTTATAGACAAATAAATTCTTGGGGAATTTATTGTCGTACAAATATGGTTGCATGCATTTAATGAACCGACTTGATTCATTAAATGCATTGGTTAAAGTAAAGGATAAAATCCTTTGTTAACCAACCACCTTTACACACGTATACCACTTGCAGAAGGCAAGTGGAATGTTCCTTGGAACTTGTGTAAAGGCTAACAGTCATTCCTCGATATCAGTGTCCAGACTTGTAAGGTCTAAAGACACTGATGAGCTCCAGTCAGCAAATCTGGTAAGACTTCCAGTGGACTCCGTCAGTAGTCAGTCTTCTTATTCTAACTTCAGTCTTTGACTTCAGTGAGAATGTCTTCAGTAGGTAGATCTGGACTGGGGTGAAGTCCAGTGAGCTAATCTGGAGAATACTCCAGATTCCTGTACAAGTAAATAGTTCACTCGACGTTTCATATTATTTTGGACAAATCTTCAGAGGGCTCCAGTCTTCAAGTCTGGAGCGAGTCCAGTGAAACTGGACCTAACAGTGATAGGTCATAGTGTGATAAGTCATAGAGGGTGATAGGTCATAAGGGGTGACCCGTGATGGGTGATCTACCTAACGGGCTCCGCCTTTAGCCGCTATGGCTCCGCCATGGACTGACGGGCTCCGCCCTTGCCACCATGGCTCCGCCTTTAACCTTCATTGTTGTGTACAAATGGTCATAAAATTATTTGTCCAACTATTAATTTTCAAATGTATATATTGCTTATCATTATAAATTTTAATATTGAATTTAATGAGTTTTTTAATTAGATGGGTAAATTTGATAGTTTTAAGGTTTAGATTGGGTATATATGATATTATGTTGTTTAAGTGGGTAAATATGTGATTTTGATGTTTAGGAGGGGGATATATGATGTTGTCCCTAAAACGGTTTGAATGATTTGGATGAATTTTCATTTTTTATGGAAGAGAGAGAAAAGAGGAAAGAATGTTTGGTCCAAATTGTTCTCGTGTTTTTTTTTTTAAGTTCTCAATATAACTCACCCTAAGAATATAAACATAAATACATATAAAAAAAAGCCATAATCAAACCCTCTGTATCTTTTTTCTTAAAAGTTAGTTTCGATTCAGACGTGTTGGAGACAATTTTAACCAACGATTTGCTGGACCTCCAACCCCTCCTCATGGAAAATACCTTGAGATGAGAAACCCAACTCGAACCCAAAAATTCAGGAAAAAACTCATCTCCGGGACCCACATAATGGATTTAAAAGATACCTCTGGCCACTGGGCTATTACTAGTGGTTCAAACCCTCTGTATCTGATTAAAGTAAAAGGAAAACGATTGATTCTCCTAAATTTTTAGCCTAAAGATCCTCCTAACCCCTTATTAATGTGACAAGTGTATTCCACTTAATCTTTCTCTTAATCTTCCTTGAATTTCCCCTAACAAATTCTCCCTATTTGTTTAGAAATTATGCAAGGGTTTTTAAGGCTAATGAATTAGTCAGATTAATCATTTCCCGAGTGAAAGTTCAAAAACCTCCATTTGCCCAATCAATTTTTAATTGAATTCAATTATCCAATAAAAAGTTTACAAAAAATTGGGGGTATTTCTGTAAAATTAAAGGCTCTCAGATATGTTCTCCTATAAGGAAAACAGATTCTGATAATACAGGAACTACAATAAAAGCCAACTAACTATTATCCCCAAATTAAGATTAACCATATAAACTCTCTCATGGTGCAGCAAGAAAGTCAAACGGCCCATGACCGTAATGGTGAAGAATCTGGTTGGACTCGTGTACCCCATCGTAAAAAAAATCAACATAATAACCTCAAACACTTGTCCATTGATTCCTCTTTAACCACTTACTTTGTTTCTAATCTCCCTGAAGATTGTACCAACAACAGATTGTGGAGACTTTTTGAAAATTTTGGCAATCTATGTGATTCATTTGTATCAAGAAAGAAAGATAAACAGAAAAATGTCTTCGGTTTCATTAAGTTCAAGAATGTTAATGAACCATTGGAGTTAGAAGTCAAGTTGAAAACAGTCAAATGGAATGGGGCTTTGCTTGGTGTAAACCTAGCTCGCTTCGATCGTAACCGCCAACCAATACAATATGGAGCGAGGATCTCAGTTAGCAAGGCAATGAATTCGTCTGCTCAGCATGCTTTTCACATATCTAGAACCCGTACTGAAATGTCATACAAAGACGCTTGTGTGGGCGCTCATTCTAACTTATACTGCCCAAAAACTTTGGTAATCCCGGAAAAACAAAATCTTTATCCTTCTCAAATCATTGGCCGATCGGTGTTGGGCGAAGTTATCAATCTAGAAGCTTTTAACAGTTTGCCACGATTGTTGTCAAATGGGGGTGTAGCATTATCATATGTCGGGGGGCTAAAAGTTCTGGCTAACGAGTTTATTACAAAAGGTGAAGTGTTCTGGAAGGAGTTACTATCCTCGGTGTCGATTTGGAAAGGCGATAGTATTCCGTTTGAACGACTAGTTTCGTTCAAGGTGTGGGGTGTTCCATTCCATCTTAGGGATGTGGCAACATATGAATCCATTGGCCGTTTATTTGGTACTCACTTAATTTCTGTCAACTTCTCATGGGGTGAAGATGATAACTCACATGGCTCATGCATAGTTATATCAAATTCCGGGAAACGTATCGATGAACGTTAAATTAAATGGGGAGAAATTCAAGGTCTGGGTGAATGAGGATACACTCGCTTGGAAGCCTTCCTTTACGATGGAAGAGGGCGAATTTCGTACGGCCTCACCGGAAAAGGTGGATGGTAAGGGTGTTAGTAATCCTAATTTTATTATTCCCCAATCAAAACCTCCCTTGCAATCTTCTATGGCTATTGATAAGAGGTTGTTTTACCTCGCCCTTCTAATGATCAACCCGGGGATGTTATAGTGGAAATGAAGGCGACAAATACAGTAGGATTTCATTTGCAGAATCACCAGGACCAACTGGAAAGTCTTATTTGTGGGGAAGGTGATAAATTGGTAGATCAATGAATATTTTATCTCTTAATGTTAGGGGGCTTGGGAGTTCAACCAAGGTAAAAGGGATTGTAACTTCTCATGGTGTACACTTCTTGGCTATCCAGGAAAGTAAAATTCAAGGTAATTCTTTATTCAATATTAATACTATTTGGGGAAACTCTATGTTTGATTGTGATATGGTTCATGCTGTGGGGTTTTCTGGTGGTCTAATAAGTGTTTGGAACCCTTGTGTTTTTAAGAAAATTGGTGATTACAAGCATAAGAATTTTTTGGTGATAATGGGTGTTATATGTAACTCGGGCCAGAGGGTAAATATCGTTAATGTACATGCTCCTAATGACCCAATATTGAGAAGAAGGGTTTGGGCAGAACTGATTAGTCTTAGGCAGACTTTTGTGGGATGGTGGGTAACAACTGGGGATTTTAATGATGTTCGCGGCCCTGACGAACGCCTCAATTCCAATTATGTCCAAGGCAATGCGGTTGCTTTCAATTCCTTTATTGATGAAATGGATCTGGTGGAGTATAATATGGTTGGTAGGAAATTTACGTATCAGGCAGATAATGGATCGAATTGTAGTAAGTTAGATCGATTCTTAGTGTGTCGGGATTTCATGAATGAGTGGCCTACGGCAATGGTGGCTGCCCTGTCTTCTGTTGGGTCTGATCATTACCCCATATTATTGTCTCTAGTGGATACTGATTTTGGGCCGATTCCAACTAAAGTTTTTAACTCATGGCTTGAATTTCCCGGGCTGTTGAAGTACATAGAATTCCAGAGCCGACGTTTTAGGTTTCATGGGGAGGCAGACCTTGCTTTTGCCATGAAATTAAAATGGTTAAAATTTAAGATTCGTGGTTGGGTGGAGAATCATAAACAATCTAATATGGGCAGATACCCATCTAACCTTAAGAGATTGGAAGAATTAAATCTTGTTGCTGAAGAACGTGCTTTATCTTTTGAGGAAAATGCAGAGAGAGTTGGTTGCAAGATGGTTATTCAAAGTTTTGAGCACCATAAAGCTATGGATATTAAACAAAAATCCAGGATTAGATGGGCTCGTGATGGGGATGAGAACTCGGAGTTTTTCCATGGCGTTATGAATGCTAATATATCAAATAATCGGCTACATGGTATTATGGTGGATGGGAGCTGGGTGACCAACCCAGTATTAATAAAAGACAAAGTAGTTGAATTTTTCTCGGAGAAGTTCTTAGAACCAGTCTCATCTAGACCGGTTCTTGAGTGCCCTAATTTAAATCAATTATCACAAGCTGAAGGGGAAGCCTTAGTTTATAACTTCTCACTTAATGAAATTAAAGACGCAGTTTGGGCTTGTGCTAGTGATCGGGCCCCGGGCCCGGATGGCTTTAATCTTGGTTTTATAAAGAAAAATTGGGAATGGCTGAAACAAGATTTGTTGCTGCTATTTGAAAAAATTTTTGTATCCGAGGAAATTCATCCAGCATGTTGTTCATTCTTCATCACCCTTATTCCTAAGTCTGCAGATCCTCAAAAATTTGATGATTATCGGCCCATAAGTCTTATTGGCTGTATAAATAAGATTATTTCTAAGGTCTTGTTTAATCGGTTGAAAGATTGTATGGGTGGCCTGATTTCCAATGAACAGACAGCTTTCATTGCAAACCGCAATATAATTGACGGCCCGTTGGTGCTTAATGAAGTGATTGGGTGGCTGAAAAAAACTAAAAAAGCTGGATTCTTATTCAAAGTTGATATTAAAAAGGCTTACGATTCTTTAAATTGGGTTTTCTTGGATTCTATAATGTCACAAATGGGCTTCCCGGGTAAATGGAGGAGATGGATTTGGGCTCTTTTGTCTGCAGGGAGGGCATCGGTTCTGGTCAATGGTTCTCCAACATCTGAGTTCCAATGTCAACGGGGTCTTCGTCAAGGTGACCCTTTATCTCCTTATTTATTCATATTAGCTATGGAGTCTTTATCGCAAGTCATTAAAAAGGCGTGTGAAAGTGGGTTTATTAGGGGCCTCAAATGTTCATATCCTGATCTAGTTCTTACCCATCTGATGTATGCCGACGATGTGGTGTTTTTGGGCGAGTGGTCACTTTCTAGTCTGATGAATTTAAAAAGACTTCTAAGGTGCTTTTATCTTGCATCTGGTCTCGGAATAAATTTAGATAAGAGTTTCCTATTCGGGATTGGTGTGGAAAATTCTGAAGTGCAGTCAATGGCTGGAGTACTTATGTGTAATGTTGGTTGTTTCCCGTTTAAACATCTTGGGCTAACAGTTGGGGGAAATATGAATTTAGCTCGGCACTGGAAACCGGTGATTGATACTTTTAAAAAAAGGCTCTCATTATGGAAAGCTAGAACACTCTCGTTTGGTGGACGAATTACACTAATAAGATCAGTGTTAAATGCTCTGCCTACATATTTCTTCTCTCTATATAGAGCTCCTGTGGGGATCATTCAGACGTTGGATCGAATTAGAAGGCAGTTTTTGTGGGGTATTGATGAAAATTCATGAAAGATATACTGGGTGTCTTGGTCCAAGATAACAGCATCTAAAGATAATGGTGGGGCAGGCCTCGGGTGTTTGGCTGATATGAATATGGTACTCTTAGCTAAGTGGTGGTGGAGATTTAAAACAGAGTCGGGTAATTTGTGGAGGAAAGTTATTTGGAGTTTTCATAGTACTTCAAGGTCTTGGAATTTTATTCCATGTAAAATGTCAATATCGGGGCCATGGAAGCATATATGTAAAATTTCCAACTACTTCAAGTCCGTTGGTTTAGAGCTACATGAAATATTTCATGTGGCTCCAGGTTTGAATTCTGAATTAACATTCTGGTTTGATTCATGGGTTGGTTCTGATCCGCTGTGTAAGATGTTCCCCAATTTATTTATGTTAGAAGTTTCTAAAATGTGTCTTTTGAAAGATAGGATCTCGTGGGTTAACGGGGGTCACTATGTGCAATTTCATTGGGCGCGACAGCTTAGCTCGGTGGAACATGATGAGGTAAATAATTTGTTGGCGCTGGTGGCTTTTGTTGTATGGGTGGAGGGGAAAGATTCATGGAGAAGTGACGTTTGTGACTCGGGTAGATTTTCTGTTAAAGCTCTAAGATCCAAAATTAAGCGGTCTAGTGGGGAACAACAAAATGCTTCTTTTATTTGGTCAAGATGGGTACCAATCAAGGCTAACTTTTTAGCTTGGCGGTTGTGGATGGGTAGATTGCCAACTAAAGATAATCTCGCAAAGAGAAACGTTCAAGTTATATCCATGGAATGTGGGGTGTGCAGTTTGGAGGAAGAGTCTGTAGAGCATTTATTTGGCTCATGTCAACTTGCTGTACAGGTATGGGAGCATATATCACAGTGGTGTCGGGTCCATCCGTTCTTCTTCTTTTCGGCTAAAGACTTACCGTCACTGGCACAACAATTGAGAGGAGATGTAGGATGGAAGCAAGCAGTTCACCTGGTAATATTGACTTCGATTTGGTGTATATGGAAGAACAGGAATAATCTCATTTTTAATTCAACAGGACGTTCGGTGAGTATAATTATTGAGGAAATTCGGGCTTTATCTTACATATGGATTAAAAGCCGATCAAGATATAAAACTTTGACATGGGATGCTTGGAGTAATTTTATTTTTTTCGAGTTTGGTTAGATAATATTTTGGTTTGCTTTGTTAATGGTGTATTAATTTACTCTTGGTGTATGCACTTGGTGTATGTATTGTAAACTTGCTTGTGGCTTAACGTTTTGTTGGGTCACCTAATAATAGTAATTGATTTTGTTGGTCGTTCAAAAAAAAACTATCTCGTTCGTCGACAACGACCGCCGCTAATCTTTATTCCTCCGATCACCGGAAATGCTGGTAATTGAACCGGCAACCGCCTCCTATATCCAGACCGGTCATCATTCTCGCCTTCTCTCACACTCTGGCAGCATCATCATTCCTTGGTAACTCCTTATATGCTTTCTATATATAGCTAATTTTGCTTATGAGCTACCACATGATCTTTATTTGAGTTTATATTCTTGTTATATTTAGCAATAATAAGATTACGACAAGGAAGAATTTATTCAAGAATAGAATTAGGGCTTCAGCAGCAGCTAATGAGGAGGAGCAATCGGCCGTTGGGCCAGTAAAACAAGCGAAGAAGCCACAACGGTATCATCCGTCTGAAGATATTTCGGATTCCGAAGATTCTGATGAGAATGGTGATGCTATTCTTGGACCTGCTGAAACTAGCAGGACTGTTATTGAGGTATTCTATTTCCATAACCAAAACTACTGTTATTTTATTGAAAATCATATATATATATATATATAAGCTTAGATGGGGAACAACCCCATATTCACTTTTCCCATATATATAATATATTGATGTTTATTTGAAAACCGTGTGAAGACCAAACTGACGAAACACACTGGGATTTCAAACTTAAGACAATGTGTTTATAGCTGCTCACCACCACCACCATCATCTCCGACCACCACCGCCACCATCATCTCTGGTCACAGTCGCTCTCTCTCTCTCTCTCTCTCTCCTCCTCCTTGGCGATGCCATGGGCGGAGCCCGTACGGCTAAGGGCCCGTACCGTATCCAACCACCACCATCTCATGGATCGCCGCCCATCAAATCCAAACCATTCCCAAATGCGTCCGGCTTCCAACCCCTTTATAAATGCCTCGAGGTAGCCTACCGAGAAGGGCGAAGCCCCCCTGAATGTTAAGGGCTTTGCCCGTATAACAATTTCCGGCAATGGCGCTAGGGGTGGTGGTGGTGGGCAGCTATAAACACATTGTGTTAAGTTTCAAATCACAGTGTGTTTGGCCAGTTTTCTGGTTTTCACACAAATTTTAGTTTTCAAATGATCACAACCCATATATATATATATCTACAAATAATATAATCAAAATAAGCATCACAACGTACAATCATAAGGACAAGACTCAAAATCAACACCCTCCCCCCCCCAATTCTCGCACCCCTCCCTCCCCTTCCCTTCTTCCTCTCGCCTCGCCTCCTTCACCACCTTCGTCCTCCCTCCACCCTCGTGCGCTGCCCGCCTTCTCGCCCTCTGCCCTCGCCTCCTCCTCTCCTCCCCCCTCCCCGCCCCCCCACCCCTCTCTCCTCTCCTCTCCTCCCCTCCTCCCCCCTCTCCCTCCCCCCCACTCCTGTTCCCTCTCTGTCCTTGTTCCCCCCAAAGGTTGTGTTCGTATGTGGATTGACAGTTGGCTTTTATGCTTATGTTGTATCTAATGTAAATCGGAAAACCAGAACCCTTGGGTTCTTTCTCATCTAGAAGCATGTAAGCTGAGTTATCAAAGATAAAATCTTTTGGACGGCTACAAATTGCGGATTGTGATGTCGTCCATATCGTTAGATGTTAGATATTGATTGCAAACTTTTTATATCTGTCAGGTTAACAGCAAAGCAATGCTTATGTTCTCAGGGATGGTAGGTGATGGTGTCCATGAAAATATATTCTGGCCAGATTTGCCATATGTAACGGATTAACATGGAAGTAAGTTATCTTGCCTATGATTCTCAAATACTTCTTTTCCTTTTTTGAAGTAAAATCTTTTATTTAATTAACTTTCTGTTATGATGTTTCTTAGATGTATATTTTCAAGTGAAAAATGATGAAGATATTCTCCAAACTCTTACCTCTGAGGATATCCTTGTGGTAAGGAATATGAGATTTCGAATTTATTAGAACTTAAGATCTCACTAGACTCTGTGGAATTGTATCCAACATGCTTTATAACATTGAATGCCCATGTGGGGATAACAATTTAAATTACATGAGATCAAGGTTAGGAAACTTCTGACTCGGGATTGGATTTTGGGGGGTGGGGGACAGGATTTTTTTGAAAATCGGCCTCGTTCGGGGATCTGTAAGTACATTTCGTATCATCTTTATTACGGAGTATAATAAATCATTTTCCTCTATTAATCATAATAAAGTCTGTAATGTAATTGACCATTTGAATTTGGCTTTCTTCGGCAATCACTTTCATAGACGCATCAGTCAGACAGTCAAATAATGATACTGGACAAGCGTAGATCTGTGACATGCTTCGCTGATCTTACTATTTTTATGACTTCGCCACCCTCTACAATCCTTGTAGAAAGATTCACCTTTCTCAATTCAACACCTTAATAAAACAACAGTCATATCTATCAAACTTCCTGTCCTCATCCCATGACTAATCTAAATTTACTTGAGATGGTATACATTAGGGTAATAATTACGTTACGTCCATCTTAGTGTTCTTTCTTCACTATCTCATTACTCTTTCCTAATGGAAAATGTTTGATGTTCCTAAATAATAAGCCTAAAGATGTGTCTAACAAAGAGTAGACACATGGCAAAATCAATGGTGGGGATTAAGAAAGAGAAAATGTGTAAGACATGTGTCAACAAATGAATAGAGTAGACATATTATTAGGCTTCTTTTTTAAGCATATGTATCATTGCTGATATAACAGATGACTATATAGAATTCTTTTGTCCTTCTAAGTAACTATTTGTTTTGGATCTGTGATGCTATATACTTCTTGACCACACACAACGCTCCTAGTACTTGGATTAGAATTTCTGTACAAAAACACTTACCACTGAGCACATTGTTTTTTTTAGCATTGGTGCATCTAAAGAGTGTAGATAATCGTTGTTTACAAGTTAATTAATTAATAAACTCAATGCAGCAAGTCATAATAGGCCTAGATACAACTGAAATGCTCAGTGAGATGGAGTTAATAGGCCAAGCTGAATCTGATTACGATATGGAGGAAATTGAAGATGATGATAGTGGGACTGATGATGATGACACTGATGACGATGGCGACGATGATGATGATGACGGCGAGAATGGTGGCTATGAAAATGTGACAATCTTATTTTGTTTCACTTTTTCTCTCGCTCACCATGACAGTTGCTATAATCTTTCTTTGTCATGCCTAATTGCGGTAGGAATGGGTTTCACTCCTAGAAGATGAGGACGATGACGAGGATCCTGGCGACTGGGCAAAGTTGGAGACCATGCGTTCATCTCATCCAATGCATTTTGCTAAACAGTTGGCACAAGTAAGTTATTCCAGGCAGTTTTCCACTTAAGTATTACCACATATATGTCTGGATAACATGGATACGAGTGGACCAATTCGGGTCATGTTTTATCGTTAATGGTCAACAGGTTTGCTAAAAGCAATTGCTTAGCATGAAGCACTTTGAATGTTGTCGAGATTGTAGATTTTGTGCATAAAACCTCCTAAGTAACTTTATTCAAAAGATTATAGTAATCTTATTATCGAGATAAATGTATTTTGGTAATAAAAATCTAAAAACCGTATATTTATAAAACATAAGTAGAAAGTATGGACAAAACTTGTTTTGGGTCAATCGAGGTTGAGCAGTTATCTATACATGCATCTTGTGCTATATTAGTAGTAAGATTATTATCTGTCTTGACCCGTGATCCAATCGGCTTATTTTACCTAGCCCTGCATCATGGAGTATATTTAAGTCTTTCATATTGGAGTCAGTTTTAAGCACCGGTCCGGCATTTGTTTTTATTGGCTAACTTGCTATTATATATACTGGCTTTTGTTGTTTTTGAGGTAACTTTTTCTCTTCCTCAGTTTGTATTAGATGATCCAGTAGACTACATGGATCAGCCTCCTGCTGGTCTTGCTATTCAAGGCGTCCTTAGACCTTCATTTGTTGAAGAAAGTTCGGTGATAAACAAATATATGCTTGACGATAAGTCTAATGATGAAGAGACAAATCAAATTTCTGAAGGCCAAGAAGAAGAAGAAGAGTTAGGCATTATCAATGGCCATAGGCATGAAGATGGTCAAGATGTTGAAGAGGATTTGCAGAAAGATCAAATTTTAGGAAATGGAACTTCATACTATAAGTTGGAGATTGTTAAAATTCATTTGATCTCAGCACATGGAAATCAGGTATATTTGGAAATTGACTTCAATTGATTAGTGTAATTGTATGCTTCTTTTTCTTCGATAAATGGGAATGTACCCCAGGAAATGTAGTTCTTTTATCTTACAACATTCATCTAAGTGCTTCTGAAAGAGATGCATTAGAGTTAGAGGTCAAGTTCGGTAACATGCCACAATAAGTATATGTAAATGTGGGCTAAAAACAAGCGGGGTTGTGCTGATCCATAACACTTTTTTCTCCAGTTTTATCTCAAATTTATAAATGTGATAAATATGATATAGAAAGTCGTAGCATTATGATAGTAATTTGACTTTTTCAAAAAAAGCAATTTCTAGGTTTTGTACATCTAGGTTTTGTGGCTCAAATCTTGATAGAGGTAAATGAGTCCAAATAACATGTAAGTATTTGTGCCACTCCTCTATTGTGTGAGTCGGCATTTTGTGAATAAAAGTTACTTTTCAAAAAAAAAAAGATACTAGTAGTGGTCATTAAAAATTTTAAGTTCCTTTGCTTGATGGAATGAATTTATTGTATTTGAGTGCCTTGATTTATTGTTACATCAGAAATACCAGAAGAGTTGCACTTACATTATTTAATGAATGTTGTTTAGACTTTAGTCGAAGTCGAAGATTTTAGGAGGGCTCAACCTGATGCAATTGCACATTCAGCTGCCAAAATAATATCCCGTCTCAAATCTGGTGGAGAAAAGACTACCCAAGCTCTTAAATCATTATGTTGGAGATGTAAGGGCCTTCAAGTGGAGGTAACATGCACTCACTTTGCGTTTTTTTCTCTTCCAACATTGTAGAAGATTGGCAAAATGGACTGATTTGGTTGGATTGGGTTAATATTCTACAAGGGTCTGGTCCGCAAACAATTTTTGGTTTATGTTAATCTTTTTATAGATAGAGATTCCGGTCTTCTCTCTTTGGTTTTGGCTTCGCCTTGCCGTCGAGAATATTTTTTCAAGGGTAAAGCCTAGGCCAGATGTCCTTTTGGAAGCAGCCTCTCTACTATAGCCGGCAATAATGGCCCATACACATATTATTGGGTGATTTTGGGTGACTTCTCATGAAGTCTGGGTAGGTTTGGATGGCTGCAAATACATGAACGGGTTAAAATGGGCAGATGTGAAAAGTAATTGATTTGTAATTGGTTTATCTGGGCAGAGATTTAGATACACATGGGTACAATTGGGTGGGATATGTTATGCATGCTCACCGTTTACGGTGATATAGGAGTTTTGAGTTTTCCCATTTTATATAACTTTTTTGTTGCAATTTAAACTTTAACTAGTTAGGTGACTCATCGCAAGAGTGATAGCGACCTGAATCAATTGCAAAATTTGCATTTTATATTTTCAGTTTTCTAAATATATTAATTTATTCTACATCTATCAATAATAAAATTATAAAACTGTAGCATAATATTCGCACCGTTGTAATTTTTACATCAAAGGTACGTAGTTGTTTAGATAAAATTTTTGTCTTAATGTGTATTTCTATTATACGAGTAAATTTTGTTAAGTCTAAATAACAAATACACAATTTAAAAGATTAAATTCACAGCCATTTAAAAACTTCATTTAGATTTAAAATACATTGTTATTTCTGAAAATATTAACATTGCTTTTAATAAACAATAACAATGATTAAGAAAACATATAATATTAAGCTCATTTTTGAAATGACCCGTTTTGACCCGGAACCGTTTTTGACCCGAACCGTTTCGACCCGGTTTCAAAATTACCCGTTTTGACCCGGACCCGTTTTGACCCGTCACCCAACCCGATCCGACCCATACATTTTGCCACCTCTACTAGTCTCTACCTTTGGGTAGAGGTAAGGCTGTCTACATCTTACCTCCCCATACCCTGCTTTTGCCGGGAGTGGGTATCGTTGTCATTGCCAATGTTCAAGTTTTTTTAAAAAAACCAATAGTTAATGTGTTACCTTAGCTATAGAAATAATTTTGTTACAACTATAATTTGAATCCTAAAATAGAAAATTTTAAGAAGTTGTATGTGAAAGTGTATGATAATACATGGTCCTAGTCAAAGCTAGTCAACACCTTGACTTGGTCAACGAAACCAAGTAGAACATGCTTTGGGGGAGCGGACTGTGCTCCGGACCAAGGCTCCGGACCAGACAAGTGAACCACAAAGGGGATCATCACCTAAAAGACATGCATCCGACCAACCGTACAAGGTGACGACGTAATACTAAGCCAATCCCCTTCGAAGAAGGTACATTCTCAATGGGCTCCAGGCCGTACCGCTGGGTCACAGGAGACAAGTACTCATACCTTGTCTCCTTGGCCTCTATAAATACCCGACTCAATCACTCATTTGAGGCAGATGATTTCACACACTCACACATTTCTCTCTGATAATTTGGTGGCGTGGACTAATGTCTATCACCGGAAGGGAACCGCCAGCAAACATAATCAGCTTCTTCTGACCCCTCCTCAAGCAAGCTCACCCCTAGTAATTAGACGATGAAATACGTTTAAACAGTATGCGTAGAAAATACACTTTGGCAACTTCCAATCTTTTTGAACCAATCTGACCGTTCCCCATTTTTGCCAATGTGTTTGACTTGTTTATCATCAAAAACAACCCGAACTGATCTGGCTAGAAGAGAATCTGTGTATGTGCAAGTTGATATTTGTATATGATGTCTCCTATAGAAGTATGGTGGTTCTATCCAGATTTCAATTGTTCATTTTGATTCTGATTGCTGCATATGAAATAAATCATAATGTTTGGTAACCTTGCAAGTAATGACAGGAGGTAGCTGTTATTGGTGTGGACACCCTGGGAGGCTGGGATTCGACGTAAGAGTGTGTTCTGGAAGACCCATCGTGAACTTCACCCTTAAATTTTTCTGAACTGCATCATCTACTCGACTCATGGGTGTGAAATTATTTTTTACCAAGTAAGTCAGACCATCAATAAACTCTGTAGTTCATTGGGATTTTGAGCATGTCAATGCCAGCATTCAATCCAGCTAAAATGGAATATGTGTAATTAGCATGTGGAGGAGTGGTGATCCTCTCAGTACCTTGCCAATCTGATATGACAAAACCGTTGAATTTGAGTTTGTTTTTAAGATAATTGGTAACAAGGTTACAATTAGCGTGCATTTTAACCCCGTTCCAGCTAGAGTAGGAAGTCATTATTGTAGCTACACCCTTGAGAATAGCATCATTGTATGCTGGCATGTGTATCCCAAATAGTGTTAAGCACAAGATGCAACTTTTTGTGTTCCATCACCCTTTTTTGAGCCCTCACTGAGATGTCCTTGTAAACCTGGTATGATTTCGGTCATTAGTTCAACAATTTTAGGATCTTCACTGTAGCTTTCAGGCGACAACCCCACCTGGGACCTCTACAGACTGCAATATAAGGTGCAAAAGCATACTGTATGCCAGTGGCTCTAACTTTAAGTGCTGTAGCAGCTCCAATTTTTTTAATAAAATAGCATCCTTGGTAAACTTCCAAGACCAACATTATGAAGGAAGATTGTATATTTGAAAACATTGTTATGACCATGGACAGCATCGACTCTGAAAATCATCGGGATTTCCAGATGGGTCGATAACGAGCCCTTCTGAAAATCATTGAACATGTTGAGCCATGCCTCAGGAGTTGCCTCCTTAGATGGAACACTTCCTCCTCCACTCAACAGACTCCCTATCAGATACTTCTTCATGATCTCATTGGATGCAACTGATCGTTCTATTTGAGTCATTTGACCAATCTTTTCCTCCAATGTCATTCTTTTCATTAAGTAATTTATCCTCGCACTCAACGGTTGTTTTGGATCTTTGTATAGCATATAGTTTGCATTAGTAGCCATTAAAACCCAACAACAGATTACCATCATCAAGAACATTGAACTTCTCCTCATATTTTCAACTCCCATTACCGTAAGCTTAACACGATTGGAGCTCCACCCTTTTCCAAATATAGGCGAACAGAATGTTTTTTTTTTTTAGGAAAGAGGACTGTACCTCTAAAATTTATTATTCACCAAAGAAAATTACAAGATCAATCTCACCCTACTGAGAATCAACATGTATTTGTCCTGTTTGGTTTTGACACCTTTTGTGTTCTTGCCCCCAACACTGTGTGATTTCTAAAACGGGGTCAGAAAGTTGTTAATAGTAATTCCTCGACTCTTAAGGCCCATAACGTTGTATTTAGTAGAATCGGGTTTGCTATTCAAAAGGGGTAGCGGCGCAACTTGTTGCCCGACTACCTGCCATTGTAATGTAATGACTTTCTGTGAGTAATTATATGAAATTGGACGTTGGATTAAAAAAAAAAAATTGTCTTTTATAAAAAAAAAATTCACCCTCATAAATGTGGTAAGTGAGACTCAAACTTAGGTAGACCTTTCCAAGGTCAAAGACTTTACCAATGGGTCACCAACCCCATTGGTCATTAGACGTAATATTGATTAGTTATGATGACTGCAGGTTGCTTAAGGTGGCTGAGATCGCTAATTGTGAAGCAGTAAATGTGCAAGAGACACAAGATACTGAAATTTCTAGCTAGGGGCATCCAATGAGCATTTGATTGTGTGTGTGTGTGTGTTTATTTTATTTTTTATTTTTAATTTCGTGATGTGTTTCAATAACATTATGATGCTTTTCACTGTTTGTTAAACCCTATGGGTTATTTTGTTCTAGGATACATATTGATATAGCTATTGGTTGGAAAATCAGACTCCTTTTGACGTAGGGTTGTTTTTTTGGGCTGTTTCAATAATGTGGAAGTTCCTGTTTTTTTTTGGTGTTTCTAATTTTGCTATATTCTCATTTATTTGTTGTTTCCATTATCGTGGATTACATGGAATCCCAAAGATATACGTTATGGGTCTGACTAACAGTATCACTATATCTTACAAGATGAAAACCCAAACTAAGTGAAAGTGAAGGATATAAGTGGTCTACCATAGTGTGTATGTTTCTTTGTTACATTCCACCTTTCCTGATTATATCACTGTCAAATAGCTACTCAGATTATGACTCGACCACTTATTTATGCAGAAAATTCAAGGGTACATGATCATTCAAAAATAGAGCCAAGAGAAGTAACAAACTACCCACTGCACTGCAGGTCTGCAGCTGGAAAAGTTGTGTTTTTTTACAAACCCGCATTCAAACGTTATTCACCTATCCATTTATTTCTCGATTACATCATGTACCAACAACATGAAATGAGTATGCGATTACCTATGCCATGCATCGCACGAGCTCTCTCCTAGTACATATGTAACTAAATGTGGCAATCAATTGCATTTCTAAGTAGACATACAAATTCACCTGCTTATTTAAATGGCTGCATATCTATGAGTAAATGAACATTCGTGTATATGTGAAGTGTCTATGGTTTGCCTGCTACGGTTTCATATGCCAACTGAGCACTCAAAAGATCAACTACTGCCGACCCAACCGATACAAACACAGTAATCTCCTTATCGTCTCTCCTCCCAATTTTCTCCCCTTTAGTCAGCTCCACAAGATCATCTTCAATCTCATCTTTCTTCATCACACCTCTTTCAAACGCCCCGACCAACTCCCCAGCCTCAACCATAGCATGCTCATTATCAACAAAAACCCTCCCTCTCGTCAAAGCTTCGTCGTCACACTCCCTCATCGACGGCTTATACGACCCAACCAAATCCAAATGCGCCCCGGCCTTCAACCACTTCCCCATAACCAACGGCGTCTCACTATTCGTAGCACAGCTCACTATATCCGCTATCCTAACCCCAGACTCTATATCCTCACAAACCTCAAACCGTACCCCATCAAATCCACTTTCCTTTCTAAAATTTTCAACCAAATTATCACATCTCCTAACATTTCGGTTCCATATCATCACATGGTTAATTTCAGACCTAGTCGTTAAATGGGCTTTAATCAAATGTGGGGCCATGGAACCTGCACCAACCATCAACAAAATTTTGGAATGTACATTGGACAGATAATGTGACGCCAGAGCGGATACACAAGCCGTTCGGCGGACAGTTAGTTCAGTTCCGTCCATTGAAGCAAGAGGTTGGCCAGTAACAGAGTTAAAAATGAGATAGCTGGCATGAACACCAGGTAAATTTAAAGCGGAATTATCGGGATGAACGGTAACTAACTTGACACCGATGTAAGGCAAAGTTGTAGGTGATTCAGACCATGCTGGCATCAAAAGGAGATTATTAGATGATGAGGATGTTTGGTGGGAGTGGCGGATCGGAGATTGGATGACGGCGGTGGCGGTTGGGATTGATGATTGGAGGTGGTTGATTAGGGATGTGTAAGGAAGGACTGACCGTGTTGTGGTTGCGTCTATGAAGATTGGTCCGGCGGATGGGTTGATTATTGTCGCCATTTTTGTTTGATTAAGGTAGCGTACAACTGTAGCAAAGATGTTTGTTTTTACTGAATGAATGAGTACAACGTTGACTTGTACCCAGATATTTTATGAAACTTCGAACAAAAACCGCATAAATAAATAAATACCGTAATAGAAAAATAATTTATCCTACTAACTAAACCTCTTTAGTTCTTTTTAAGTATAAAATTATGACTTATGACATTAGAAAGAGAGTTAGTAGGATACACATGTTATAATTTAAAGATTTTAGAAGGATTTTTAATTATGATATGTGTATCTCACTAACTCTTAATTTTACTACATGTCATAATCAGTTTTATGAGGTTTAGTTATAAGACATAATCATTTTCCCTAAAAATAATATCCAAGTTACTTTACCTTTATTCATTTTACTTTTTTTTTTCTAGGATTAAGATTAGTTTTCAATTACTATTATGGATTGTTTTTAGTCCTTCACCTTATTTCTGGAAACAAGTTATGTAGCCGAGTATGAAAGTAGACAGAGAATGATGGTGTGTGGTATTTGACTGAGTGTTTTTTTCTCCTAGTCACATTTTAAAAGGGTTAATGAATTCCAAAATGATAAATTGAGCTCCTATAGGCATATTATCATGGCTTTAGATTAAGAGATACTATTACAAATATCGTAGGTCAATTCCATTAATAGGCTCGTGATCATTTCCTTTTTTGATGTAAATTTTGTTCTTCTCTTGTTAGAGTCACCACGCCAATTGATAAACCTTTCCACATATTCGGACTGTTGAACTATTCTTACTGATTTTCACTTGGGGATTGTTAAATGGATCGTCGTATATAACTGACTTTAAATTATAGATACTCTTAGTTGACAACATAGCAATGTTCCCATGATAGCTGCAAACATAATACTAGTTTGCAGGTTTACTACCGTAACATTTGGTGTAGTTACAATATATCACCCGGCACACGCATACCCTTGGACTCAAGGTGTTCCGATCAACCTAACCCGGCCCACCCTGTATCCAATTCACCTGACCTGCCCATTTAATACCCCTTTTTATATATTAAATCCGTGAAACCCGGGTAAAAAAAACAAAATGTTTCAAATCATTTTCATATTCAACAGTTTTTTTCAGGAACCTAAGATGGACAAACTGGGAATGTGGCATTCTCAGTTTCTCTACATCTAGTGTCTGATTAATTGGGTTACCAAGGGAAGAGCAGCTTGTATTAATATCATCATCCGTGGATATTGATACATAGTTGAGCAGCTGAAATAGACAAATCATAGGAACGATTTGCAAATAGATATGAAGAAGATAATGGTGAGTGCAACACAGAAACACTCGCATTGCATTTCCCTTCTTGTGGCTGGATATCCCACCAACCTCGTATCTATAGCAGAAAAATGTAATTTGTCAACAATCACAAAATCAAGACTTCAGCCTAATAGTACCATCAAGTCCCTAAATCTTTTGAAATTCCAAAATCATAGCTCTATAAAAAAATTTATGTGGTAGATACACTAGAACGACACAATAGTAGTTTAGTTTCCAAAGTTGCAATCAAACTTACAATCCATCTCTCAAATATTTCTACAAAATTGGTAGTGCTTTCTATGTAAATCAATAATAATTGAGCGGTTCTTCTACTACTTTTTCTTTGGAAAAAGAGGGATCATGACTGCCTCCAATCATCACCAACATAACTAGCTTGATCACCAAGTTCTTCCTCGATTCTGATCAGCTGCATAAAAATCTCAAATGAGTTATACTCATTCCTCGATTCTGATCACCAAATTTCCTCCACACAATCTTTTTTTAAATATAAAAAGATCACATTACATTTACATTGACTTGCCTTTTTAAAGCACCCTTTCTTTTTGTCAACACTTTCTAGGTTTACATATTTCCCACTAATTCTTATGTTTTCTTACCATCATGTAGCCACGGGATTTATGGTAATTGATTCTTAGTCAATCCGATTTACTATCAACGGAAAACAATGATTCTATAATTTAAGATGAGAGAAATGAGTAAATGACACAAACTAACATTTTGGGTGGCAATACATGCGACCTTACTATTTTTCTTTTGTGAAATATGTTGATCAACTACAAAATATCGGGGGGGGGGGGGGGGGGGAGGGATAATAGATTATTCAACAAACTATTTGCAACATATATTAACGGGCAATATGGTTGCCAAAGATAAATTTGGCAAAAAGAGAATATCTAAACAATATTTGTGAAAATATAAAAAAGGATTCCATTAGTTTATTTTGGCACAAAAGGTTAATGAGTTAACTATTTTAGTTCTACAGCCTGAAGCAAATTAAAGAATCTAACGGGATGAACACATAAATTTACTTTATATTTGGCTTATGCTTTACCCCAAACAGGTTAAATGGCATAGTCAAGAACATTACTTTTAAAACTAAAAAGAAAATGGCTCACGTTGACTGGTTTAGTCAACAACATCAACAGCTCAAACGGTCCGAACAGGTTGAATATCCCTTTTAATACATTACATATCTGTATATTAATATAAGATGGATAAAAAGTGGTTGTTCACTCAACCTGTTTTGACCAAAGCAAGATAATCAACCCCTTTGAGTTTTGACATATAATCCAACACGTCGACCCACACATGTGGCTACCTCTAGAAGTTATTTATCTATAAGATACGAGTCATACCTGATTGTACTTGGCTAATCGTTCGCCTCGGCAAGGGGCGCCTGCTTTTATCTGACCAGTGGCAAGACCAACCGAAAGATCAGCAATGAAAGAATCATTGGTTTCTCCACTTCTTTGGGATATTACAACCCCCCATTGTGCATCCTTTGCCATTTTCACAACTTCAATTGCTTCTGTCACTGTCCCAATTTGGTTTATCTGCAATCCACAACAGCACTATCATAACAATATACTACAATGGATGCAAAGATACCACATATACACATATCTGTTTTGTTGGCAGACGATGCTTAAAGCTTTTCTTTATTTTTAACATCATCGGTGTGTATGCTCTAAATACCAAACAGATGAATATCCTCCATTACATCTTAAACACATTAACAAAGTGGGTCGCAACATCATAAAAACATATAATCTATATCGATAATTATCAAGATAAAACTTAAGATACGTGTTGTTACCGATACCTATCATTTTTTGCTATTACTTCACTAGGATAACTGTTATAATAGAAACAGTCATATGTTTAGAAATATATATAACTTTTTTTTTTTGAACAGCAAAATTTACCATTAAATACCTATATAGTCCTAAAATACCCCATGCCAAGATTTGAACCTTGGTCTTTACTCCAAGAAGCAAGAGCCTCTACCAAGTGGGCTAATCCCACATTGGCAGAAATATATAAACCTATAGCCTGAAATCTACAGCATGCATCTAACTTAAAACAAGACTTGTGTAGTACACTTTTAAATATTGCTATTCTATGTATCAGACCAATCAAAACCTTGCAAACCCAGAAAGTGACATTAGACATGGCAGATTATATGGATTCCACGTCCAACCGGATACATACAATAATAATGTAATATTTGAAAGT
Source organism: Erigeron breviscapus (assembly GCA_034093135.1). Classification (NCBI taxonomy): domain Eukaryota; kingdom Viridiplantae; phylum Streptophyta; class Magnoliopsida; order Asterales; family Asteraceae; genus Erigeron; species Erigeron breviscapus. The sequence goes on along the minus strand of CM067169.1, from coordinate 148,002,253 downwards.
TGTTGGATACACAGAATAGATGCTTTCAAAGCTATAGACATACTATAGACTTTAGGTAGTTTAAAACATTTCTAAGCACTTAACTCAAATAGAAAACATCTATAATAATTCTTACTCTTTATACATATATAGAACTCTTAATATATATAGAGATAGAGATGTGATCTGATAAGAACCGTGAATTAAGAGTGCAGGGGTGCTAAGTGTCAATCTTTAATATTTAAGTTATTATTATTATTATTTAATTGATAATTAGGAAAGTATTATTAGGATCTTATTTAATTAGGTAAATCTTAGGGAACAAGTTAGAGGTTATCTATATATAGGGCTTTATGATTGTATTATGAAGGGCGTGGAATATTATTATCAGTTTATTGTTCTTCTTTAGTTAATTTAGGAGTTTACTGGTTCTCGAATACCAGTCTATCTTTCTTATTGTTCTTATCATTTGATACAAGCCATTGGTTCGTATCAATTGGTATCAGAGCCAGAAAATTTTGCAACCTGTGGTTTGGATCTGAATGATGGGATCAAAAAAAATTGAGGCTATATTTGATCGTATTGATCAGACCTTGGTCAGTATTGTTCAGACCTTGGTCAGGCTTCATGAGCAGGAGCAGCTAAGTAGCGAGAAAGCTGCAAAACGCCATGCAGAAATCATGGCAATGTTGATGAATCTGATACAACCAGAAGTGGTGGATGAATATAAATTTGATTATGCTCCTATTATACCAGCAGTGGTTGAAGAAAAACTCCAGGAAGAGGATGAAGAGGCTGAAAAGAAAAAAATTAGTCATCCAGAGTTTATGGCTGCTCCATGTGATCTGGAAACAACTCCAACAGCACCAACAATACTGGAGTCAGAAGATTTCGGGCATCAGTTTATTGACAATCCTGCTTATGTGTTACCTGAGGTTGCGTTGCTAAAAGGTTACCCTAGTAAAACTGTTGCTGGAAAAAACATTGTTGATCTTACAAGATTAAAAGAAATTAGCAAGGAGCCTGAGGCAACTGCTTTTGTAGTTGTCAAGTCTAATACTCAACTTCTTCGGGGCTATTTACCTATGCCAAAAATAGCAGCAACTAATATCATTGCTGAGACACATGTTGCAATAGATGTTTTTGAGAATCAAACACAAGAGTCATTAAAGAAGAAAATTGGCAGCAAAGGCGTTGGAAATGAAGTTCATTATGAGGATGACTACCCATGGGATCCTGGGATTACTCGGCAACTTTTCAATGCAACACCTTGAGGACAAGGTGTTTTTGGGGATGGGAGTAATGATAAGAACCGTGGATTAAGAGTGCAGGGGTGCTAAGTGTCAATCTTTAATATTTAAGTTAGAGTTAATTACAGAAATCGTCCCTGTCGTGGACCTCCACTTGCAGCTTTCGTCCCTAAGTTTAATAAATTACAGTTTTAGTCCAAAAAACTTTGCTCCGTCAACACTTTTGGTCCTGACCATAAACATCCGTTAAAAAGAAGGTCACGTGTTTGGCACGTGATGGGTAATCTCGTAATTTGGCTTATAGTTAATTACAAAAATCGTCCTTATCGTGAACCACCACTTTCAGCTTTGGTCCCTAGCTTTGAACCACCACTTCATTTCCTTTTCATTTTTAGGATTTTCCAGATCACTCAAAATCATTTCCTAGATCTGTAACATATAACTACAACAACTATCATCATCATCTAACAAGTACAACAACTATCAATGATATCTAACATTTATCAAAAGTCGACAACACTTATATATACATTTGCAAACAAAGTCAACCCAGATACATAAAACACACATAAGTCAAGGATAGATGCAATAATCATATATTTATCGCTTCTTATCTGTATCCATATTTATATATCCAAATCTGCTAAAAAGTCTACCCATTTTTGAATAATAGAACTTGGGCTTGCATACCAGTTCGACCATGAGATTTCATGATTCTTCTATTATAAATATAATATTTGTGTGTGGATACATTGCTGACTTTGTTGAGTAACGATTTACTACCAATTTATTTTTTCAATAATAATAATAATAATAATAATAATAAGAAAGAAAGAAACAGCAGCAGCAGAGTATTCTTTGGAGGTATTCTTCAAAAAACCTTCATACCGGAGTTACTCACTACCGCTCCATATCTATTCTATATCTCTACATATCTATTATGTATCTATATCTCCATCCAAGGTTGGGGGCGTGATGTAGAGCCGCCGAGAAGGAAGAAACCAAAAGGCTTGATTTCTTCAAAGATTTTATGGATTTTATTGGTATTCAACTGGGTTGGGTTGGTTTCTCAGATTTTGTTGATTTTGATAAATTTAAGTGGGTTATATTTGTGAATTATTTGGTGTTGATTTTGATTCTCAAATAGGTTGATTGTATATGTATGTTTATGTACAGTGTACTGATATATATCTGGGATATAGATACAGATCTGTACACATATTTTATTTATTCATTGGGATTAACAGAATGAAGAAATAGAATAATGAAGTGCTAAGGTTGACAGCAAATTTGGGTTTGTTTTGTGATATACGGGGCTTGATTTGTTTCATTAAAAATTTTTGTTGGTATTAGATTTGCTTTGATTTGGTTTTGATTTTATTTTGATTTGGTGATCTGGATTTGATAGAGAGGTGATGATGATATTTGTTTTTCTAGGTTTTGTTTTGGATGATGATGATGGTGTATTGATCTGAAACAGATGAAAAGATAATACACCCCTCACCATGACCAAAAAAGGACGAAATTACCCATCACGTGTCTGACACGTGATTACTTTTTAAACGGACGTTTAAGGGTAGGACTAAAAGTGTTGACGGAGCAAATTATTTTGGACTAAAACTGTAATTTATGAAAGCTAGGGATGAAACCTGCAAGTTGGGTACCACGACAGGGACGATTTCTGTAATTAACTCTTTAAGTTATTATTATTATTATTTAATTGATAATTAGGAAAGTATTATTAGGATCTTATTTAATTAGGTAAATCTTAGGGAACAAGTTAGAGGTTATCTATATATAGGGCTTTATGATTGTATTATGAAGGGCGTGGAATATTATTATCAGTTTATTGTTCTTCTTTAGTTAATTTAGGAGTTTACTGGTTCTCGAATACCAGTCTATCTTTCTTATTGTTCTTATCATTTGATACAAGCCATTGGTTCGTATCATGATCCTTAAGTGTGATAAGAATGTAAGATGGTTAAATAAGAACAATCACCCTTAGATGAGACACAGTTAACTATCTTGGGAGTGATTCTCAAGAGATCTACCATTTCTTGGTGCAAAACCCAAAAAATAAAGTTCCTTGGTTATTTTCCAAATCATCCTGATTTTGCTAACACTATCCTGGATCACACTTGTTCATATTATGCATGCAATTAGTAAAGCTTCAACCTTTTTAGAGCAATTGCTTAAAAAGTACAAGGAAATGAATATTATAGCATAATCTTTAGAAAGCATTTCAAATCAGCATCTACCTTAAGAAGAAGGGCATTACAAGCATGTTCATGGATGGCTCTTTCAATACGCTTGGAATTTGACATGAGCAAGCCATCTCCCACAACCTGCAAATGATCAGGATGTCATTCAGGCATAGTAATATAAACATAAATAAAAGAGAATTAATAAACATCAAAAGATGAAAAAGGACGCACAAAACTTAATTAAGCTTCTTAAGCACTCGGTTGGCAAAAAATGAGTTATTAACTGAACCTTAAAGTAAGGGTCATTGGACCAGCACACATTCATGTATTCGTTATTCTTCCCACAACTACTAATTTCTAGAAATGAAAAACCTAGTTTGATCATCAATAAGTAAGCGCGTACAGAGGTAAATATGTATGGTCTTTCCATGTAAACAAAACATCATATCATAGTATAAACACATACATGGGTTTCATATTAATAATGATTTGCACCATGTTAATCTAACGATTACACAAGGCATAAGCAACCAAGAGCGACACAGACCAACAACAATAGAGCCAGCATGAAAACAAAATGTGAACAAACCTGGCAGATTCCAAGCCCAGAAAAATATTTGACTTGTTCCCAGTCCTCCATATCAAATGGATCTTCAATCGACACAATAGGATAGTCTAACACCACCAAAAGTAAAAAATTAAGCATAGTTATTAAAAGACATGTACTTTTATCAGGTATCAATACAAAGTAGCAAACCTATCTTCAAATAGTCAGTCATATACCATTACATAGTTCTTTATACATCTCAACCATATCTTCTCCTGACTTGAAGTTTTGTCCTGATCTATTAGGAGATTTGTAATCTAAATCATACTTTGTACCTGACACAAGGTAAACTATATATGTCAAGTTCTTAAAAGCAACAACAATCATGCATAGACAGCAACTTACTATAAGGTTGAGTTATTTCTTTATCAGTCAACAAACAAATGATGCAAGTTATATACTATAAGAAAGTTGTTAATACATGTAAAATGTACTAAACGAGGCTTACAATTAGCTAAAGCAGTAAACATTACCTATGCAAAAATCAGTAGCAGCAACATCAATCGCAATTTTAATTTTATCGTTATACCCTGTTCTGTTTATGGCCTCCTTAACAAGCTCAAGTGCTTCTCTACAGCTGCAAAATCATAGCAACAACTTAACAGATAGAACTTTCAAAAGATCGCACCAAAATGATGAAAAACTATGCCTTGATATGTCAGGAGCAAAACCGCCATCTTCACCAACATTGCATTGATGTGCACCATATTTCTCGGTAATAACGGCCTGCATAAAATAAGCACATATAAACAATAAATGCCTAACGTTACCATATATGATATATGACATCCAAGTAATTAATCACCTTCAAGTGATGATACGTCTCAGATCCCATCTGCATTGCCTCTTCAAACCTCCTTGCTCCAATTGGAAGAATCAATATGTCCTAGATTAATACATAAAAAAACAGAGCAAATATTAGGTAGGTCGTTAGACGTGTAGATATTAATGTAACCTAATTAAAGACATGAGAAACTAAGATGTATGCGGCATGATAAGAATGTAAAGAAACGAAAAGGAACAGGTGAGGGAAGGAATCTTACTCTTATAGCCAAATTGTTGGCAGCATGTTTGCCACCACTTATTAAAGTGAAGGCAGGAACAGGAAGAACAACTTGGGTTCCTTTGCCAGAAAGATCAGCAATATGTTTGTAAAGTGGAACCTGCAACGTACAATCCCTTATTGTATATTTTTGGGTGGGGGGGATAAATATGATTATGAATATACAAGACAAAGAGATGGAGTATGTATGTGTAGTGCGTGATATACCTCCTTCTCGGCAGCACCAGCTTTGCAAGCAGCAATAGAGACAGCTAAAATTGCATTTCCACCGAGTTCACCCTGAGTAATAATAATCATAATGAGAATACATAAACGGGAAAAGAAAATTATAGTAAAGAAATAGAATTATGATAAAAAAACAAACCTTCTTCTCAGTCTTGTCCAAGTCGATCATGGCCTGATCGATTTGATTTTGAAGGGTTGGATCCATGCCAATAATAGCTTCAGATATCTTATCATTTATGTTTCTAACGGCTCTAGTTACACCATTACCCAGATATGTCCCTTTGTCACCATCACGTAACTCAATAGCCTCATACCTTTCGTCAATCAATGTACAATTGAGTCATTGTCATAGTCATAGTCATAAGATAAAAAAAAAATTAAATTAAAAATGAACGACGACAAGATCAGAAAAAAAAAACGTACAGTCCAGAGGGGGCAGCACTCGGAGCAGAAGCACGAAACATTCCTTTATTAGTGTACAAATCAACTTCAACAGTTGGAATCCCTCTGCTATCAAGTATCTGCCTAGCTTTCACTTTTGTTATTACAGATTGGACCCCTTTCTTCATATGATTTGACTGCATTCACATCGTGTGTATATATATATATAATAATAATTGTGTCTAACACCAATATTTATATTATTAAAAATCAAATATACAACAGAAATATATAATATTCTAGTATAATAAAGAAAATATAAAAGAGGAAGGAAGGAAGGAAGGAAGTGAGATATACAATGAAGAGAACTGGATCAGGAGTTTTAGCCCTAACAGCAGCATTCACAGCATCTTCTATTTTACGTGAAAGCATGTGTTTCTCTAGATACTCCTGCACTGATGATGATGACGATGATGATGACGACATCTCCTTTCTTTCTTTATTTCTTATATTTCTTCGATTATCAAATTAATGATTTTGCGGACTAGAGCTGGCATAACAGGTCCGACACGACCTGTACAGAAAACAACACGATTAGACATCTCCTGTCAATGAATATGGTGTATCATACATCATATGTGTGTGTGTGAGAGAGAGAGAGGATAGCAAATTATTTTCCAACCTTTATTATCGAATGATAATTTAGACCAGAAGTGCTTTGTTCCCAAGCCGTAGTAACCGACTAACCTCTTGGTGTCTTAACGAGGGAGTGGTGGCCGGATATTAATTCAGGGATTTAAAAGTGGGTGTAGTGCTGTCTGTGGAAGAAAAGGGATATGAAATTAGGGATCTCCTATATTTTTAAATTTTATTTTCCAATTAAAAATTGAGCATATTTTTTTAACGACAAATTTTGGATCATAGACGAACCACTGGAATATATCGTGTCATCATGTATTCGAACTCATGACCTAATAATACATAAGTCTTATCACACCAGACACAAGTTTGTTAAAGTCATGTCGTGTAACAAGTACGTGTTAAAAATTGTCGATTTTACAAATACTATCTCACCTATACTCCTAGATTATTTTTTTATGTTTTTCCAATAATATCATTAGTGGTGTTGTAAGGATACTTCGACACCTAAATATTGTCTATAAGGTGATAACACTAACGGCAACGACCATTAGTGATCTAAATTAGCCGTTAAAAGAAATACTTTTCTTTATTTTAAATTGTCAAACAATACAATTGTTAAACCGTTAATATCACAAGTGAGCTAGTTTGGTTGGTTTAAAAACTTAAATCCCAACCGGTTAATTTATAATATTAAAATTCGGGTTATCCAGTCTAAATGCATAGTTCAACATGGGCACTAACCATTTAAACCAAGCATATGTATTATGTTATATGTATTCACTTTGATGCCACGACTACCTATCAACGAAATAATCACGTAAATTTTAAGTTTGTTGATTTTTGGTAATGTTTCAATTTCAAGTTAATATGTCTCGGATGGACTTACAATGTCAAGATACGCCCCTAATTGTATCTATGATTTCAAGTTTTGGATTCAATTATAATATTTAATCTTCTTTAATATTGAAACATCTTAATTGTATCTATGATTTCAAGTTTTGGATTCAATTATAATATTTAATTTTTTTTAATATTGAAACATCTTAATTGTATCTATGATTTCAAGTTTTGGATTCAATTATAATATTTAATTTTTTTTAATATTGAAACATAAAGATATGTCTTATTATACTAAATACATTCAAAACAAATGGGTTGGATCGAGTGGTTGAAGCTACATCTCAACCTCTTCCGGACATCATTAAAGACGATAACAAGACCCAAACGTCATAGAATACGGCATTGGGGTTACTTTTTTAATACTAAATAGTAAATACATTTAAAATATAAATTACACGGTTTATGTTTCCAATCATGTGCTTTCAAATGTGTTTCTTTCCCTTTAATGGTTTGTTTTTTTGTCATTTATTGTTGATGCATGTTGATGTGACAACAGCAACTTAGATTTGATTAGTCTTTTAGATTAAGACATTATGTTGTTTTATGTCTTATTCATTTATATGTAATTGATAGATTATGGACTTCGTGTTTTAGTAATGATCGATTACATGTTTTGATGTTATTTATATGTTTATATATGATGTTTGTTATGTATGTCATACAAGTACAAACATAATATATGTTAAGTTTCTTGTACATAAAGTACTTGGAAAATAACTAAACATAGATGTTGATGGTATTTAGTACTAACGAAGATAATCTTCGTTAGGAACTAACGAAGATAATCTTCGTTATATGGGCTGGACTGCTAAGTTCGTAAGAACAAAGCCCAGCAGGCCCAATATCGATTTGAAACATATATAAACGAATGGAAACCCTAAATTGAGTATTCCAGTTCAGATTTCACACACCAAAGGCGACTAAGTTCGTTTCTAGCATATAGAAAACGAAGATAGATCACATAAGGCCGATTATATTGATATAATTAGCAATATATTTGATAACTAATCAAACTAGTTATCTCGTGAGGATTCCGCACTCACGACATAACAATAGACGATCTCGAGAGCGATCTGCAGCTATCGAGGGACTCACAAGTGGTATCAAAGCCATTCGATATCTTATCGAAGGGTTGAGATCGTTTGTTTGATTGTTATTTTCTCAAAAACCTCCCGAACACACTTTCTGTCGTTAAGTTCGTTTGCCTTACGAACTTAGCAAAACGAAGTTCATCAAACGAAGATAGAAAACGAACTTAACTTAAATTCGTTCTGAAGTTCATCTAACGAAGATAGAAAACGAAGTTATCTTCATTTTCGTTTTGAATCTTCATCAAACGAATTTAGCCTACTAAATTAAGCTATCTTCGTTCTGAACCTTAGCTTACGATCTTAAGCTATCTTCGTCAGACCTAGTTCTTACGAATTTAATCTATTTTCGTTCTATTTCTTATCTTCGTTTGAACAGTAATTTTTCCTTATGGCTTCCTCATCTTCAACCAACAATGCTGTTGCCCAATACCTCAATTCTCTGGTTTATCATGATCATCTTGTAGGACGTACTAATTCTCCACCAAAGTTAGTTTCTTTAGCTGACTTCTGGGCGTGGAGAGGTCGATTTGAAGATTTTATTCAACGAGAAGATTTAAACATGTGGCTTATGATCACTGAAGGTTATGAGTGGCCCACTCTTACTGTGAATGGAGTTACTTCAACATACAAGGTGGGAGAATTAACAGGTGAAGAAAAGGCTAATTATGCCATTGAAGTAAAGACTCTTTCCACTCTTCGTATGTGCATTCCTCAAGAGTTGGTGCACCTGTTTCCTAAACAGAATACAAAACTTCAAAGCAACTGTTTGATGCTATTGAAGCTCATTGTGAAGGTGATCCATTATTGAAGCAAAATAGAATTAAAATGCTTAAGAAACAATTTGATTGCTTCAATGCTACAAAGAATGAACAAGTTGAAGATCTTATACTGAGATATCAACATCTTCTTGCTGAATTAGCTTACTTTGATCTTAAATACACTCCTACTGAGATAGTGGATAAATTCCTGGATGGTTTGCCGAAAGCCTACAAAGAGTTTCGTCATGGATTGCAAGAAAGAGCTGATTATGCATCTCTTCGAATAGATGGAGTTATATCCACTCTAAGAAACAGAGAAATGAAGGATAAGGCAAAGGATCTTCAAGACAACTTCACACAAGATCCATCTCTCTATCATGCCACTATGAAAAATCCAACAGCTGATGTTAATGCTTTCTTTCTGGAGTTGGTAATACTGGTGAGACAGACAATTGTGGTCCATTAATGGATGGAGATGATTCTTCCGGATTCATGGCTACTGATGCTGGTAACAGGGGTAAAAGGGCTAATGAAGGAACAAAGACTGGAAATATGAAGTTTGGAAACATTACATCTTTTTCTGCTGGTTACAAGTCCATGCCTATGAATATGAAATCAGCTGAGGGTAGGATGAATGTATTTGTTGCTATGTGTGCTGCACATGAAGCTTTTGTTGCAGGAAGAATCACAGATCCAGCACTTATTGATGAAGATTACGACCAGATAGATCCAGATGATGTTGAAGAAATGGATCTGAAATGGCAATTGGCAATGATTACCAGGAGAGTGCAAAAGTTTATGAATAGAACAGGCAGACAGCTTACTGGAGGTACTCAGGGATTTGACAAGTCAAAGGTGAAATGCTATAATTACGAAGGTTTTGGACATTTTGCCAGAGAATGTCAACGGCCTAAGAGAGAGGCAAATGTTACGCCTACACGTCAAGATAGAGGTAGTAATCGTCCGCTCAATCAAAATTCTACTAGAGCTCTTTTATTGACTGATGATCCTACTGCAAATGTCAATGGCAATGACAAGGCTATAGTAGTTGTTCAACCAGATGGTTCTTATGTTTGGAATCTTCCACATGATGAGAACAATAATGCTTATTTGGCCGAAATTCTTGATGATATGGCTCAAATAGTTGATTCTCCTGATGACTTCTTGGACACCACAGTTTATCACAGTGAAGAGCAATTGTATGAGAATACTAAAAGTTCGAAATTGGAATCTGTTGCTGCTGGTGTATATGATACTGATTCCGAATCTGACAATGAGTTAGAAGATGTCAAGAACCTTGATGAAGTGAAAGCTACTGAAGAGGTGAAAGCAGCTGAGGTTAAAGATGATTCTGCCACAGAAAAGGGTGAAAAGACTATTGAGGAGCAGATGCAAGAGTTTGAGATTCCGGCTGGCATGACTGTGGATGACTTTGTTGCTTACATGGCAGATTGCAAAGAGGCAGACCAACAGGTATCTTATTCTTTACATACTATTGTTCATGTTTGCAAAATTGTTAATCGCATGTTTGATGAACTTGAACAAAAGAATGAACAAATTAAGAAATTAGAATCTGTTGTTAATGCTGCTCATGATGAAAGAGATAAATTAATTAAAAAGGGTCTAACTGTAAATGATAAAGAAAAATTCTTCAAGGAAAAGATTAGATCCTTAGAGTCTGACATTAGAGCAATGAAAGATAAAGTCAATCAGTCTGTGGCCGTAGAAAGAGTAAGTAGTGAAGCTTATTCCTTGTTAGCTAGAAAGTGTGCTACCGTAGAAAAGGAACTTGCTGATGCTAGGATAGAAATCTTGGAATTTAAGGCTAAATCTGATTCTGCTAGACATGCTGAGCTTTTGATGCATATGACAAAGTTTGAGAATTCTTCCTCTAAGAGTCTTGAAACTGCTAAGATCTCTTATAAAGATGTGCCTCCTCCTTTCAATAATAACTATACTTCTGTTGAACCTAATATTCCTGAAATCCTACTTCAACCTAGTGTTGTAGATGGTAAACCAAAAGACTCAATTCCTGAGGCAAAGTTGCCTGAGGGAACAAAAGAGTCTAAAGGAGGTTCTTCTCAACCTAACAAGGAAGAGAAATTGAAAGGTGTTGTCTTAAATCAGTCTACTCCTTATGGTCAGAAAGACAGTATTGTACACTTTACACTTCATAAGAGTAATAGGGTCTATACTGAGTTAGAATTCCCATTAGATCTATTGACCCTAAGAGGATTGATAAAGTCTGGGATGTTGCTATTGAGGATATGAAGAAATTAAGTCAGCAACGTCTCACTCCATTACCTAAACAGTCTAGGATTAGAAAATCTGAAGATAACATAGCCGTTAATGAAGAAGCAACTAAGGTCTTAAAGCACATCTTAATGCCTGCACTTAAGAAATCTTCAAGTAAAGATAAACATGAGAAAGATGGTGCTAGAAAGTCTAGGATATCACCAACTAAACAAGACCCTGAAAAGGAAAATCAAAGGAACACAAGTAAGTCAGTGGACACTAGTGCTAACAATGAATCTGTAGGTACCGATAAAAAGGTAGATACAAACAAAAAGTTCAAGGTCCTCTCCTGCTTTGCTTGTCATGAAAAGGGTCATGTTTATAGTGTATGTCCAAATAGACCTCGAAGATCAGGTTCTCCTTCAAAGGCTTCCACCTCAGAAGGAAAAAGGGGGTTGGGTAATGATAAACAGGTTGATGAGGCTAAAGTTCAATCTTCTCCAAAACCGTTTACTATACCTCAACGACGTGAATCTCCATTGAAAGGTTCATCGGGAAATGTTCATAGGAATTCAAATCGTTTTCAAACACCTCCACGACCTGATCGTTCTGCTTCTAGAAATCAAAATTCATTCTATGACCAAATTCATTCGAGTGTTCGACCTTCTTATGGCCCTCATTCTCCTAGACCTTCTCCGACGAGAGGTCAGAAGTCTCCTCCTGTGAGAAGACGAGACGAGAATCATGTCTCACCCACGGCTTCTAGCAATGGGTATTGGACTGAACTGATTCTAAGGGATGAGAAGGGTCGACCCAAACCTCAGAAGGTTTGGGTCCCCAATGAAAACTAATTTTTCTCATTTTATGTGCAGGGAGTTCCTAGGAAACCAATCCATTTATGGTATCTTGACAGTGGATGCTCCAGGCACATGACAGGGGACAGGAAACTCTTGTCCAATTATACTGGTATAAATGGGTCGTACGTTAGTTTTGCTGGATCCAAGGGTGGCAACATCACCGGTCAGGGAGATGTCGTCAATGGACAACTTACTCTAGAAAGAGTAAACTATGTGGAACAACTTACTCATAATCTAATGAGTGTCTCACAGATTTGTGACAAGGGCAACAATGTTCATTTCACAGAAAAGGAGGCATTCATCTTGAAGCCGGGTTTCGTTATTCCAGCCGAATGGATAATGCTCAGAGCTCCTAGGAAGAGAGACATCTATGGCTTAGTTTTAGGTGTTGATAATCCAACGGAGCCCTCTGTTTGTTGAGCAAAGCAAATGAGTCTGAATCTCTCCTCTGGCATCGTAGAATGGGACATATTAACTTTCGGAAGATGAATGAACTTGTTAGTCTTGGATTAGTTGAAGGTGTTCCAGTTAAGAAGTTTGGGATGGAAGATAAATGTGTACCGTGTTTGAAAGGAAAGCAACACAAGAATCCTCATAAACCAAAGGTGCACAACACTATATCCAAACCATTCGAACTACTTCATATGGATCTCTTTGGTCCTGTGAACGTAAGAAGCATTGGAGGGATGTCCTACTGTTTGGTGATCACTGATGATTACTCAAGGTATTCATGGGTATTTTTCTTGAAGACAAAGGACGAGACCGCAAACCGGTTTATGGATTTTGTTAGACAAGTTGAGAATGTCCATGAAGTTAAAGTTAAGAGAATCAGGAGTGACAATGGCACTGAGTTCAAGAATAATACTATTACTGTTTTCTGCTTGACCAAGGGCATTCAACATCAATTCAGTGCACCGCATGAGCCACAGCAGAATGGAGTAGCTGAAAGGAAAAATAGGACATTGATAGAAACAGCTAGGACGATGCTTGCTGATTCAGGGCTTCCTGTTACTTTCTGGGGGGAGGCAGTGAATACAGCTTGTCACATTTTGAATCGGGTTTTAACAGTTAAAAGGTTTAAGAAAACTTGTTATGAACTTTTGCACAACACAAAGCCCAATTTGCAAAATGTTGAGCCGTTTGGTGTTCCTTGTACTTTTCTTAAAGTTCTTCCTCAGGGAAAATTTGATCCTAAATCTGAGGAGGGTTTCTTTTTAGGTTATATACCTAGTACACCAATTCGGCGTGTGTACAATCAGAAAACTGGCAAAGTTAATTTTGGTACAAATGTGGTAATTGTCAGTCATAAACCTGCTATACACATTGGTCCTGCTAATGACTTCGATTATGATGGTGTCTTCACCTCTTTTCGTGGTCCTGTTTCTTTTACAGGTGTTCCGATTGTGGAAGATGTAGTTACTCTTCATGATCCACTTGAAGGTGGGCCGGTTCCTGTTTCTTCTCCTGTTTCTTCACCATTCATTAAGCCTGCTTCTAAATCTGGAGAATCAAGTGGGACCAAAGAAGCAGATTCTACCAAAGAGACTGCTCCTAAAGATCCTACTGATCCTTTACATATACCTCTACCTGATACTCCCTTCTATGATACTGATGACACGAAAGGTGAAAATCAGGAGGAGCCTAAAACTCCAGAGCAACATGTGCAGACTAACTTGGGAAATGATCTTACAGTCGATACGGTTCCTCAAACAAGAGTCAACAAGGATCATCCAGTAGAGCAAATCATTGGTGATGCTTCTGTCTCTGTTCGCACGAGAAATCAGAATAGAAAAAATTTGTCAAGTATGTTTGCTGAAATTAAGGATACTGGGGCAATTACTTGGTACTTGTACTTTTGCTTCATCTCTCAGGTTGAGCCTAAAAATGTTGGAATGGCTCTTAAAGATCCGTCATGGGTTGAGGCGATGCAAGAAGAATTGGCTCAGTTTAGGAAGCTTGATGTATGGAAGTTAGTTGACTTACCTCAGGGTGAATCTCCTTTATCAACGCGATGGGTTTTTCATTGTAAAAAGGATGACAAAGGTGTAGTCACTCGCAATAAGGCTCGGTTGGTGGTTAGAGGATTTGAGCAACAAGAAGGCTTCGATTACGATGAGACATTTGCACCAGTAGCTAGACTTGAAGCTATTCGATTATTTCTGGCATTTGCTAGTTATAAAGGTATAAAGGTGTATCAACTTGACGTAAAGAGTGCCTTTTTGTATGGGGAAATAGAGAAGAAGTGTATGTAGATCAACCTCCGGGGTTTGAGGATCCAGACTTCCCTAATAGAGTATATCGTCTTGATAAGGCTTTATATGGTTTACATCAGGCTCCTCGATCATGGTATGAAAAACTGTCTACTCATCTGCATGAAAATGGTTTTACTAAAGGTTCTATTGACAGCACGTTGTTTATCAA
>CM067169.1:147952640-147982640 GCA_034093135.1 Erigeron breviscapus | reverse complement strand
AATTTAAAGTCTATCTTCGTACATTCTTAACTAACGAATTTAAAGTCTATCTTCGTACATTCTTAATTAACGAACTTAAAGTCTATCTTCGTACATTCTTAACTAACGAATTTAAAGTCTATCTTCGTACATTCTTAACTAACGAACTTAAAGTCTATCTTCGTACATTCTTAACTAACGAACTTAAAGTCTATCTTCGTACATTCTTAATTAACGAACTTAAAGTCTATCTTCGTACATTCTTAACTAACGAATTTAAAGTCTATCTTCGTACATTCTTAACTAACGAACTTAAAGTCTATCTTCGTACATTCTTAACTAACGAACTTAAAGTCTATCTTCGTACATTCTTAATTAACGAACTTAAAGTCTATCTTCGTACATTCTTAACTAACGAATTTAAAGTCTATCTTCGTACATTCTTAACTAACGAACTTAAAGTCTATCTTCGTACATTCTTAACTAACGAACTTAAAGTCTATCTTCGTACATTCTTAATTAACGAACTTAAAGTCTATCTTCGTACATTCTTAACTAACGAATTTAAAGTCTATCTTCGTACATTCTTAACTAACGAACTTAAAGTCTATCTTCGTACATTCTTAACTAACGAACTTAAAGTCTATCTTCGTACATTCTTAATTAACGAACTTAAAGTCTATCTTCGTACATTCTTAACTAACGAATTTAAAGTCTATCTTCGTACATTCTTAACTAACGAACTTAAAGTCTATCTTCGTACATTCTTAACTAACGAACTTAAAGTCTATCTTCGTACATTCTTAACTAACGAACTTAACGTCTATCTTCGTACATTCCTAACTAACGAACTTAAAGTCTATCTCGTACATTCTTAACTTACGAACTTAAAGATTAATTTCGTACAGTTCTAACTTGATATTTGATCAAGGTCCTCGATATGCACCACATGCTTGGCCATTACGTTTATTTGCTGATTTAGAAGCTAACACTAGAAATGTGGCTGGTCTTAATGATCCACCATTGTTTGGTCATTTGATTAATCCAAATGATTATCCTGTACCTCTCAGAGAAGATGATCCACTACATGAGATTGATCGACTTGTGCCTGGGCAAAGAATCAATGATTATATAGTCACATGGGATACTATGAAACCCATCATGTATTGGACTCACATCTCAGATAAAGATGCTGCAAGATATAAGACAATAATCTGGAGTTGGTTCTATGATGAAGAACTGAAAGAGGAAAAGAATTACAGATTCAAAGGCAAACAGCCTTGGAATCTGATTCTGATTCAACTTATGATTTTGATAAAGATTGATAAAGTGTATATTAGGTTGCATGTAATAAGTTTACGACATGTGAATGTAATCTATCTTATTTCAATGCAATTATATTTCATCTCTATTATTATTATTATCATGATTATTCATTTTATTCTGGTGTTCATTTTGTGTAATCTTAATAGATGATACAGATGATGCAGAATTACTCTTTGATGGTGATGAACTTGAGGAAGGTGAGTTTGTTCCTGAACCGGATATAAACATATTCAAGAAGCCTTATGGGTTTGATGATGTTTGGGACTCAACTTCTGAAGATCCATTTTTAGAAGAAAGAAAAGAGTTAGAGATTAAAAGGAAAGAAGTTAAGGAAAGAATGCTTCAAGCTTCAATTAGTAGTTCTGCTAAAGTTTTAAACTTTGTGGTATATGCTAAGATTGATGATGCATTGATTCCTTTTCACTGGGAAATCAACTTGACAAGACCTTTTGATCCAAATGATTATCCTGTACCTCTCAGAGAAGATGATCCACTACATGAGATTGATCGACTTGTGCCTGGGCAAAGAATCAATGATTATATAGTCACATGGGATACTATGAAACCCATCATGTATTGGACTCACATCTCAGATAAAGATGCTGCAAGATATAAGACAATAATCTGGAGTTGGTTCTATGATGAAGAACTGAAAGAGGAAAAGAATTACAGATTCAAAGGCAAACAGCCTTGGAATCTGATTCTGATTCAACTTATGATTTTGATAAAGATTGATAAAGTGTATATTAGGTTGCATGTAATAAGTTTACGACATGTGAATGTAATCTATCTTATTTCAATGCAATTATATTTCATCTCTATTATTATTATTATCATGATTATTCATTTTATTCTGGTGTTCATTTTGTGTAATCTTAATAGATGATACAGATGATGCAGAATTACTCTTTGATGGTGATGAACTTGAGGAAGGTGAGTTTGTTCCTGAACCGGATATAAACATATTCAAGAAGCCTTATGGGTTTGATGATGTTTGGGACTCAACTTCTGAAGATCCATTTTTAGAAGAAAGAAAAGAGTTAAGAGAAAGAGGAAAAGAATTACAGATTCAAAGGCAAACAGCCTTGGAATCTGATTCTGATTCTGATTCAACTTATGATTTTGATAAAGATTGATAAAGTGTATATTAGGTTGCATGTAATAAGTTTACGACATGTGAATGTAATCTATCTTATTTCAATGCAATTATATTTCATCTCTATTATTATTATTATCATGATTATTCATTTTATTCTGGTGTTCATTTTGTGTAATCTTAATAGATGATACAGATGATGCAGAATTACTCTTTGATGGTGATGAACTTGAGGAAGGTGAGTTTGTTCCTGAACCGGATATAAACATATTCAAGAAGCCTTATGGGTTTGATGATGTTTGGGACTCAACTTCTGAAGATCCATTTTTAGAAGAAAGAAAAGAGTTAGAGATTAAAAGGAAAGAAGTTAAGGAAAGAATGCTTCAAGCTTCAATTAGTAGCTCTGCTAAAGTTTTAAACTTTGTGGTATATGCTAAGATTGATGATGCATTGATTCCTTTTCACTGGGAAATCAACTTGACAAGACCTTTTGATCCAAATGATTATCCTGTACCTCTCAGAGAAGATGATCCACTACATGAGATTGATCGACTTGTGCCTGGGCAAAGAATTAATGATTATATAGTCACATGGGATACTATGAAACCCATCATGTATTGGACTCATATCTCAGATAAAGATGCTGCAAGATATAAGACAATAATCTGGAGTTGGTTCTATGATGAAGAACTGAAGTTGTTTGTTCTTAAAAGACCAGAAGGTTGTCAGTATCTAGCATGGCGTGAGAGACATTTCAGAAGTTTGTGTGAAGAAGACTTACATGAACTTGGAAATAACAGGATTATCAATCCAAGTGGTTATGGTCTTGCTGATGTGGTTGGTAAGAATCTTCATGAAGATTTCAAGTTGAGATCGAATATGAAAGACTCTGAAAAACCAAAGTTTCATATTGAACCAAGACGAAAGAAGAAGGTGGTTAAGCCAGATAAAAGCGTTGAGTATATTCAACGTGATATCAAGTGTATGATCAAAGTCCCTGCCAAGAAATGGGCACAAGATGTCTTGGATAAGATGGATAATTGGGAGATTGATCGAAATTCTGGTGAAGCCAAGATGTATGCAGACTCGAAGAAGAAGATATTGTTGAGAAGAATGTATGATCCAATGCAGTTGGTTAACTTCTCAAGAAATGATCAGAGAAAATTATACGATACTGAATGCTCATTTTTACCATTTTGGAAGAATGAAGAAGATCGATATCGTAAGATTCTCCAAGTCTGCTTACATGAAAATATCCATGCAAATAGCAAACGATTGTTATTTGATGGATGATGAAGATTTTTTTTAAGACTGAAGAAATCGAAGATGCTGCTGTCAAGGGGGAGTTTGTTGATGCATGTTGATGTGACAACAGCAACTTAGATTTGATTAGTCTTTTAGATTAAGACATTATGTTGTTTTATGTCTTATTCATTTATATGTAATTGATAGATTATGGACTTCGTGTTTTAGTAATGATCGATTACATGTTTTGGTGTTATTTATATGTTTATATATGATGTTTGTTATGTATGTCATACAAGTACAAACATAATATATGTTAGGTTTCTTGTACATAAAGTACTTGGAAAATAACTAAGCATAGATGTTGATGGTATTTAGTACTAACGAAGATAATCTTCGTTAGGAACTAACGAAGATAATCTTCGTTAGGAACTAACGAAGATAATCTTCGTTATATGGGCTGGGCTGCTAAGTTCGTAAGAACAAAGCCCAGCAGGCCCAATATCGATTTGAAACATATATAAACGAATGGAAACCCTAAATTGAGGATCCAGTTCATATTACACGCACCAAAGGCGACTAAGTTCGTTTCTAGCTTATAGAAAACGAAGATAGATCACATAAGGCCGATTATATTGATATAATTAGCAATATATTTGATAACTAATCAAACTAGTTATCTCGTGAGGATTCCGCACTCACGACATAACAATAGACGATCTCGAGAGCGATCTGCAGCTATCGAGGGACTCACATTTATGCATCATGACCAATATAAAGCAACTAAAAGTAAGACACTTGACCAGCTAAATCGAAAAAGATTGGTTTGGTCCAACCAATGTGACGGTTTAATTGAAGACATATGTTTTCGATTGAACTGCAGAAAAGGTAAGACATTTATCCGGGTTTTTTCGGTCATTAAGAGGTTTCATTCACCATAACACAAAACAGCATTTGCTAATACATCACTTACGCCAAACGTATCCCGGACACTTTATCCAAGCAACTCTAACATTATAACTATAATAAAAGGGAAAACAAAAACCCGCCTTCTACTGTTTTGGTGTTATTTATATGTTTATATATGATGTTTGTTATGTATGTCATACAAGTACAAACATAATATATGTTAGGTTTCTTGTACATAAAGTACTTGGAAAATAACTAAACATAGATGTTGATGGTATTTAGTACTAACGAAGATAATCTTCGTTAGGAACTAACGAAGATAATCTTCGTTAGGAACTAACGAAGATAATCTTCGTTAGGAACTAACGAAGATAATCTTCGTTAGGAACTAACGAAGATAATCTTCGTTAGGAACTAACAAAGATAATCTTCGTTAGGAACTAACGAAGATAATCTTCGTTAGGAACTAACGAAGATAATCTTCGTTAGGAACTAACGAAGATAATCTTCGTTAGGAACTAACGAAGATAATCTTCGTTAGGAACTAACAAAGATAATCTTCGTTAGGAACTAACGAAGATAATCTTCGTTAGGAACTAACGAAGATAATCTTCGTTAGGAACTAACGAAGATAATCTTCGTTAGGAACTAACGAAGATAATCTTCGTTAGGAACTAACAAAGATAATCTTCGTTAGGAACTAACGAAGATAATCTTCGTTAGGAACTAACGAAGATAATCTTCGTTAGGAACTAACGAAGATAATCTTCGTTAGGAACTAACGAAGATAATCTTCGTTAGGAACTAACAAAGATAATCTTCGTTAGGAACTAACGAAGATAATCTTCGTTAGGAACTAACGAAGATAATCTTCGTTAGGAACTAACAAAGATAATCTTCGTTAGGAACTAACAAAGATAATCTTCGTTAGGAACTAACGAAGATAATCTTCGTTAGGAACTAACGAAGATAATCTTCGTTAGGAACTAACGAAGATAATCTTCGTTAGGAACTAACGAAGATAATCTTCGTTAGGAACTAACGAAGATAATCTTCGTTAGGAACTAACGAAGATAATCTTCGTTAGGAACTAACAAAGATAATCTTCGTTAGGAACTAACGAAGATAATCTTCGTTAGGAACTAACGAAGATAATCTTCGTTAGGAACTAACGAAGATAATCTTCGTTAGGAACTAACGAAGATAATCTTCGTTAGGAACTAACGAAGATAATCTTCGTTAGGAACTAACGAAGATAATCTTCGTTAGGAACTAACGAAGATAATCTTCGTTAGGAACTAACGAAGATAATCTTCGTTAGGAACTAACGAAGATAATCTTCGTTAGGAACTAACGAAGATAATCTTCGTTAGGAACTAACGAAGATAATCTTCGTTAGGAACTAACGAAGATAATCTTCGTTAGGAACTAACGAAGATAATCTTCGTTAGGAACTAACGAAGATAATCTTCGTTAGGAACTAACAAAGATAATCTTCGTTAGGAACTAACGAAGATAATCTTCGTTAGGAACTAACGAAGATAATCTTCGTTAGGAACTAACGAAGATAATCTTCGTTAGGAACTAACGAAGATAATCTTCGTTAGGAACTAACAAAGATAATCTTCGTTAGGAACTAACGAAGATAATCTTCGTTAGGAACTAACGAAGATAATCTTCGTTAGGAACTAACGAAGATAATCTTCGTTAGGAACTAACGAAGATAATCTTCGTTAGGAACTAACGAAGATAATCTTCGTTAGGAACTAACGAAGATAATCTTCGTTAGCATGTCAATATTAAAAAATTGAAACCATCATCATGAATATTGAAAGAATTTCTGATCCTTTTCATTTTTTTCTAATATAAATTACTTGCCCAGCATCAATGTTACAAAAGTGCTTATAGGGCGTCCTCATGCTCCAAGTCGCAAGACACCATAGGCAGCGAGCTTCCAAGAGGCTGCGTCCTAGGTGGGGTCGAGCAGTTGTCTTTTTCTTTAGTAATGTACAGGTGTATGTATGTATTGGTTTATGATTCACTGAATTGCCAAAAATTTTTGTTCTAAAAGTTGTTATTCAGATTCACAAATTGACAATGACAACTAAGAGCAACTAAAAATGTGCAGAGTATTTGTTCATTGAAAAGATGAAAAAAAGAGTAATAGACTTCTAAGACAGGATTGCATTTGGTTACCTTGGCAATTTGGACCACAATAGTCTTTTCAGGATTAGTGAGATCAACTTTGTGAGGTTCTGGAACAGATTTTGCAACTGCATTGATAATTTTCATTCTATCAAGGCCACTGTTTGCACGGGCCTCACATAGCACTGCAAACTGAAGAAAAGGAAAGAAAACAATTCAGACAGCAATTTGACAGTAGGTTGCTATAATAAATAAACAAGTATTGTTCAAGTCCAAACACGTAGATGAAGAAGCAGAGAAGAAAGGTGGAATAAATAATAACTAGATATTGTAACTGCAGGTAGCAAGCCAATTAGTTATTGATGAGTCAATCTGGGTTGTGTTTAATCTCTGATGAGTGAAACAAGCGAAATCAACTTGATTAGCCAAAAAAGAAATCAGTGAAAATTGGTCGACTTGGATTATGTTTATTATCTAACGGGTAAAAAAGTGAAACCAAATGCAATAGATAAAAAATGGATTATATGGGTCGAAAACATCAAAAATTGCTTCCCCAAATGATATGTTTACTGCATAAAAATTCCTAGATCATTTTAAACATAAAACTGGACTACGTCGTGCACAAAACAAAAGATTTATACGTAAACTATGTTGGGTCAAGTACAACTCGCTACCACAAGTTATCTGATTTCACCTGTTATCCAACCCACCCGACCCACCCATTTCATCACTTGTACATTTGACAACCAAATATCACTCAAAGTCAAATGAGTTTTTCAAATGCGTGCCATGGAGTCCGAGTACCATATACACAGATATGTAGATAGATATCGATCTACCTTTTAATATGCATATACAAATGACCTTAACAAACCTTAGATGGCGTTTCTGCTTCCGTAGGGAAGTACTGGGCAATTAAAGGTTTAATTGCTCTAGAAATTTCTTCTTCTGATGCATAGCACGTGACTTCAATAGGCAGCACTCTTAAAATAAACCTGAGAATCCATCAACAGCAAGTGGCAAGTATGATTAACTTACTTATGAATGAGTCGAATATTGTTATGTTGGATCCTAGATGTGTCGATAGGAAACGTTTGACTAAATAAAAAAGGGAAGTAGAAGTCCCAGTGTGTACTTTAAATGCATACCTCATAACACGCTAGATTCATCCATATACTTTATGTGAATCATATTTAGCACATTGACTTTTATTAAAAACGTTTAAAAAGTGAGAAAAAGAAAATGTTTGCACGTCGACCAAACACGGCCCGTTTCGACAATAATGATTAGAGTGTTAAATAAAATTCGCTAATGAAACATCACCTGGCCATGTGTTTTCTTGTTGCGGCAGCAGAGGTTATCATACGCTGGGCAATTTCTTTAGGTGTTGGATCTTTATCTCTCTTCCGCATTTGAACAAAGACTACACCATTGCACCCAGAATCAAGGTAGCTGAAACGCCTCTGTTATAAAAATAAAAATAAAATGAACATATATGTAAATTGTGGTTTTATGTTTGACAACAATTGTTTCTTTAATAGAAGATACAATTAAAACTTCACATCAAATATATAAATTGGGACTTTACATATTACATTGAAGAATGACTTGTGAAAGAATATACTTACAGTTGTTTAAAACTAGCTTTTGACAAGAAATAATACATACATATCCCAGTTTTGATCCAAATACTCCATCTATTCATAAAAAGTAATCATATGTTCATAAAGTTGGTGTACGCTTGGGTTCATTTATTACTAGTCTGTTAACATGAACAAAGGATGGACGATCTTTTAATACTTTCTTAAGAAATGATATAGCAGGCTTCAACCATTAAACATGCACTTTGGGGACTTTTGACGATTTTCCTCTTAGTTGTGTTTAGTTTACTTCATCGGTTTTAACAGTTAAAAATAAGAACGTATATTGTCCTGGTTTGTAAATTGGTCAAAACTGCCCCCTCTAATTGATATTATAAGCTCACCTTGCTTTTGTCTTTCAACTCTTCAAGTTCAGCCTCAATTAACCTGTCCACAGACTTTTCCTCCACCTTGATCTTTATGACTTCTTCAAGTTTAGGCTCATCTTTTTCTAGGCGTTGTTTCTTTTCTGGTTGCCTATCATCTTCAACTTTTTCATTTTCATGATTTTCATCACCATTTTTACAAACTTTTTCTTTCACATCTGACTGGTTCTCAGAACCAACTATATCACCATTGTGAGCAGAACTTTCATTATTTACATCACTCGGGTTATCAGAAGCTACTAGGACTTGGTCCTTTTCAATGTTCTCATCATCATGGTCATCATCTTCTTCAGAATCAGAATAAGTGAACTTTATCTTTTTATTTATGGGTTTATTAGGGATCACTGAGTGTGTCACATCTGATTCATGTCCCTCGATTAGCTCTTCCAAAAACTGCATATATAACAAATACAATGCCATATTTATTCTTTTGTACAATATTCATATCAGAATAACAAGTGAGTTACGAATCAGTAAAAATCCATGCAAGATTTATAACAGAGAAATATTACTCATGAAGTTGTAGAACTCTTGTAGATAACATTAATAAGACCTGAGCCGATTATAAATGAGGGGGTGCTAGGGTGAAGGTTTTCTACCAATATTGACTATTGTGATTTGAAGGCATAATGATCAGTTTTATTGTGTTCGATAAAGGTGATTCTGATCATTACCGAACAAATTATCACTTTTGTATCTGGTGCAGCATAACTGATTAATAATATTAACATTACGTATATACCCTACTGTTGCACCACACTACCATATAATCATTGGAATTATATGGAAAAAAAAAAGAATTTAACTAACAAAGATGTTAACAAATAATTTTATATTATTTCAAAAAAAAAAAAGAATTTAACTAACAAAGATGTTAACAAATAATTTTATATTATTTCAAAAAAAAAAATATTTATCATAATACTTCCATTTTGAAAGTGCCAACAAAATATAAGAACATCCGTTTTGGTCAAATTATCTGTTAAACCATCAGAAGTTGTCAATCATCACCAACAAGGAAAGTGATTATCTTATTTGACAATCCAATATCACATAATCAAGTTTTACAAACACATATGCAAAATATAAAACTAGAAAATCTCCGTTTGAGCTTATTTTTGTTTAGCGGCGTAGGACCTCGGTCAAGTCAGCCGAGTATTCAACAATTACTCACTAGAAGGTCCGTAAACCGTATGCAAGTTGAGCGAAATCGGCCAAAAAAGATCTCTATGGTCAAAACACTGATAAAATATCGGTTTGAAGTACTTGAACAACTGTTTTAACATATTTCTAGGATACTAAGAGCAATTCTACGCTCCTACGAACATGTCAGACATACAATTTCTTACACACAAAAAAATGTCAATCGGACCACTCTCCCGGTAGTCCCCGCCTATGTTATCAATTTCGGTGGTATACCAGTGGTATACCGGTGGTATACCGGTTTTCGGTGCTTGGACCTAATTTCGGTTTCAAATTTCGGTTAGGATTTCGTTTCCGAAATTTTCGGTGGTATTGACCGAAATTTGACCGAAATTTGGATAAACAAGGGAGAAAAGAAGGTAGAAGAAAGGAAACAAGGGAGAAAAGCTTAAGGGCAGGTAGAGGTACAAGCTATGACACACGGAAACGCCAAACCATAGTCACAGGAAATGCTACAGTGCCCACGTTTTTTGATCCAGATGAAGGAGGAGGCGGCTGTTTAGTTGTAGGGTTTTTTTTTTGGTTTGTTTTTTTTTTTTTTTTTTTTTTTTTTTTTTTTTTTTTTTTTTTTTTTTTTTTTTTTTTTTTTTTTTTTTTTTTTTTTTTTTTTTTTTTTTTTTTTTTTTTTTTTTTTTTTTTTTTTTTTTTTTTTTTTTTTTTTTTTTTTTTTTTTTTTTTTTTTTTTTTTTTTTTTTTTTTTTTTTTTTTTTTTTTTTTTTTTTTTTTTTTTTTTTTTTTTTTTTTTTTTTTTTTTTTTTTTTTTTTTTTTTTTTTTTTTTTTTTTTTTTTTTTTTTTTTTTTTTTTTTTTTTTTTTTTTTTTTTTTTTTTTTTTTTTTTTTTTTTTTTTTTTTTTTTTTTTTTTTTTTTTTTTTTTTTTTTTTTTTTTTTTTTTTTTTTTTTTTTTTTTTTTTTTTTTTTTTTTTTTTTTTTTTTTTTTTTTTTTTTTTTTTTTTTTTTTTTTTTTTTTTTTTTTTTTTTTTTTTTTTTTTTTTTTTTATTTGTTTTCTGTTTTTTCAATTTTTCACTTTTTTTTTTTTTTTTTTTTTTTTTTTTTTTTTTTTTTTCTTATTTTTCAGTTAATTTTTAAGGTTTTTTTGATTTTAGGGCTAACTGGGTACTGAAACGAAGGCAAAAAAAAAGCAGCAGCTCGGAGAATCACCCCCTCACTCTACTACAAGATTACGGGTATGTTCAGAAACAATCCCTCAACAGTCTCATACGCCCGATGCTTACCCCTCAAATACTAAGGGGTGTTTGGTTATGTGTTTACAAAAGGGATTTTGAGTTTTGAAAAAACATGTAGGGCTAATTACTTGAAAAGTCCCTCAACTTGTCACCTAAACCTTTTTTGGGCCTCGAACAAAAAAAAGTTTTATTTGAATCAAGAAAAACGGACTAAAATACTATTTTTATTTCAATAATTGATTACATGTTATTTCCATGTCATTTCCATTTAAAAAACTATTAAAAAATAACTATTTTTATTTCAATAATTGATTACATGTTATTTCCATGTCATTTCCATTTAAAAAACTATTAAAAAATAACTATTTTTATTTCAATAATTGATTACATGTTATTTCCATGTCATTTCCATTTAAAAAACTATTAAAAAATAACTATTTTTATTTCAATAATTGATTACATGTTATTTCCATGTCATTTCCATTTAAAAAACTATTAAAAAATAACTATTTTTATTTCAGTTATTTTCGTTTTTACTATTGTCAATCTTATCATTCTCTTCCACTGGTTAAATATAAAAAAATGATGGCTTTTCTTTACTTTGTTGAAGAACCATGGTACTTTGTTCTAGACCTGTCGCTGCCGCCCACGATCACCACCAACTGCCGCCTCTATTCTCCACCAACCGCCATTTTCCACCAAACGTCGCCGCCTCTGTTCTCTGCCACTGTCACGCCAAACGCCGCTGCTCCCATCACGCCTGAAGCTACTGCCACAAGACACCCTCCTTCTCTAAATAAAAATTTCTAATAAATCCCATATCCATCAACCATTCATCCGATCTAACACAAAACCATCAAAATTCAACAACCATTCATCCGGTCTACAAAACCATCAAAATTCAACAACCATTCATCCGATCTAAACAAAACCATCAAAATTCAACAACCATTCATCCGATCTAACACAAAACCATCAAAATTCAACAACCATTCATCCGGTCTCAACGGATACGAACCTTTCTTCTTCACACTTTTCTGTTACCAAATCAATCATCAATAATATCTCAAACATATTTATATACATACAGTCAATATATAATATATATAATTATATATATAGAGAGAGTGAGAAATAAGATACGTTATTGGGACGGTAATGGTTCTTCCTCTTCTTATTATTGTTAGTATTGTTGTTGTCACCACCCATAATCTTATTTTTCAGTTAATTTTTAAGGTTTTTTTGATTTTAGGGCTAACTGGGTACTGAAACGAAGGCAAAAAAAAAGCAGCAGCTCGGAGAATCACCCCCTCACTCTACTACAAGATTACGGGTATGTTCAGAAACAATCCCTCAACAGTCTCATACGCCCGATGCTTACCCCTCAAATACTAAGGGGTGTTTGGTTATGTGTTTACAAAACGGATTTTGAGTTTTGAAAAAACATGTAGGGCTAATTACTTGAAAAGTCCCTCAACTTGTCACCTAAACCTTTTTTGGGCCTCGAACAAAAAAAATTTCTATTTGAATAAAAAAAAACGGCTAAAATAACTATTATGGGGACTCGAGTAAGTAGCCGGTCAAAAAAAAATTTGAAAGTTATTTTTATTTATTTTTATTTCAATAATTGATTACATGTTATTTCCATGTCATTTCCATTTAAAAAACTGTTAAAAAATAACTATTTTTATTTCAGTTATTTTCGTTTTTACTATTGTCAATCTTATCATTCTCTTCCACTGGTTAAATATAAAAAAATGATGGCTTTTCTTTACTTTGTTGAAGAACCATGGTACTTTGTTCTAGACCTGTCGCTGCCGCCCACGATCACCACCAACTGCCGCCTCTATTCTCCACCAACCGCCATTTTCCACCAAACGTCGCCGCCTCTGTTCTCTGCCACTGTCACGCCAAACGCCGCTGCTCCCATCACGCCTGAAGCTACTGCCACAAGACACCCTCCTTCTCTAAATAAAAATTTCTAATAAATCCCATATCCATCAACCATTCATCCGATCTAACACAAAACCATCAAAATTCAACAACCATTCATCCGGTCTACAACGTATTATACATATCGATATCGAATTATAATCCATAAAATTTTAACAACCAAATATAATAAACTGGACCCAACCTTATTGATATACCAAACCCAACACTGATGCACCGAACCCGACGCTGATGAATATTATAAACTACAGCCCCAAACTACTGAAGCACAACCATGAAGATGAAAAAATAAATTGATGCACAGGTGTGAAATTAAAAACACATTGATGCACCGACGTGAAGATCAGACAAAACTGATGAGGTTGGCGTGCGACGTTGGGTGGTGGCGTACGACGGCGGTGGAGATTCTCTTATAACAAAGATGAGCTCGTCCTTGGTTTCTAATTATGCTTTTTATTTGTTTTTATTTAAGAGGCAAAAACATTATTAGGGTTTTACCCTAATTTCTGGAAGAAAAAAAAAAGGGGGGGAAGAACAAGAAAGAGGGAAAGAAGAAAGTGAAATAGAGTAACACGTTTTGTTATATTCTTGTATTTTGGGACCAATCTACGTGGCAGACAGCGTGTAATATTATTTTTAATTCTAGGGGTGTAACCGGCTAATAATTGTCCACATAAGCATAATTCGGTTGCGGCCCCATAATAGTCGTTTTAGCCGTTTTTCTTGATTCAAATAGAACTTTTTTTTGTTCGAGCGCCAAAAAAGGTTTAGGTGACAAGTTGGGGGACTTTCCAAGTAATTAGCCCAAATATGTATGTACGTACATGCCCAAAAACTGCATTTTCATAACAGATAATTACTTTTTTAGATTTTTTGTGTTTACTAACAACCTTTGTTTTTCGCTCCTTGTCTTCTCAAAAAGTACATATATTATATTATATAGTTTTAGTCATTTACTTTCATGCATTGTTACTTACATTACTTGTTCAACTCAACTGGTTCAACTACCAGATTAGTGAAGCTTGCTAGTCATTGTTATTGATAATGAGGTGTCTTCGTGAAATCCATACAGTTGGGACTTACAGATTAGAAGAAAGTTTTTATGGGCCGGGGGAGACGAGAAAAGGAAGATTCATTGGGTTTCTTGGAGTCATGTTGTTGCTCCAAAGGAGAAAGATGGGCTCGGTATTAGTACTCTTGAAGCTGCAGATCAGGCTCTACTGGGTGGTGGCCTAAGTTTTTCTCAGATTCCCAAAGCTTATGGTGTAAAGGAATATCAGCAATTCATGAAGGGCATCAAAGTTTTTTTGGCTTTCTATTAAACAATAAAGTTGCTGGAAACTGGAAAAGCATTACGAAAAATGGAGTGATGCTTCATGAAAAAGGTATTGATATTAAATCTACAGTTGATAATAGCAATGATAGTGAGCTACAAGTGTTTTCTATAAGGCGTAGAATCGAAGAGATCCAAGGTGAACATTCTAAATTGGAGAACTACTTTAGACAGAATTGCGACATGAGTTGGGTTGAAGAAAAGAAATATAAACATTGGAAACGACTTTTGTTTGATCTGTAACTCTGGTTGTGAAACTACTAAGCATGTGTTTCTTGTCCTTGGACCAACCATATATGGAACAAAGTGAGTAAATGGTGTAACATTTCTCCTATTTTTGCTTTCCCCTTCCAAGACTTGCTAGAGATTCATAAAGGTTGTGTCGGGGACAATAAGAAAATGAAAGTGGTTCATGCTATTATTATGACTGCCATTTGGTGCATACGGCCAACAAGGAATAAGCATGTATTTAACCACGTCATACCATCTCCGGAATTTGTTATGGCTGAGATCAAAGTGTATTCCCAATTGTGGTTATCATCAAGATATAAAGGGGCGGCTACTAATATTATCTATAGCTCGGTTTAGGCATCATTTGTAATATTTTGTAGTTTGCTTGTCTTAAGTGGAAGGTTAATATTGGTGTGTGTATTGGAGTCCTCTAGCATCTTGCTAGTCAATAGTTTTATAATAATATTTCATCTTTATTGTTAAAAAAAAAACTAATAAAAAACACAGTTTAAATGTATTTGTGTGTTAGATGACCAAAAGTGGCCGACAGTCAACCGGTATCATTCTCAGCTAAATATCTTGTCGGCTATGCGTTTTTATTATTAAATGTGTTGTTTTTATTTTTAATTTTGTTTGACACTAGAATCTAAATTTTTTTAAGAAATCATCAACCTCCTTACATCACACTTTTTATTATTAAGTGTATGCATTTCTAAGATAAAAACATTTTTGTTCGCTAAAATAGAAAGAAAAAAAAAATACACTTTTTCTTAACGATTATGAATCTTGCTTTTGCCATCTTTTACATCTCATTTTAGTGGGTTAACTAAATCAATGATTCACTAGTTTAATAATATTTTGAATTCCTGACAATCCAATTTAATTCACTAACGTATTTGTATTTGTCGAATAAATAAGTAAATTGAATGACCACCCACTCCTTTCTTCACAGTTCACCATGTGAATATTCACTTTTTTTTCTTCATATTGGTTCTTTAAATCTTAGGTTTTTTGGGATAATAAAGAAACTACTAACAATATGTGATACATAAGCTAGCTCTAGAACAATGCTGATAACTACGACTAGAAATAATGAACCATACTTCTACTTCTTAGATGGAATTAATTCAATAACATCAGGACTAGTCTTTCACTTCACAAGAGTGACAACAAACTTCCGAGTTACAGCCACTCCACCTGGATAATTCAATGGGCAAAAACTAATACTATTTCACGGTACAAGTTCACCCCGTGAAACAATCTTAGCTACCAAATATCACCACTTGATATAGCCACAAATCAAGCTAGCAATGATATGAAAGAACAGAAAATTAATTGTTAAGAAAACCAAATATGTTGTTCCATTGATTACACGTTTTGGCTACATACTCATAAAGAAATAACTACCCTACATGCCCGGGCTCCAACTTTGGATTATGTTAATGTATGTCTGATTAGATTCTGGAATAGTGGTTGGGCCTGGGCCTTCTGTGGGCCTATCAAATCCAAGATAAAAGTGTTGTATCGAGAGGATAGCGTCATAAGCAGCATCAGCCGAAGACGTGTCCATATCATTAAAGCCTAACTCCTCATTTTGTTCAAAACTCCTCTCATATTCCTCAACTGCATAACAGCACCAAACTACATCAATTTAAGCACAAAAAAGGACAAAAAAATAAAACAAATTACACTCGTAAAGATAACCTTCTTCCTAGGTGGCAAAACAGGTCAAGACGAGATTTTTTGTATACATTTTTGAAGTTGAAATTATTTGCTCTAATGGAATCTTGCAGCTATTAATTAGACTCCATCATTTCTTCAGCTTTTATGCATGTTGAAACAAGGATAATTAGGGTTGCACTAGAAAGCAAGACCATGACAAGGATAGTTATGTATCGGTAGGAAGAGTGCCAAAGCTTGTTGAAGGAACAAGAAGTATAGGCAGATTAAATCTGACCAAAAACCATCTCTGAGCTGAAGGCGAAGTGGCAGGGGTTATGAAGCAGAAGAACGTGGCAGTGGTTCAGGCAGCAAGACACAACAAAAGCTGCTGTGCACTTGGTTACTTTCCGAGCCCTAAATGGCAACCAACCTCCGGAAGTCCTGTTAACAGAAGCTTTTGTGCAAAATTACCCCTAAATAACAAGCAACCTTTGTGTAGTTGGTAATATCTGCTAGCTAGTAATTTGTTTTTAGGGTATTAAAATGAGTTTTTGCAAGGTTTGCTGGAATTTGGTTTATGATGCTAAGATATCGGTTTGGATGGGGGATTTAGTCGTTTTTTTGTTTTTCTGCACATGAAGCTCTCTATACAAGATTTAGTGAAATATGTAGTGCATTGTTATTACCCATACGTTGTACAGTTGTACCCACATATGTTATATGAAATATGTGGATATTAATAAATCGTATCCAATTATTGTTGTTTATCTTAAACGAAGATACTTTTTTTTACCAATAAAGAGATAACTTGATGAGCTTTGTGACCATTTGATGTAACCAGTTACAATATATTCATACTTGTAGTAATGATTCAATATATGTTTATGATCAACTATTCCTTTGGGATTTTTTCTTTGAAGTTTTGAACAGAAGTAGTGATGATTCAATGTAAGTTTACCGTCTTGCAGTCAACTAAGTTAAATGTTTGTATCCAGCTCACAAAGTGATTACTTTGAGTAGCTAACAATTAAATTTATTAAGTATTGAACATTTCTAAATTTGTTTTGCCTTGTATGTATAGCTTGTAAATTATTACCCGTTTGAGAGTCTCGCCGCTGCAACGCGCGCGCACTAGACTAGTTTTTTATAGAGTTAATCGCAAGGATCGTCCCTGTGGTTTATCCAAAACATCAAGTTCAGTCCTTTAACTTTCATAAAGACACTGGACGTCCTTTATAGGAGGATAAGGGTCAAGAACCGTCCTTTTGCATCACGTCCGTTTTCATTGCTCCGTTAGCACCCTCACGTGACTAAAACGTGAGGGTAAGTATGTCTTTAGCCAGTAAATGCTATCTCTTTCCTCCCTTATATACCCTAAACATCCCCAATTTTCATCTCATAAATCAAAACACATCCCCAAAATTACACCCCACCCACCAAACTTATGACCCGACATTCTTAATTCAACCTGCCAAAACCCTAATAACTTTAAGATGTCACGTAATCCGTTGTATTCAATACGTGAAGCAGGTGAAAATTGGGATGACTTGGATCGTGTATACGGTGAGTTGAAGCAACTTATTTTATATTTTATATTTTATATTTTCTTTTTTAATAAAAACCTAGAATATTAATGGTTTTTATTTATATTTTTTCCGATGTAGAACCTTATGAAGGGTTGTTCTCGTTCAAGATTCATCACGGAGGGATGTTTACTTCTAAGCCAGGGATGAAATATGTACGGGGTAAGATCGACCATGCCGATTGCGTCAACATTGACCTATTTTCAGTGCATGAAATGGACTCTATAATGGAGAGTCTAGGTTATACAGGGAAGCAGGTGATGTTATATTTCTTTCTTAAACCTGGATATGAGTTAGATATTGGTCTTATGCCCTTATCAAGTGACCAAGATGTGCATAATTTGTCTAAATATGTGAAAAAAAATAGGTTGATACAAGTTTATATTGAACATGGCAACTCAAAGCCAGTAGGTTACTTTTCTCCCACTAAATTATCACTTGAACTGATTGAAAATGATGATGAGGTTGTACCTAGTAAACCTAAAAAGCCCTTATCTAAGAAACAAAGTGAAGGTAACCTTGGATTTAAGAAAATGTTGCTTGATTGGAATGTGGAACCTGTTTTAACTCAAGAAAGTGTAGTAAATGACAATGTTGATCATGCAAACACTGAAAATAGTCAAGAAACTTTGAATGACAATGTGACTAGTCAAGACAATGTTATTGACCAACCTGTTCAAGAAAGTAGTGGAAATGACAATGTAGCTGAAGAGGGTAATGATGATGATAGTAATAGTAGTGGTCAGGATAGTGATGAAACTAATAATAGCAGTGGTGAGGATAGTGAAGATAGTGACTACATTGTAGATGAGGTCAATGAAGTAGAAGATGTAGAAGTGAACATGAGAGAATTTAGAATGCATATAGATGAAGATGTGGAGTATGTGGGCAATTTGCCTATACCTGCCAATGTAGAAGTTGATGGGGATGATGAGATTGATGTTATAAACAATGACGAGTTTGATAGTGGTTCTGATGCAGATGACAATGTGAATAAAATAAGAAATAGGCTATTGAAGAAAATGGGGAAGAAGCCAACTGCTTTTAACACTGTCTTTTATTGTGGTCAAACATTTGGAAGTAAGGATGAGGTCTTAAGCTTGGTAAGGAGGCATGCAGTAGACAGCAGGAGAGAGTTACACATTGTGAAAAATGATAATGCAAGAGTGAGAGTGGTTTGTAAAGGCCAAATACCTTTGTTTGATCCAAATGGTGGCAGTGTAGCCCAAAACATTCCAGATAAAGGAGCTAGGCCAATTCACTGTGGTGGCCCAACTCTAACTGTTAGAGGCCCAAGTCAGTCTGTTAAAGGCCCAAGTCAGTCCACAAACCTAAAGAAAAATGCCAAGGAAAAGGAGGTAGGTGAAGATTCCAAACCCAAAAAAAACAAAGGAGGTAGGGGAAATAAGGCAAATCCAGATGCATTTACTTGTCCTTGGACTTTACACGTCTCCAAAATTAGAAATGAGCAAACATGGATGGTGAAAACATTGATTGATGACCATAAATGTCTTCAATCCAGATCTAATAAATTCTGCACATCCAAGTTTCTTGGCAAAACCATTTTGCAACAGATTGAAGGTAAAAATATTCATACTTATGCTACATTATTTAAGTTTTTTAACTTGTTGTTTATATTACAGTTTCTTATAACTATAAATATTGTTATTTTAGGTAATCCAGAAATACCTTCAAAGGCATTACAAAACGAACTTCAAAGGAAGTTTGAACTAGCAGTATCTGCACAGAAAGCACAGAGGGCTAAGAAAAGTGCAAAGGGAGAGCTAAGAGGGGACTACACCAAGCAATACAACATGTTAAGGGATTACATACAAGAACTGCAGTCTTCCAATCCTGGCACCACAGTGAAGCTTGAGGTTGAAAGACCTCAAAATGTGGATGACCCAACTAGAGTTTTTAAAAGAATTTACATCTGCTTGGGTGCATTAAAGAGGGGGTTCAAGAGTGCTGGAAGGGAGTTAATTGGACTTGATGGAGCATTCATGTCTGGACCATTCCCAGGACAAGTGCTAACTGCTGTGAGTCTAGATTCAAACAATGGAATCTATCCTGTTGCGTATGCAATTGTGGAAGCAGAGACTTTAAACTCTTGGACATGGTTTTTGGAACACCTTGGTGATGATCTAGACCTGGTGGAAAGATCAAACTACACTTTTATAAGTGATAGGCAAAAGGTAATCTTGTTTATTAATCTTGTTCATGTGACAATACCCTTAATTTATGAATTAATCTTGTTTATTATTCTTGTGAATGTAAGGGTCTTATTCCTGCTTTAGCAAAGATGTTCCCTTGTGCTGAGCATAGATACTGTCTTAGACATATTCATGAGAATATGAAGCTTCAATGGAGGGGTGCAGCTTTCAAGAACCATTTATGGAGGTGTGCAACAACAACCACTATCCAAGAGTTCACAACTGCAATGGCTGAGTTCAAAAGATATAGTGAACCTGCACATGCTTGGTTATCCAAAATCCCACCTCAACATTGGGCAAGATCTCATTTTTCAGGTACTTATTGACTTTAAACCTAACAATTCAATGTGGATTAGATCACTTATACAGGCACTTTGTTTTAACAGGAAGGGCAAAGTCAGATGTGTTGCTTAACAACATGTGTGAGGTTTTGAATAGTAAGACAGTTAAAGCTAGAGATAGGCCTATCATTCACTGTCTAGAATACATTAGGGAGTATTTGATGATTAGGATTGTGAATGTGGGAAAGGTTATAGACAAATGTGAGACTGTGCTTACACCAACTGCAACTAGACTGTTGGAATTGGAAAAAACGGATGCAAATACTTACACTGCAATCTTTAATGGTGTGGATAAATATCAAGTAAGTGGACCTTGGGGAGATCAGTGTGTGGTAGATATCACCCAAATGAACTGCACATGTAGGAAATGGGAAATAACTGGAATACCATGTAAACATGCAGTGTGTGCTAACTGGAATATGGCTAATAACAAAATAGCAGTTGGTCCAGTTGAGGCATGGGTTGATCCCATTTACAGGTTAGACACATGGAAGTTAATGTACCAATTTAAGATCAACCCCACCAATGGTGTTAACATGTGGACTAGGTCTCGCATACCAACAGTTATCATGCCACCTAAGTATCACAAACCTATAGGCAGACCAAGAAAGAAGAGAAGGAAGACTGCAGAAGAGATCCAGATGGCTTCTAATGGCAAGTTGTCAAGGAAGCTTCACTCTGTTTACTGTAAAAGGTGTGGCATTCAAGGTCACAACAAGAGGTCTTGCAAAGCCACTTCAAGCCAAGCACCTCAAGCTAGTCAAGCAAGTGCTCACCCTAGTCAAACTGCAAGTGCAAGAGGTCCAACTCCAAGTCAAAGAGGTCGAAATGCAAGCCAGAGAGGTCCAAATGCAAGTCAAACAGTTCCAAATGCAAGTCAAACTTCCAGACCAAGCTAATTTAGTTGTTTTTGTTGTCAATGTAATGCCACTTATGTTTATGTCTTTTGCTAAATTATGTATGTTGCCACTATGTTTTCTGCTACATTATGTAATCTGCCACAATATGTAATGTGGATTAATTATGGTGTTTATGTAAGCTATTTTGGTATATTTTGGCATATGTAGATGATAAACATTGTATTTTACATATTGCATTTGGCATATTTAGGTGATAAACAATCTGCATTTGGTACATTTTGGCATATTTCACCTTATGTAATCTGTCACTATGTTCAAAGTTGTAACAACCAATTTAAGACAAAAAACCATTTCATTAATACTTGAGCAAATACAACAACTTGCAACATACAACATACACCTTTTTTACAACAACTTGCAACATACAACATACACCTTTTTTTGTTCAAACCATAAGAAAAATTACAACAAATAACAACCAACTACCAACCAACAGTTTCTTCAATTTCTTTCCTTCTTCTGTTTTTTCTTTCAGTTGTGCTTCGAGTTCATTCTTTGACCTCAACAAACCCGGTATAATAACCGTTGCCCGATCACACATTTTGGGATCAAACCATCCAACAAATCTGCATTTCGAACCCTGGTTGGGACATGCGTAGAAACGTCTTCCTGGGTTCCTTTCAGTCCATGATGTTCGTATTACTGCTTCGTTGCCACACCAACAAAACACCATGATAACTCTTGATGAGCACAGATCGAGAGAGAGAGATAATAGTGGGGTGTAATTTTGGGGATGTGTTTTGATTTATGATATGAAAATTGGGGATGTGTTTTAGGGTATATAAGAGAGGAAAGAGAAATCATTGACTGGCTAAAGACATACTTACCCTCACGTTTTAGTCACGTGAGGGTGCTAACGGAGCAATGAAAACGGACGTGAAACAAAAGGACGGTTCTTGACCCTTATCCTCCTATAAAGGACGTCCAGTGTCTTTATGAAAGTTAAAGGACGGAACTTGATGTTTTGGATAAACCACAGGGACGATCCTTGCGATTAACTCTTATTCATATATAAGGTCAAGTTGGGTGACCCGGAACACTTTTTCCCCCAAATAATCAACTTGGTAGTTTCAGTGGCAATCTAAATATTGAATTAAAATATTGTAAGTAGTTTTAGAAATTAAAATGTCACAGGAGAGTTTTGACCCGTGCCTTCAAACTAAATTTTATTTTATTTAAAGTATAATTGACTCGACTCATTCATAAGTTAACTAGACAAAATTTTGATCTCTAATATTATGTAATTTGGGCAGGATATATGAGAAGCTGGTATATAAGTAATAGTTTGGCCAATGGGGTTGGTGGCCCATTAGTAAGGTCTTTGACCTTAAAAGAATCTGGTTCTTCCCACATTTGTGGGGTGGATTAATGGAGGTTTCTCGGAAGTCTTAGGTTCCATCCAGGCATTCGTGTAATTTAGGAATTAGGAGTAGAAGTAGGATAGTGCCATTTTAAAAAAGCGTAAATATTAGATTAGAAAAAAAAATCAGTTATAAATGGACGATATAATGCATCTCTGTTCCTTTAGACCTGAGTTTATCAAGTATGTCAATTGTTATATATAGAAAAAGGCACAATTGTTGGTGGTAATCTACAAGAAGAAAAAAAGCTAAAAGTTTTGTGGGTGTCTTGTTTGTTTCTCTACACACAAATCTTCACTTTTTTCACAATGTATAGCAAAATTGACACCATATTAACTAAAACCTATTGGCCAACACATATAGGACACCATTTCAGTTGATAACTCACAACAGAAGTTTACGAATAGTTTGGGAAAAGACGTTAATTCATCTATACGGGCTCTTTGAAAATAGACTTACTTGTTAGCTGTTCGTGGAGCGGGGGGCAGCGGGGAGGCAAGTAAGCGGGGGCAATAGAGGAAGGGGGCCAGGGCAAGCATCGCAGTAAAGTCCAGGGTTCTTCAACACTCAAAATTTGAAAAAGTTTATAGAAAAACAATTTTTAATTTTTACACAGTTATATCAGAAAGAAAAGCAAAAAGCTTCTGCCAAGGGATATTTAAAATAATTAATGCAACATTGTATATTTTAAATGTGCAAAAGATACTGGAATTTCGATCCGTTTACTTAAAATTAGTTGATTAGGATTTTTTAGGAGTTTCATACATACAATAGAAAAAGTGACAAAATTCACTACACTCCAAAATAAATTTCCATATCAAATACGTATCCTATTCTATGAAAAGAACCAATTATTACTAAGATGGATTGTACCCCTCATCAAAACAAACTTTGAATAAAGCTACTTTTTATGTATCACAAATTTAGAAATCCGGGAGCTATGATAGTCCTTTTAGGTGGTCAAAAATGATAGGTATTGGACGAAAGAATAACTTTGTAACAAATACACACATATCTAATAGCAAGTTAAACGATGTATAAAGGTTAGAAGATACACAACTTAAAGAGGCTAATGGTTCTGCCAATTAATACCTTATTAAGTCTTGCTATGAAGTCCTCCCAGTGGCACATGTCTTCTCTGTACCCCTCCAAACTATCTAGAGAAAACTTCACTCTCTTGAGAGCTGCCATACACAACCATTTCAATTTCAAATAATATAATATACCATCTGATTGTATATTAACAATGTCGTAATTGTATCTGCTTTGAGTTCAGAGTTTGCTTCTGATCTTGTGGATAAAAAATTTGGAACGTTTATATGGGGTACCCATGAGGCCAAGTGATATATGATGGATTAATGGGTACATCATCTCATAGCCAATATAAATCAAATGACAAATAGAGGAACAGGGAAACTAATTACCTTCACTTATCTTAATAACCAAACCTTTCACGGTTGTCACAACACCTCCCAACATGCCACTTGTTAGCTCCAAATCTATTTCTGGAATTATTACACTGGCAGTGTCTGACTGAGATACCAAAACAAAAATACAAAATAATTAAAAAAAGCTGGAACATCTTAATTGGCTGCAAGCATTAGATGGCCATGGCTTTGTCAGAAACAGATTTCTGATAAGTTGATTGCAGACTTGCAGCTTCAATTAACAGGAGACGTACCTTTTTGACATTACGGCTCAAGTCACTTATGTCTTTCACAATAACGGAAACTTTCTTCCCTTTAGGGGGAATGGCACCACCAGCCTTCAACTATAGAAAATTAATAATTCTGTAAGTATATCATATAAAGATATATACATCCCTTCGAAGTTCTTGTGGAAAGGAAAATATAAAAAAGAAGTACGTACATACCTCAGAATTATGATACCCGCAAGTATCACAGATAAATGTCATGATAATTCCTTCTTGAAAGTAGGGAATATCTAATAGAGTCAAGTTAATCATACAACTGAAAATAAATATACTCTCACAGTATCAAGTTGAAGTAACGGTAACTGCAAAATGGTTATTTTAATATAATCGACATCTTGTGATTCGGCACAGGTAGACGACATGAAGATTTTTTCTTGAAGAAACAAACATAACATGTTTCATCTTGTAAAAGACAACGACAAGAAAAAAGGATACCAGACATCCGAGTCTTACAGCTTGCACAAGCACCCGTAAAAGTCATCACCTGTCAACAGAAAATTAAAACGATCATAAACTAACCCTGATTTGCTATCGTAAATCTGAATTTGTAGATGGTTCTATTCAAGCATGAAGAGTCAAGTTAGCCTAGTAATCTTAATGTATCAAGAAGATTTTTTTGTTCTGCGCTAAAGTTCATTGGATCTTCTTTATCCATAAACAATATAAACCTTTCATTAATAAAACATCAGACAACAGATGTAATGCCAGTTGCTGGATGTGCATCTGATTTTGAAGGTGTAATAATCATATAATCAGTTGTGCGAGTGATTGTCAAATCTTGATTATTTGACAAACTAATAATCTGGACAAAAACATATCTTTGACCAACTTTTTCTCAAAAATCATTAGTACAAATTAGTTTAAAAAACAGTTGTAATATATAATTCCAATAACAATAGACTGCAACTATCTTTTATTAACTATGAGAATGAGAATGTGTGTAAGAAGAGGGATGAGTAAGTCATATCAATATTTCTCACAAATCGATTGGATGCTGCGTTTATCACACAATTATCCAAAACTTATTTGTGACCCCAAAATAATGAGATAATCATACACAGAAACAATTCACCCCTAATGTACCTCTGACCATTGTGTTGGATCAACAGGATATCCCAATGATGCCTGCTGTTCGCGAGATCGCTCATAAAACACAATATCAAATGCTGAATCTTGGGATTTGGAAAGCCTGCTGAGCAAACATGTAAACTAACTTAGTTTTATTCCCGATGCAATCACTGTTACTGCCTTACAACCTGTTGATCACCAGACAAAATTTTCAATTCGTAACGAGAGCCTTTGGGCTGTATCTCACTAGCAAATTGCACCTCATTATTCCTTGCAAAACAGACAAAACCATCACAAAATTAACATCTTTAACCATTAACAAAGCCTTAAGTCAACTTATCCATCACCTGAAACTAGAGGCGACAGTTTTAACCCATTACGTACAAATGGGTTAGAGCGGGTTATATGTTTTATCTTTAACGAGCCATTTCGGTTTAATACTGAAAAGAGAATCGGGCACATGGGTGGAGCAGCTCAAACGGGTCAAAAGCAACTTTGACCCGTTACCAAACCCGCCCATTTTCACACTCCTACATAAACGGATGCACAACAAAGAAACAACTATATAACAAAATCTAAAAAAAGTCCTCCAGCGCCAACCTTCTTCTGTAACAACATGTCCGCTGTTAATGACCCAAGGTCGCATATCTTCATCTCCTTCGTCATCGTTCGTACCTCCCGAACCCAAGAACTTTTATCCAAAATGAAATCTTTATCCTTCAAATTATCAAGATCTTTCGTCGACTCCAACGGAGCACGTTGTAACTTGTATTTACGCAATTCTCTTGGCCTCACACCAAGCCATTTAATGCCCGACGTTACCAAGTTTTCTCAGTCAAATGCAGCATTCACAGATCCACATGTATAAGTGCACAAAATTTTTATCCCAGACGGGTCACAGTCTACCAACCCAAGAACTGGTATGTTGATTTTCTTGGTGAGCCTCCTTAAAAAATACGTTGTTGCCATATCCGGCATTCCCATTCCGGATATTAATATACAATCAACTATCTTATGAAACTTACCCTCAACCAATGCGGAATAGTATGCTTCTTTTTCAATGACAAGTATAAATTTAGCTTCGCAAGATACAACCTCAAATTCAGGCATAGTAGGACAAATGAAATGGCCTAAATGCACAGAGTCTTGTAGATTATATAACTTTCCATTCTCTCTGATTACTAGTGACCCAATGGCATTAGGTGATGCCATTATTCCTAAACAGCGCCGTGTGGCACCAATTAGGCAGCAAACATCATCTATTAATAAATCGCATACGGATTGGTCACCATTAAACAATTTGCTCCACTTGTAATATATTGCTCTTTTGGACATTGAAGTATTATTTAGGTTTAAGTGAAGTAAAGTCTCAATGGTGACCAATCCGTATGCGATTTATTAATAGATGATGTTTGCTGCCTAATTGGTGCCACACGGCGCTGTTTAGGAATAATGGCATCACCTAATGCCATTGGGTCACTAGTAATCAGAGAGAATGGAAAGTTATATAATCTACAAGACGCATTTAGGCCATTTCATTTGTCCTACTATGCCTGAATTTGAGGTTGTATCTTGCGAAGCTAAATTTATACTTGTCATTGAAAAAGAAGCATACTATTCCGCATTGGTTGAGGGTAAGTTTCATAAGATAGTTGATTGTATATTAATATCCGGAATGGGAATGCCGGATATGGCAACAACGTATTTTTTAAGGAGGCTCACCAAGAAAATCAACATACCGGTTCTTGGGTTGGTGGACTGTGACCCGTCTGGGATAAAAATTTTGTGCACTTATACATGTGGATCTGTGAATGCTGCATTTGACTGAGAAAACTTGGTAACGTCGGGCATTAAATGGCTTGGTGTGAGGCCAAGAGAATTGCGTAAATACAAGTTACAACGTGCTCCGTTGGAGTTGACGAAAGATCTTGATAATTTGAAGGATAAAGATTTCATTTTGGATAAAAGTTCTTGGGTTGAGGAGTTACGAACGATGATGAAGGAGATGAAGATATGCGACCTTGGTCATTAACAGCGGACATGTTGTTACAGAAAGTGGCGCAGGAGGACTGACTGTAAGTTTCTTTTTTTAGATTTTGTTATATAGTTGTTTTCTTTGTTGTGCATCCGCTTATGTAGGAGTGTGAAAATGGGCGGGTTTGGTGTGACCCGTTTGAGCTGCTCCGCCCATGTGATTCTCTTTTCAGTAGTAAACCGAAATGTACTCTATTTGAGTAGGACTTAGATATGCAATATTTATGAACATGAAGTGTCACACCCCGTTGTAGCGGAAATACAGGGTTAACAAGAATTGCATACTAATCAGAAGGTTAATAGAGATTACATCCATTTATACCAATACAAGTCAATACAAGTACAATCGTTCAAAATGTGGACCCCAAAATACGGATACAAGTCATCCTCATTTGGAACTGGGCCCACAGAATACAAGTTCAAAGTCTGGACAGTCAAATACAATCAAAGCCAAAAGCATGAGAGCCCTCCATGTCTGATGCTAATTGTACGTCCAAAGTCAAAAGATTGGCCCTATAATGCCAAAGACGATTCCAAGACTTACTGATGGTCACCTGAAAAGCATGAAATTTGAGAGGATCAACTATCGAAATAGTTGGTGAGTTTACAGTGTGTTTGACTAAAAGATCAATCGTCGTTTGTTGTAGTTATTTAAGACAGGACTGCCGAGATCGATATCCGGCAATGAGACTAAACCACCTAGGCTTCTACTTCCAAC
Source organism: Erigeron breviscapus (assembly GCA_034093135.1). Classification (NCBI taxonomy): domain Eukaryota; kingdom Viridiplantae; phylum Streptophyta; class Magnoliopsida; order Asterales; family Asteraceae; genus Erigeron; species Erigeron breviscapus. Next base: position 147,954,394 of record CM067169.1, on the reverse strand, counting down.
ATACTTTCAACGCTTATATATAGGGTGTACCATTGGCGTACCCACCACGCTTACGGTATGTTGTCAATAGTTTTGTCGCCATTGTGATAACACCATTTCACGTAATTATAAGACATGACTGTACAGACCGAAGTCCGACAATGATATGCTGACTGTACAGACCGAAGTCTGACAAAGATAATATATGACTGTACAGACCGAAGTCTGACAAAGATAATATATGACTGTACAGACCGAAGTCTGACAAAGATAATATATGACTGTACAGACCGAAGTCTGACAAAGATAATATGCCTCGTACAGGATTTCCCGTCTACAGTGGGGTACGGACCAGAACCAAGACTGTCAGGTACGAAAGCTGACAAGACTACCATTAAAATCTCATAATGGTAAAACTACATAAGGGGGATCATTTTAGTTCGTCAAACACAGAACAGTTTAGTCTGCCGATCACATGGCAAGTCAAGACATATAGACCAATTTTTATAAGACATGTATACACATTTTCAGACAGCCGTCAACATGGCAATACATAAGAAAAATGATTTCATTTACCAAATCTCATGGCATAGACAAAGACAAATCATTTATAAAGTAGTCGTGTATACAGTACATGCTTTCAGGCCCAAAGTAAAGGAAAAAGGGCGCCATAAACTCACCTTAGCAGTCTACGAGCTAAAGAATGAGTAGTCCGAGAATATGAGCAGTCTAGTCTCCACGTCTATCCAAAACCTAGGATAAGAGTACCAATGGTGAGGATCAAATCTCACGACGACAAGTATCCTACGTACCACTACTTAGCTATCAATCCTAGAATGCCTTTACCGAGAATGTGATTCAATGTTTAATATTATTTGACTCAAGTTCGTCTTTTATTACTAAATTTGAATGAAAAGTCAAAAGTTCCAGCCAGTTACCACTGCGCCGCAGTGAGCCAGAACTATGCTCACTGCGCCGCAGTGGGCTAAATGAACAAAAGGGCCGAGAATAGCCACTGCGCCGCAGTGAGCCATTGCCAAGCTCACTGCGCCGCAGTGAGCTAAAAATGCACAAACCCAGCCCTAGCCACTGCGCCGCAGTGGGACTAAGCCCATGCCACTGCGCCGCAGTGAGCCCCAGAACAGCTTCAGCACCTGCAGTCCAGGTGCAGAAATTTCGAACCAAAAACCCATTTTTACTCAAATTCTAACCATCTCAACACTTACAAACATGCTCAAAATCTGGAGACAATACCATTTCGCCTACCATTTCACAAATACAACCATATTGACATCAAAACCAAATTCTAAGCCAAAATATCCATTTATCATCAAAACCCTAATTTCATACCTAATTTAAAGGCTTCCAATTCCATAATCAAAACTGAAAACAAATCCTTAATTGAATTTAAACCAAATCAAAGTTTGAGAAAGTTACTTACCAAATGGTGTTCTTGAGAAATAAGAAGAAATATGAAGATGATGATGATGATAATGCCCAAAACCTTAATTATTATTGAAAGATGATTTATTTGCTTTGATTCCCCTTTGATTTCTCCTTGCCAAAATGATTTAGAGCATAAAAATGAATTTTGTGTGTGTTCTGTGTGTGTGTGTGTGTTTATCAGGAACTTATAAGAAAAAGGGGTGATGGGGGGGTTTGTTGTTTCCCTCCCAGCCTTTCAAACCAAAATAAGCCCATGTGGCTTCTTTTTGTGAAAATTTTAATACCCTTAATTTGGTAAAATGCTTACGATTAATTACCGTTTGACCTAA